>OU452215.1:8485236-8837736 GCA_911728435.2 Apoderus coryli | reverse complement strand
CGGATATCCATATCAATCCTGGAGTGACATTTTGTCAGCATATTTTTGCCCTATGTATAGGACGCCATCAGCTTCATTAACAGATATTTCATGTAGGCGATAAATAATTCCAGAAGGTTTTGAAAGAAACAATGTACAAAATTTGAGCCTACCTAGGTATAATACCTAAGTAGCTGGGTCAAGAAAGTATTGAGACGAATCTTTTGTATTACCTCTGGGTGCAATAAAATAATAAAATTTTCAAGTACCTACCTATACATATAAGGTTTAATCCAATGTTGAATTCAAATAAATAATGTTTACTTCTAAATACATTAAAGATAGTACCATACCATAGCATTTCCATATTTTACCTGATACCTTACTATTATAATTTTTTCAAGATTTTGTTATTCCCAATTACCTGAAAGGGTAGTTTTGGCACTTGAAAAAAGTATTTAAGCAAAATCATTTTCAAGTTCAGTTCAGTTTTGTTTACAAATTTGTAGCAAGTGCTTTAGTTCAACAAACTTCAGTGTGTTACGTGTTTTTTTAAAAGTGAAAAGAAAAATTCAACATGCAAAGATGCCAGTCATTTCGTAAGTACATGTTTTTTTTATTTTCAAAAATATTCTGACCATATCAATTTGGTGGAAATTTTGTGTTATTTAGTTATTTTATTTGTGAATTGTTTGTGCGAATTCCGAGATTAGAAACAGTAGATACAATATTAGGACAATCCAGTAAGAGTTAGAAACATAGGAACATTTCTCTATATTTAAGTGAAGCTCATTAAGTTGACACTATTCGGCTATTGTAAATAGATCATTTTGCAAATAAAGACGCTCAATGAGGATATGGAAGAATATATTTTGAAATAATTAGCAACAATAGAGATCCACACTTTAAATTCACAACTCTATCATTTATATAAATACTAAATAAAACTGGACACAGGAGGGAACCCTTGGGGAACAGAATATTTTAAAGATGCTTCGCTAATAATAGATTTGATAGAATAAAAATTCTATATAGGTAAAGGGAGAATTCCAAGTACCGAATTTTTATACTAACCGAACAACAGAATGTATTTTTTCTAAGATTGTCTTTAAATGCCTTTATTATATGTTCAATCTTGATTTGAAAATATAGTACATTGTAATGCTGTTTTTCCCGTGCATAATAAATATTTCCCACTAGTTGCCTAGCAAAATCACCATAGCAACGCGGAAAATACAAACACGCCAAATTGACAGTTTATTTATAATTAATAATAAATATTATTATTTCGAAAGTTTCAAAGCTATTAATATAATGAAAAAGAATGATATTGAATATAGTTTAACATCACTTAGTCAATTTAGTACTTCTAACTTATCGTATTTAGGGGTAAGTTTCGAAAAACAAATATTTTCCTAAACATTATCATAAGCTTTGTTAATTCAACTGATGATTGAATGTATATACATACAATACACATTTGGAAATATGTTAGCTTGGTCTCTTTTAAAGTTTATCAATCTGAATCTTATACACAACATAATAACAAAGATATTTATTATTTAGTGTTTTGCTTTTTCTTTGAAGTTATTTTTCAGACAGCCAGTCAGAAAGGTAGATTTTCTAGCTCATGATTTTGATCTGTGAAAACATCACAAATAAAATATTTCTATTTCTATCTCTGGACGATCATCGTAATATTTGATTATACCCTGTATATTGTCAACATATGAATCAGCACATTATTCACTCTTCATTATTATTAATGACACATGAACACTTTTCAGGTTGCAGTTCTCTAACTGGAGGCCCATCTAGACGGCAAGACAAAAGGAGATATGGATCGTTTACGGGAATTCGCAAGTGGTCGATGCGACATCATATTGATAATTTTGGATTTACGGAGGTGGTTTTTTCTCTATATTTAAAAATGTATTACATTTTGCAAATTAGGGATTTGGCTTTGTGGGGGTACCCACTAAACCCAAACAAACAACCACCTCAATATTTCCGGAATGGTGTTATGTTGCCTATAAAAGTGTTTGTTCCGCGCGATCCAGTCTGCTTATCTGACTCCGCCAAAAGATCCAGCGGTTCCAGTGAAGACACGAAGAGATTGTTACGACCGAAGGCTGCAGGGAATGCCGTATATACCAGGGTCTGTGTACGATGCGGCAGTCCCTTTAAAACGACTATGGATAGCTACGTTTCGCATGAAGCATGTTTGTATCATTGGGGAAAACTAAGGTCTATGTTAGGTCGGAAGACGTACGTATGTTGCAATGGAGCTCAAGATTCCTTGGGCTGTTGCCGGGCCGACCTACATGTTTGGAATGGACCAAGTGAAGCACCGGTAAGTTTACTTCTATATCATTCATGAATCAATGCTTTGAACTGTATTCACCATCATGTAAACTAAGTTACAACTGATATCCACGAACATTTTCTAACATTTTTTTTTTTGCATTTTCAGGTATGTTTTACTGAAACACAACCACTGCGTCATATGCCCCCTGATGGAAACTGCGGAGTCTATGCTTTGGACTGCGAAATGAGCTATACCGTAGCCGGCCTTGAGGTAACGAAAGTGTCTGTTGTCCGTATCTCTGGAGAAGTAGTCTACAATAAGTTTGTGCTCCCGCAAAACAAAATTGTAGACTACAATACAAGGTTTTCGGGCGTCAGTGAGGCGGATTTTAAAAATCATGGAGCAAAGACTCTAACCGAAGTACAGCGCGAGCTGAAACAAATAATCAGTCGAGAAACGGTTTTAATGGGCCATGGATTGGAAAATGATTTAAAAGCATTGAAAATCATCCATAAAACCGTTGTCGATACAAGTTTCACGTTCGTGAACTGTACTAAGGAAGGATCATTGCTTAAACCCTCGCTGAGAGTCCTGATGCGGACATTGCTTAACAAAACGATTCAATGTAGTGATAGTGGACACGACAGCTCGGAGGATGCTGCAGCCTGTATGCAACTGATGCTTTACAGGTTGCACACAGACCTAGAAACCGGTGCTGTCAAGACGGTTCGGAATAATATCCAGTGGAGCCTCGCAGATTGAAGAGTTGTAGTGATAATTAGTTTTTAGATATTAGGTTTAAGTTTTTTTAGTTTCTATTTTGTAAATATTTTTAATTTTAATTTTTTTTGTACATTTTTTCTATTGTTTGATTTTATATTAAATTGTAATTAAATTACTTTAAATGTTATGAAACCAATGAAAACTTGTATGATTTTATATTTCCTTAACTAAAACCCTTTATTTGTGGAGTGAGAGGAAAATGAACATCCATCCTCCGGACTCACATTTTGTAAGAAAATCACTGGAATAAAAAATTTGAAAAAATAGTCCATTCTTAAGTGGAGTTGTGTATTTATATGATGAAATAAAAGTCTACTCTCCACAAAATAAATTCAATGGAATCCTTAATTATCTCCAAACATGTTTCAGAACTTCCGGAATTTCTACCAGACCTCAATAGAAATTTTCTGGAAAATTATTTTAAGTTTCTCTTGTTACCACTGATGATGGAACTAGTTTGAAGTTCCGAAACATGTTTGGAGATAATTAAGATTTCTATTGAATTTATTTTGTGGAGATTAGACTTTTACTTCATCATAATATAAATTTTTTTAGATATTTCTAACCTTTTGGTTGTACTCAAATTCTTGATGCCTCATTTTTTTTTAAAACCTTCTTATGGCAGTTTTTAAGAATGCTTAATAATCTGGTGCAGTTTAGGACAGGGTCATTCAGAAATTTTCTGCAGGAAATATATTTTTTTCTATAGAACACCTTGTATATTTTTATATTTTCTTCTAGCCCATATAATAAAATCACCTTTTCGAAATATGTATATCAATATACACTGTGTCCAAGATAAAAATGAGATATCTTGGAAACACAATCTCGGTTAAATTAGAAAAAAGTTGTACAATTTAAACACCTTTTAAATGGTTAAAGGTTAGCTATTTCCGCGAATTTTTTTTTGCAGATATAAAAAAAGGAAAGCACTTTCGTATTGTTACTTTTTGAGGAGAAAAAGATAGCGTTTACAAATTTTCACTACGACGTTTTGTTTTTAAAAAAGCATCATCAACTTCGTTTCCTTAAACATTGCCCTGGATTTTTTATTGCTAAATTTAAAGCCAATTTCAATATATGTCTGATCTGTTCTGTTATTATTTTTTGAGAAATGTACCTGAAGAAGGCAACGTTAAAGTACCGAAACGTTGTAGAATTAGTATATATTTATTTTCAAATAAAGTGACGATTAAAAAAACAACATTTTTCAAATCGAACCTAAAAAAATCTCAACAATAAAATAAAATTTAAATATAAGGTTCAAGAAAACTATTTAAAAAAAAAATATTTCTGTCTCAGTACATTTTATTCTGTATGCGGTTTTTAAATTTAGTGGAAATTTGTGTGCTTTTTGATCTTACTAAAAAAACGCCTTTCTCAGATGAATTTTTTACGCAAAATAAGTGGCAAACTATGGCAATTTTTCTTGAATAATGTTAAATAATAGCTAAAAACACTGATATCTTGTTTAAACCATTGCGTGTGATATACCACCAATTTTTGAATTGAAAATAGCTTTAAATTTAACAATAAAAAAATCCTGGCCCGTGTTTAAAAAAAACTACGCGTGCAGCACAGTACACGTGATAGAAGTAAATACTTCTTTCACGAGAGAGGAAAGGAATACGAATGACGGTACAAAAGGGACAACCGAAGGATAGGCAACGTTAAGCTGCTATATACATAATAGTGTATGGCATAGGATATAGTCTCTCTCTCTCCCCCTCATATTTGTTATATGCTTCATCTCTTTTGCGGGACGAAAATTTTATAAATCGTGTCGTGACGCGACCTTAAAAAATCACTCTCATGCGCCAAAAGAAGCATTCACTTCAAAAAACAAAGTTGATGATGGTTTTTCAAAAATGAACTGTCGCAGTAAAAATTTGTAAACACTATCTGTTTCTCCTGAAAAAGTAACAATGAGAGAGTTTGAAAAAATAATCCATTCTTAAGTGGAGTTGCAATTTTAGTGTTTAAATGAACAAGATAAATTTAATAGAAACGATCGGCCATACATGTTTCGGGACTAGACCAGTCCCATCATCAGTGGCATGTCAACTATCGTACAAACATACTGCTAATATTCCATTAAATTTCTATTGAAGTCATCTTATGGAAAAATATTTTATTTATTAAAATTTAATTAAAATTACAATTACATATTGTTTTGATCTATTTTCTTTTTATATATCATATTTCGCTTATTTTCCAATAAAGTTTTTAATATTATTTAACGATTTTGTTTGTTTTGCTAAAGCCGGAATGGCGTCCTTGCCAGATACCCAACAAACTCCTTCGAACGTACCAAACCTGGTTGATAATCCAGGTATTAAGTATACAGGGTGCCTCAAAAAGTCTTGGCAAATATTTAAGGGGGTAATTTCTCAGGTAATTTTATTAAAAAAAGTTCCCATAAACATACACCCGGAAACGCACGAAGCAAAATATGAAAAAAATACGAGAGGTAAAAAAGTTGCTTTATGTCAAGTTAATTTCGAAATTAAATTACAGTCAGTGGCGTGAATTTTTTTGTCAATAATTTTTATTAAGTTGCCCCCCTAACGCTAATGGATTTAATAATTTTGATCTAGTTAAGGCCATATACGCTCCCTATTTCTAGCAACAACGCTGCCAAATTTCAAAGAAATCGCTAAGGAGATATTTGATTTGATTAAAAATAAAGTTATTTCCAAAAAAAAATTAACACCTTTTGTAATATACTTTTGAATTTTGTGGTATAATTTAAACAAATGACTCGTACAGCATATATTTGAGCAAGTTTTAAAAATACTACAAATATAAAAAAGCTTAAACGAGAAGCATAGTATTTTTTTTTTGTCTTTAATATAGATAGGTAGATACTTTTAGTAGATTTAAAAAAAAATCTAACTATTCAGGAGATCGACACAACTGAAATTTTGAAAATTTTTTATGCAGTACTTCATTTCATGAACCCTGGATCCTAAAAATTACCTCAGTTCAAAAGTTTATGTATCTATATATAACTGGAAAAGGATCTTGGGGTATAGGCCTTTTGTAAATTATTACTCTTTATTCCACACCAAGCTTTCGATAATATTTATTATCTTTATCAAGGCTACAAAAAAGAAGAAAATGATGATTTGGTTACTCAGTATACAAACATAATAAGTACCTTCTAAGTGGGTTGGTAGAGTTACTTAAATTTAAGTAGTATCATTAATAATTGATTTTATACCTAAAATCATGAACAAAGTTTTAACAACTATCTTTTATTTAAAATACCTTAATGCCGAAATGTGAATGAAAACCAACCCAACTGCTAAATTAAATTCAATGTCTATGTGTGTGTGTGGGTGTTTTTTATGTAAAGCCATTGTCATGATGTTTCTATTTTATGACCAATTGATGCGTCGGAAGTGCAACCAGTTGCCACCCTAGTTACAACCACCGACTCATCACGTCCCATAAGCCTGTTTATTGTGTTCGTAAAATTGTTTCATTACTTACTTATTTATTTATTTATTTATTCATTTCTTGCCTAACAGGTTTAACACCCAATTACAAGGCAAACTCTTAAAAATTATTGTACATATTTAGGTAATTACTTTACATCATCCAAGAAACCATAACACTAAAAATTGTTACCAATACTAAGATAGCAAATATAAACATTATTGAGACAGAATATGCGTATATAATAAATAAGATCTCATAGTAAGCTAATCTTCGGAGCGATATAGGAGGCGAGACAACTGGGCCCTGAACCCACGCAGTGTTTGGTCAAAGTAATCGACCTCACTGCTGATCCCTCGCGCATTGCACTCTTGTAATGCTCTAAATAGAGGTGCCCTATACTCATAGTTGGTACGAAGTGTATGGATATGGAATAACCTAGCGTTTCTGGAATAAAACCGTGGAATGTTGAAACCAATCCGCTCCAGCAGCCGAGGACAGTCAATCATACCATTAATTATTTTAAAGAGGAACACCTGTCCAGCATATAATCTACGTGTAGCCAAAGAGTTCATGTTAAATCTGTCAAGGAGCATGCGATGATCATATCCGCGGGATGGAAAATGTCCATCAATTTTGAACGCTAAGTACTTGAGAAATCTACGCTGAACACTCTCAACCTGTCTTATATGTACTTGATATATGGGAGACCATATATTGGAAGCATACTCAAGCTTAGATCTGATCAACGCATTGAACAAATTGGTCAGACACTCAACGTTGTTAAATTCTTTAGTTATTCGAAACAAAAAACCAAGCATACGAAAAGAGTCACATAGTAGGTGCTGTGCATGTGTTGTAAATTGTAAGTTGGTGTCCACATAGACTCCCAAATCCTTGACGACCTCATACGAGTCAAGAATGGTATTACATAACCGGTAGGGAAACATAAGTGTGCTCTGCGACCTGGAGAATACAGCAAGTTTGCATTTTCCTACATTCAAAGGCAGTTTGTTAGTATGGCACCACAGCTCGAGCCTCGACAGATCAGCCTGCAACAATTCGCAATCAGCAAGAGATCGAACAGCCCTGTAAATCTTGAAGTCATCAGCAAAAATCAAGTAACTGCTCAAAAAGCCTTCCGATATGTCATTAATGAAAATGGAGAAAATAAGGGGAGCAAGACAACTGCCCTGTGGGGCACCACTGGTGGGTATGAAATAATCAGACCTATGTCCATTGTATTCAACGAATTGTTTACGATTAGTTAGATAAGTATAAAAAAACACCAGGAGATCCTCATCAAAGCCAATATTGCACATCTTCTGCAGTATCAGGGAGTGATCAAGTTTATCGAACGCTTTCGAAAAGTCGGTGTAGATAGCATCCAGTTGCATGCCTCCACCGACAGCGGAAAACACGTCCTGAAAAAAACACGTTAGATTAGTGACTGTGGATCGTTCCTGGAAGAAACCATGCTGCTTAGAGTCGATGTCGTGCTTTACTTGGTTAAATATTTTTCTGTGAAGTGTAGTTTCAAATACTTTAGCGAAATTGGGTAAAATGGAAATAGGACGATAGTTTCTGATTTGATCGATTTCAGCCGACTTATGAATAGGACAGATGCGAGCAAATTTCCATGCTTCAGGAAATGTTTTACAATTAAGTGATTTGTTAAACAGAATTTGTAAAGGATGAGCAAAAGCATAAGCACAGTCTCGTATAATAAAGGCTGGGACATTGTCGGGGCCCGACGTCATCCTTGGCTTCAAGCGCTTCAGCGAAGCGAGCACGTCACTGTTATCCAACCGACCCACCGATATCTGAGACGCAGCGTCCCTCGAGTCACCACGCACATAGGGGCTGGAGGGCACATAAACACTGTTAAAGTATCACGCAAAAGCATTGACTATATCTCCAGGCTCGCAAACCTCATCATGTGGGATTCTCCACACAGCTCTCACTACTGTGCTTTGAGTCCCACATGATGTACATTTCAGGTCTTACCGGACGAGGTCCTTTATTAACACGTAGCGAAATTAATCCATCGAGTTGTGAGTCCCCCGGCCTCTCTGGTTGTCAAATGATAATAAGTATGAATATATTAATCCTGCTTCATCGATGTCTTTTCTTTTATTTATCGCGGTGTTTGTCTCCAACATTTCTAAGAACAATCTTTTGGTTTTGTTATTTTCGGTGTGTAATATTGAAACTTTATTGAAGTCTGGTATGTGCTCTGTATCAATGTTATGTTCTGCCAAGACGCATGATCGTTTTGATGACCTGCAATCGCTCCTGTGTGCAGTAATCCGGTCCTTTAATACCCTACCAGTTTGACCTACGTATATTTGTTCACATTCGGAACACGGAATACTGTATACTACTTCCGGTGTCTTGAGAATTTCTGTTCTGTCTTTTAGTGTGAAAAAAAGTTTGCCTATATTTTTTGTATATCTTTGAGCGATTTTTATACTACTTTTCCGACTGGCTGCCATCTGGATTTTTTTATATTAAATACTACTTTAAGCCCGGACTCCCGAACGTCCAAAACAAATTCGGTAAATACACAAAAACATTTTTAAGAAAAAATAAAAGTTTAAATAAAACGAGAAAACATGCCGTATGGATAATTTATTTCAATATATATATATACAGACCAAAAATATTCACAAATCCTACTACAAAACCAGAGTTACATGTCAAAGTACGTACATTTTATAGTATTTTTTCTTAATTTAGTTTATTTTAGTAGTTATTAATAGTTGTGCACATGCAAGTAAAGCAAGCAGAGATATTACATATATTTTGGCGTTTTCATGAGTAATTATATTATTTAATCAAGAAGCATTTAAATTGAGTATTCAAATTCAGTTAATTTAAAGCATCGTATAGACCTGAACATTATGGCGAACAACGAGCCGAACGGCAATCGGAATACCAATTAGGACGGGACTACAGAACAACTTCACAAAACTTGCCCGTTCGACAAACGGTTTGCGGTGTTGCCATCAAATGCGCGCGAATGCGATTGTAGATTTGAACGGGTCAAAACAAAACGCGAACAGACCTTTGCGGTCCCGTAATTTTTTCAGTTTTTCTCCTGTCTTTTGAGTGTTGGTTTTGTTTTTACACTATGGAGTGGACAAAAGAAACTGTTTTGAACTAATTAATGTTTATAACAAAAGCAGCAAAACATCCACAACATTTTAATAAAATTAAAAAGTAAGAAATTTAATTATGAGGTGAATATATGGTTCTGCTTGCTGTTCGCCCTAATGTTCATCATGTGTATACGAAGCTTAAGAATATTAAAATTAATGAATCTATTATAAAATGTTGTTATGGTAAAGTAAACAAATACCTACAAACATTCTACATAATATATCTAATTGGTATTTAAATATAATTTGCAATTTTTAAATGTGCTTTATTTGAAATTATTGGATATATTTTTAATACATTACAAAATACTCTATTATCATTCATTTATATCAAGAAAGCAAAAGGTAGAGCTTCAATATTTAATTAAAATGGGTACCGAACTAAAATCTGATTTTTTTTTCAACTATTACTCTTAGAGATGCAAAATAAAATATTTACTACACAATTTTGATACTTTCGTTTGGGCAGTCGCGTGTAAACGCTTACCGACGGTTGGAACGCACTTAATATAAATAATAATATTATTAAAGCATAAAATTAGTCTATTATATTCATTTTAAAATTGTTTGGTTATCGAATCCAAGCCTGATATACCATACAGTGCAAGTATTCGCTATGCACCGATGACGTCATTGCGCGAACTCGACTTATTTTGAACCGGTCGATATACTTACTTAGAGAGTTATTGTACCATGCTAATATTCAGTTGCGACACGTACTGCTAACTGAGATTTAACAGCAAACACCTGTCGCTTCATCCGTTATTATTACCGAATGCTCAGTATTTTGTAACTTAAAATATGTTCTCTAATAAATCGATCTGAATTTATTTAGGTGTTCCTTTGAAATATGCAGCTCTATCTAAATGTTCGGTAAGTGTTTTCACCAATTCGATTGTAAAATTTATTAAACTAGGAAAAATTCCAGGATTTCGGACTTAAGGCTTGAGGTAATTCAAATGCACCACAAAATCGAATGCAATGTAGAGGTTTTTCGTTACATTATCGTTAACTTTTGAATATATCGATTCTGATTGCTCTCTAATATTAACCGAACCCAATAAAGTGTATTTAATGCTTTTAGTTTTGTCGCTTAAGTAAGAAAATAAGAAATATTTATTAACACATGCGCAGACAAACATATAGGCACCAGACTGCGTTAGAAGGCGCTATCTAGTTGATTATAGAGGTTATACTGCAATTGCAGTCGTTCTTTCAATTGAACTATCTATTCAACGGACTCTTGTGTTCCACTTAATCCACTGACTGAACAAAGAATCGTCCCAGGAAAGCCATATTTTGCATATATATCGACTATTAAGAAGGGACGATACCGAAACTTGGTATTGATTCGAAACGACGGTTCGCGCGTTTGTCGTTGCAATAGGTTCCGGTAATGATTTCGTTTCTGTTAATAACCTTTTGCTGAAGATTTTGGTATCTCTGTATTCCGTCATTAACCGTTTCGTTACTGCTTGCGGTAGTGTACCTTTCCGTACCATTTCGTTTCTATTCTAGTCTGAAAACCGAAACGCGGTGTCAATACCTGCTATTAATTAATTAACTGATGTGGTGTACCTGGACTTTGAGAAGGCATTTGATAAGGTGCCAATCGCTCGTCTGCTATTGAAGCTGGAAGATTATGGTATTCGCGGAGAACTCCTGCGATGGATTGAGGGCTTCCTTAGAGGAAGAAGTTTCCAGGTTAGGCCGAATGGTTCGATTTCCCGTAAACTGCCGGTCCACAGCGGGGTGCCTCAGGGTTCTGTGTTGGGCCCGCTGTTGTTCCTGGTTTACATATCGGATCTGATGGGAAATATATATGCAAATACAATTCAATTCGCTGCAGAGTGTTGAGGTGTTCCAGACCGATCTCGACAGAGTGATGACTTGGTCATCAACTTGGCGGATGAGTTGGAATTTGGACGAATGTACAGTCCTCCATTTGGGACCAAATAACCCCGAAATATCCTACACCCTTGGTGGACACGAATTAAGACCAACTCTCCAGCAAAAGGATCTCGGCGTGATTATTACCAATGATTTAAAATGGGAAATCCATGTCTCGGCGGTAGTGAAGAAGGCCAACAAATTGTGGTATTTGATCCAGAAAGCATTTAGATCAAGGTCCAATGACATGGTTCTGAAGCCGTACAAGTCGTTTGTCAGGCCGAGCCTGGAATATGCCAATAGTGTATGGTCTCCTTATTTTGTTAAGGATATTGAGGCTTTGGAGAGGGTTCAAAGAAGATTTACCAAGCTTCCACAAGCGCTGTGCCACCTACCATATGAAGATCGGCTAAGAGCTTTGAACTTAACAACGCTTCAAGAAAGGCGTCGTCGTGGCGACTTGATACAGACGTATAAGGTTCTTAGCGGACATTACACAATAAACTTGGATCTCTTTCATCTTAATAGAAATCCGAGCCTACGTGGTAACAGAAATAGAGTGGTATATGCGTGGAATGATATGTCGGAGGAGGTTGTATCAGCGCCAACAGTGAATAGTTTAAAGAACAGACTGGACATTGCGCTTAAAGATCGGGCCAGCTGCATGATCCACTACTCGTTATAGTAAATCGTCGTGTTTTTGTACACTGAACAGAGTTTTATCTTTTACAAATCGGGCGACAGTCTCATCGGTTTCACCGCTTACTGTCTGAACTAATAATAATAATAAAGCACGCGCAGGTGATCATCTGAGTTTGTGACATCACCACAGCATACATATAGCAAAACGACTATATTGTCGGCTCTTAGAAGTGAGAAAGCTTGAGCTCCGTGAACTTGATTACACCTTCAGTGCGTATGTACTCGAAACACCACCCGGGCGAACGGATTCATAGACATGGGCCGTACTGAAAGTACACTCACACATACCGATGCGCAGCAGCATACACTCGTACGTTTGATTTTATGTATGCTTTGACATCACTTTCCGACGAGTGTCTGGCTGCGGGAGAACCATCGAAGAAGTCAACGTGTCTGCGAATGTGTTGTAAAGATTTTCCACAACTAGAAGCAATTACATTACAAAACTGTATTCTTAAATGCTGAGTGAGGTGTGTGCGGGAAACATTTGTACCGTTTCTTTCGCCTATATTGTGATACCGACCGGAGTTTGCAATATTTTATCAGTATAAAAACTGTTTTTAAACAAATTGCAAGCAGAGGCCTACACTACATATTAATGGTTGCTGATTATACATCCCTTATGCAACAGCCGCCCCTGCGAATATTATATCTACCTAATCGATCATCAGCATTATGTCGGAAATATTGTTATTTTATAAATAAAGAAAATTATCTTATGTCGTACTCGTACAAAGTTAATATTGAAGTATATGACTGTTAGTGCTTCAGTATAATAATTTTTAACAGAAATGCCTTCAGACGTTTTGATAAACTGCCTACAATCGCCTGATTTGCCTGAGACTTGCATCTTCTATATAACAAAATCCATTTCTCTGGTTTGAGTTTCTGTCTTATCTGTCGATGACGGACACTGGTTTGTTCAAGGAAGCACAGTACTATTTTACGATTAAAGTTGTTAGGCAGATGCTCTTTGTCAGTATCATACATTACACGCATTATGGACATAGATTTCTTTAAGCTCCAGACTAATCTTTTTTTATTTTCTTGTATTATTGGCATTCAACCAGCGCAAGTATGGATCTACAGTTTAGAGTGGAATCCGAACCACGGTCCTCGGACTGCCATCCGCCAGCACCCACAACTATGTAGTCAATAACTACTTGGCATAAGCAAGTCTAACGACTCGGCAGGAAGCACCGTCCACTCATCCAATCATTGCCGCGCCACCAGGTACTTGACTACCGTGATCGCACCGACATGTGGGCATCTCCCGCCCGCTCCAGACTAATCTTCTTCTTCTTATGGTGCCTTATCCTTAAGGACGTTGGCTATTACATTTGCCCATCTGATCTTATTTGTAGCTGTCCTGAACAGTTATATGGAGGTCATATTTGTCCATTGTCGTAGGTTTTTAAGCCATGAGTTGCGTCTTCTTCCTGGTCCCCTTTTGCTATTGATTTTGCCTTCAATTATAAGTTGGAGCAGTTCGTATTTTTCATTTCTCATGATGTGGCCAAAATATTGTGTTTTTCGTTTCTTTATGAGGATAATGAGCTCTCTTTCTTTGTTCATTCTCCGCAAGACTTCCTCGTTTGTCGTATGACTCATGTAGGATATTCTGAGCATTTTTCGGTAACACCAGAGTTCAAATGCTTGGATTCTTTTTTGTGTTGCCTCTGTCATTGTCCAGGCTTCAACACCGTAGAGTAAAGTAGGGAAAACATAGCACTTAAGTATACGAGCTCTCATTGAAAGATTCAGCTGGCGACTACATAGGACTTTTTGCATTTTGTAAAATACTGTACGTGCTTTTTCTAGACGTGTTCTTATCTCTAGTGAGTGGTCCCAAGTTTCATCAAGATTGCTTCCAAGGTAAGTTATTCTTGTTACTTTTTCCAGATCTTTTCCGTTAACCTTGATCTTCACCGTTCTGTTCTGGTGTTTGCTGATGATCATCGTTTTTGTTTTCTGTGTATTTAGTTTCATTCCAAATTCTTCGCTGGCTGCCGTTATCCTCTCCATTAGACGTTGTAGTGCTTCAGCACTATCTGCCAGAATGACCGTGTCATCAGCATATCGCAGGTTGTTGTTTATAATTATGCCATCTGAGGTGTCTTCCAGAGCTTTTTTAAATATCTCCTCCGAGTAAACGTGAAATAGTATGGGTGACAGAATACATCCCTGTCTTACTTCCTTCTCGATATTAATTTTTCCAGATGTTTTCTTTTTTATTCAAATTTTGGCCTTTTGTTCCTGATAAGAGGTTTGAAATAATCCTTAAATCCTTATCGTCTATGTTACATGACCTTAAGATGTTCATTAGTTTATCATGTTTCACCAGGTCAAAAGACTAATACCGTTCGAAAATCTGGTCTGGTCTGGTCTTTACCAAAATATACAATGTGTCCTCGAATAGAGTTTGGAAGAGGAAAAACTTTTTGATTTGTCGATTTAGAAGAAAAAGTCATTCTTTATAAAAACGTCTGTTTGTGTCGAAACTACAATTTCAAATACCAAATTTACGATTACTATACAGGGTATATCAAACATAACATCTTTAATGATTTTGATTTTTTTGTTTTTTTTTTTAAATAAATGAAAATATTTTCAAAACCGTGATTTATTACACCAATTGTGCAAAAAACAGTAATATCTCAAAGTGGTTAATTTCATAGCTACTATTCAAAGAAAATTAAAAAAACAAGAAAATCAAAATCATTAAAAGTATTATTTTTGATATACCCTGTATAGTAATCGTAAATTTGGTATTTGAATTTGTACTTTTGACACAAGCAGACGTTTTTATAAAGAATGACTTTTCCTTCTAAATCTACAAATAAAAAAGTTTTTCCTTTTTCACATTGTATAGTTCATACAAAGAAAAACATGCACGTCATCAATCAGCTGATCAAATTGACTCAGTAATACTACTCCAAAAGAAACAAAGACAGGAATGAAATATTTATGCAAATTATAGGCGTTATCCTTTTACAAACTCATATCAGTTCGGCTGATGTAAAATGGTCAGCAACCGCTCACCTCACTAGCATTTGCTATAAAAGGAACGACAAACAGTGACAATTATCATTGGCTATGAAACATAGAGGTTAATTTCTCAGTTAACTGTCACAATCAAATTTGTAAAAAGAACGTTCATGACAGATAACGCCATAAATATCGCGCTGTCATTTAATGTTATGGCGGTTGGCAACAGATGCGGGATTGCCACATTTATTTCAGTTTTGACTTGTATAATTTGTATTTGTGTGTTTTTAAACTTGTGTTGTGTGATCGTATTGATTCAAAACCTTAGGTTTGTAGTAAATATAATCCACGTATCCAATATCGAAGGACCAAAATGTCGCGAAGTGAGAAACGCTGACGCATAGAAGCAAAGGACAATGAAAAGAAGTTCTCTTCTGTAACAACAAGGTAAAAACAGTTCCAGAAGTTCTTCAGGCTGTGAACTTTGGATATTTTATGTTAATGTCACCTCACTAGCATTTGCTATAAAAGGAACGACAAACAGTGACAATTATCATTGGCTATGAAACATAGAGGTTAATTTCTCAGTTAACTGTCACAATCAAATTTGTAAAAAGAACGTTCATGACAGATAACGCCATAAATATCGCGCTGTCATTTAATGTTATGGCGGTTGGCAATAGATGCGGGATTGCCACATTTATTTCAGTTTTGACTTGTATAATTTGTATTTGTGTGTTTTTAAACTTGTGTTGTGTGATCGTATTGATTCAAAACCTTAGGTTTGTAGTAAATATAATCCACGTATCCAATATCGAAGGACCAAAATGTCGCGAAGTGAGAAACGCTGACGCATAGAAGCAAAGGACAATGAAAAGAAGTTCTCTTCTGTAACAACAAGGTAAAAACAGTTCCAGAAGTTCTTCAGGCTGTGAACTTTGGATACCTTATGTTAATGTCACCTCACTAGCATTTGCTATAAAAGGAACGACAAACAGTGACAATTATCATTGGCTATGAAACATAGAGGTTAATTTCTCAGTTAACTGTCACAATCAAATTTGTAAAAAGAACGTGCATGACAGATAACGCCATAAGTATGGCGCTGTCATTTAAAGTTATGGCGGTTGGCAATAGATGCGGGATTGCCACATTTATTTCAGTTTTGACTTGTATAATTTGTATTTGTGTGTTTTTAAACTTGTGTTGTGTGATCGTATTGATTCAAAACCTTAAGTTTGTAGTAAATATAATCCACGTATCCAATATCGAAGGGCCAAAATGTCGCGAAGTGGGAAACGCTGACGCATCGAAGCAAAGGACAATGAAAAGAAGTTCTCTTCTGTAACAACAAGGTAAAAACAGTTCCAGAAGTTCTTCAGGCTGTGAACTTTGGATATTTTATGTTAATGTCACCTCACTAGCATTTGCTATAAAAGGAACGACAAACTGTCACAATTATCATTGGCTATGAAACATAGAGGTTAATTTCTCAGTTAACTGTCACAATCAAATTTGTAAAAAGAACGTGCATGACAGATAACGCCATAAAAATCGCGCTGTCATTTAATGTTATGGCGGTTGGCAATAGATGCGGGATTGCCACATTTATTTCAGTTTTGACTTGTATAATTTGTATTTGTGTGTTTTTAAACTTGTGTTGTGTGATCGTATTGATTCAAAACCTTAGGTTTGTAGTAAATATAATCCACGTATCCAATATCGAAGGACCAAAATGTCGCGAAGTGAGAAACGCTGACGCATCGAAGCAAAGGACAACGAAAAGAAGTTCTCTTCTGTAACAACAAGGTAAAAACAGTTCCAGAAGTTCTTCAGGCTGTGAACTTTGGATACTTTATGTTAATGTCAAGACAGTGGGTCATCACATACATAATAACAGACTACGGAGTTTTAGCGTAAAAATAACCGTGCGATTTTAACTTACCGTTTTCTATATCACAAAATATATAGTGTCCCATCATTAAATTGGAGTTGGAGCATAAAACCTTGTAGTGCAGTAAATAATTTACAATCCTGTCTTATTTTTCATCAACATATATAACTTCTGAGTTTTTAAACAATGTTTAATCTAAAATCACAGTCAAATAACAGTGAAAACTACATTTTTACATTTAAGCAGCAAAGCTATTTGTATAAATACCCATTATAAGGAAAGCGAATAGAGTATACGTTATTTAATATTATTATGTAATAAAAAACCCTCAAAATACGCCCTTGTAGTGGTTAATTAATAATAAGTAACAGAAAGTTTAATGAAATAATCTTAACGTTACTAATAACATGATTACACGAATTTACTTGAAACATTGCGGAAAATATCACAAAAAACAAATTAGAAATTCGTTTCAGAAATTGCTAAGCTGTTGAAATTATCAAATTAACAAAAATCAAGGCAACATTTCAAGATAAAGTAATAAAAATATACAATTCATAATGTTATTTAATAAATTAAAACCAAACTATAAATACTTTCGTTTCAACTTAAAAAACAAACAGATTATACTCATAGATATATAATATATTAATAATTATTAAAATTTGAACAAAAAATTGTACGAAAACTAAAATTATAATCTACAAGTTAGTTTTGACTTAAAATAATAATTAAACTATATGCACATATATGAAAAAACTCGTATATGCCGCCAAATAAAAAAAAAAAAAAGATACTTTAACCCGCTTCTTCAGTGTATTTTTGCTTAATTGTTGATAATCTGTTTAACGACATTCCCATACTTTCACCGTTTGGTCGACGCTGCCAGTAATAACGTAGGGATGCGACTTGTGGAAATCTGCAAATAATTTACATTTATAAACTAGGAAGTAGGATGAAATTATTTTTATAGATGATCTTATAATCGATGAGTAGAACCTTTGGCGTAGAACACTAAACTAAAATATTATTCATTCGAAAAAAGTAGTCCATACTGAAGTGGAGTAGAATAGTTAAATATTCTTGAAATAAAAGTCGACCTCCACACAATAAATTTAATAAAAATCCTCAACAAATGTCACCATACATGTTTCACAGCTCCGGGCTGCATCATCAGTGGTTATAAGAGAAAATTGACGAAAAGCTATGTTATTTAACTAAATTAGTACATATTATTTTGGGAATTTTATTTATTAACTCTAGAAATAAGAATGTATATATTATTTTCAATTGCACCAAAATGATTTGAACTTTAAACTTACCATTGTGTGAAAAAATAAAAATTTTATTGTTAAATTAATTGTTGTTGTTAAATATTTAAACTAAAACTAATGAACTTAAAAAGTTCACATTATTACTAATGTAAGCTTTGTAACATTTTTCTTTTTATAAATCATCGAAATTCTAAAAATCTTTCTCCACGAAAACACTTGATTGCAGTTTCACACAACAATGGCGTTTCAAATTTCTCAAAAAATAGATTTTGTATATGTAGGATAGATGCAATTGTAATGTTGTTTTTAGAATTCTAATAAATATATTAATTTGTTGAGGATTTTTATTAAATTTATTGTGTGGAGGTCGACTTTTATTTCAAGAATATTTAAAATATTATTTTTTCCGATGGTAAAAATAATAACAATAGTTCTACTTCGGTTATCAAAAGTTTGAGAGAAAAATATTGTTTCTATCTAAAAGCAGATAAAGGTAACAAGGTTGTGATTTTGGATAAAGTGGACTACTTTGAACGAGTTGATCAGCTCATTGAAAGTGGTCCATATAGAAAACTTAATAAGAATCCCTTGCCAAAGATGACGACACAAGTTAAATCAATTCTTAGTAAATGCAAAAACCTTGTTACTCCTAATCTGAAGCGTAGGTTACAGATATCTAATCCAACTATCTCTAAATTATATTGTCTACCCAAAATCCATAAACCCGGGAAATCGGTTAGACCAATTGTATCTGCTATTTCTTCTCCTACTTATAACATATCAAAATGGTTAGTCGAACAATTCAAAAAATTATCCAATCCGTTAGAATCTTACTCCGTCCAAAATTCATATGAATTTATTGAGAGAGTTAAAAACATTATTCTAAATCCCAATGAAGTTCTTGTTTCTTTTGACGTATCTTCTCTGTTTCCGAGTGTCCCTATTCCAAAAACTCTCGAATATCTTCAAGATTATCTTACAAAGAATAATGTCGCATCCGAATTAATAGAAGAATATCTTTCACTTACAAATCTTTGTATGTCCCAAAATATTTTCCAATATAATAATGAATTCTATGAACAACATGAAGGCACTGCTATGGGTAGCTGTTTATCCCCCTTTTTAGCTGAATTATTTATGAATTATTTTGAAGCCTCCGCGAAAACCAATTTTTCATATTTTCCCAGAGTTTGGATCAGATATGTGGACGATGTGTTTGCTGTTTTTGATACAAGTGTTGATACAATTGATAACTTTGTTGCCCAACTTAATAATCATTGCTTCTCATCTATCAAATTCACTTATGAATTAGAAAAAGATCGTAGACTTCCATTCCTGGACACACTTGTAATCAAAAACAGTGAAAATAAATTGGAATGTGACATATATAGAAAAAGTACGAATACATTCAGGTATATGACCAATGACTCTAATCATTGTTTCCAACACAAAATGGCCAGCCTAAATTTTCTTGTACATAGATTAATGAAATTTCCCCTTAATAAAAACCGGTTCGATACAGAGAAAAACACAATTAAAATGGTGGCTAGAGTTAATGGTTATGATGACAATTTAGTTGACAAATTAATTAGAAAATATAAGTTTAAAAATGCACTTCATAATGCCACAACTTTCCGAGAAAGTCAAGATAGTTCTAAATTTATTTCGATCCCTTATCTTCCAAAATTTACACGCGGTTTAAATAAGATTTTTAGTGACATTGGCTTTAAAACTGTTTTTCAATCTAGTACACGTCTAGGCAATCTGTTGGGCAATCCAAAAGATAAAGTAGAGATGACGGAAAAATCTGGCATTTATGAAATCAGTTGTAAGGATTGTGACAAAGTTTATATAGGACAAACCAAAAGAAAACTTAATGTTAGATTTAAGGAGCATATTGCTCATTTAAGATATGGTAGGTTAGATAAGTCTAGTGTAGCAGAACATATGTTTGAAAATAATCATAGAGTAGATTGTAGTAACTTAAGATTGTTGAAATCTGTTAGCAATTGGAAATATTTGGACGCTTATGAAAGTTTGGAAATTATTAAGAATAATTCAAAAGCACTAAACAAAGATAAGGGTCCAATCCCTAATAGTATTTTGTATTCTTTAGTATGTAAATAATTAATATATGTTGACGTATGTACCGCCCTCTCATTGGTTGCGCGGCGACCAATCAGAGCGCGTATCTGTGGTATGTGAATAGTATATAAGCTGTAATATATTTAGTAGTAGTTTAGTTTTAATTCTCTCCTGAGGATGTTAACATTGTTAGCGAAACGCGCGTCGAGATTTAAAAGAAGTGTTTTGGTGAAGTGGTAAAACGATTGTCAGTATAGATGATCTTGATCTAAAAACTGAATTGCTTAACTCCAAGATCTTTAGTATTTTTGATTATCATGCACCCGTAAAGACCGTAACTGCCAGAAGACCTCCTAAACCATATATTATAATGTCAAAAAACTTATTAAATTAAAAGAAAAAGCTTACAGAAAATTTTTGAAAATTCGTACACCTTCTTCCAGGAAATATTATATTGAATTGCGTAATTTTAGAAAAAATGCTATAATGGCAGAGAGGAAGGCGGATATACGACAAATTTTGAAAAATGACTAATCCTGAAAAATTATGGCAAAATGTTTGTAAGTGGGGAATTAATTCTAAACGTAACCAGAGTGCGGAACTGCCTTTCTGAAGAATCCAGATGAAATTAACAACCCTCACATACTTTAACAACAATTTGCTCGACCCTAATATAATTTTCATGAAATTACCAACAAATAGATAACAGAAAATCTTAAACTAATAAAGTCTGAGGCTTATGGTATTGACAACATAAACTCGAGGATGTTAACTTTCATCATGCCCTACTGTAATGTTATCCCAATACCTAAGACAGATAACCCTACTACTTTCTTTTAGCGACCTTAGACCAATAAGTATTTTACCTGCTCTCTCAAAGCTTTTCGAGTGAATTCTTAGCTTGCAGATCCAACAATATCTAACTAGTAATCATATTATTCCCGATATTCAATCAGGGTTTCGTAAGCACCATAGCACAACAACTGCTTTACTGAAAGTTGTGGATGATATTGCATTTGCAATGGTGTGTTGTGTTGGTTTTGTTGGATCAAAGTAAAGCTTTTGATCTGGTCAATTTTGATTTGCTTATTGCCAAATTAAAGTATTTGGGTTTTGACGGGGCAGCATTGAATTGGTGGGATACCTATTTGGTAGACAGCAGAGAATTAAATTAAGTCCTGATGAGCTGTCAGACATGAGGGAGACTACAAGTGGTGTACCACAAGGCAGTATTCTTGGGCCACTTCTTTTTTCTTTATATTGCTTCGACGTTCTATCGAGTGTGAAATTTTCTGAGGTTCATATGTACGCTGACGTTATTCAGGTTTATTTTGATTTTTGCATCGATAAGGTGCGTGCCTATCGCAAATCTGAATACTGATTTGAGCGCGTTTTCAGATTGGTGTTTTAAGAATGGCCTTAGAATAAACCCAAATAAAACTGTAGCCTTATGTCTGGGAAGTGAGCGTCAGGAAAGTTTTGTGCACCTAAATTGCAACGTTTTAATAAATAATGCCAAAAATCTTGGTGTAATAATTGATTCCAGATTAAATTTTGGTGATCATTGTAACTTCGTATATAAGAACTCGTTTTATAGGCTTAAGTCTATTTATCCCCTCAAACATATATTAGATGAGTCAACCAAGTTGACTTTAGTAAAGGGTTTAGTATATACTCACATAAATTATTGTTCACAAGTGTATTATAGGTTCCTGACTGAGTATAAAATTCAAATGGTCAGAATGCATGTATCAGGTTCACAACTCTGGTTCCGCATAGAGCACACATCACTCCCTTTCTAATTGATTTAAACGAACCCCGAACTTGTAATAGACTTGAGTACCTGTATGTTGTGTTGCTTTATAAGATTCACAAATCGCGGACGCCTGAATATTTGTTTAGACTATTGAATAGAAGATCACATGTGCACAGTATTAATATTCGTTATAACACATTCACAATACCTCAACATTCAACATCAAGATTTGAAGGATGCTTTTCATATATGGCCCCCTCTTTGTTAAATAAAATACGCAGTTTCCTTCCTTTGTCACAAAGCTATTTTCAACGTACGATCAAAAATATATTATTTAAGAATTAAGTTTTGTTTTTGTTGTTGTTGTGGAAGATTGTACCTATAATGTATGTAAATTTTCGGGTAGAGTGGAAGAATGGCATTAAGCCAAATCTCTTACCCTTTATGTAAAATGTACAATGTATTGTTTTTGATTTGATTTGTATTTTTCTTTTTTGCATAATAAATCCTTTTATTATTATTATTATTATAAGTTTCCTAACTTACAACTAGGTTACTAAATAAATATCCTTGATCGCACAGTGGTCCCGGGAGACTCGACGTTGGCGTGAAAAAAAAAGGGGTTCACAAGTTGTAGGAACAAAAATGTTGTCTTGGCTTTACCCATCAATGTAGACACATTTTTCGTTGATTTTTGTCTGGATCGGATGTCGGTGAAAAATTGTTGTATTGAGACATTTTAAGGCTTTAAGATAATAATATACACATTTTTGACGAGTTTTGGAAATATGGTAGAAATAATGATCTGTCTCATTGCCTATCAATAATTATTTCATATAAATTGTCTTGTCTTTTTGCAAAATATATCGTACGGTAACGTTTTTCTCGGTTCGTGGTATGAAATAATAATATGTTCGCTATCTACCCACTACTTCACTTTATAACTGATTGTGTGTCCCTCTTATACGTTGGCTATTTATATGTTTTTCTCCTTTCTCGAACGCTTCTAGTAAATAGTCGTTTGTTCTACAACATTCTGGCGCGCGTACGTCTTAATATTCGTCACAGTCACATTAATGAATTTTTTTTAATTATATAGTCCTGTTTTGAAGCATTGAGTTGTAAACAACCTAGAACCGTTATTATGGATGATCAAAACAAATATTTAAATACAAAAGTTTTAGGGATTTTGCTGTAGCATCTTTTAGAACTATTGAAATCAAAATATTTAGTTTGCAAAATTGAAAAAAGGATTATACACTGTATTTTAAATGGAACAACCTATATATTATAAGCTAAAATGAAAGATCTTTTTGTTCTGATCTCAAAAAAGTATGGTTATTGGCATTAGCTTCTGCCGTTCTTGAGATTTTCAGTTTAAAACTTAGGGAGTTGTGAAATTTAGGTAGGGCAATGATATTATGAAGGGATATCTGCATGCCAAACGACATGCGTGGAGTAGGTCATTAAGGATAGTTTCTTAGGTCTTGAATGAGAGAGTCCTATACCAAACAAAAACATTAAAATTGACATGCGTGGAGTAGGTCAAGAACTTGATATTTTACTTTACTTTCAAGGCACAAATCTTTTGTCAATTCAGATCTGATGGCTTAAGCGGCGACGAGTAATCATTAGAATGTTTATTTTTTTTTTAAATCCTGAATATTCAATCACTGATAAGCGAAATATGTCATAGGTATAATGAATTTTTTTATTCTAATGCAAAATATTTACCGGCAAACATGAAAAATAATAATATAAAAAATGTACTCACCTACACATGTGCAAAAGTGTTTATGCGCATCGAGTGTCTTCATACAGCGTTTGTTTCGCAAATCCCAAACTCGTAAGGATTTGTCATCGCTTGCAGAAACTAAGAATTTACCTCCAGGATGAAAAACCACTCCTCGTACCCAATTATCGTGTCCTGCCAAAACGAATAGAGCGACACCAGCGCCAACATCCCATATCCTAGAAACCGAACGATGTTATTCAACTGGCGTCCAAATAGCCATAATTCACTTTTGAATGTTTACCTAATGGTTTTATCTCTAGATCCAGAAGCTAGGAACGGTCCCATATGTGCCCCTTTTTTATTGTCCGCACCAGCGGCTTCATTTATGGCATTTGAGGACGATTGTGGCGCCCACGCAATACATTCCACTACGTGATCATGAGCTCGAAGTTCGTTTCGACATTCTTTAGACGACACCACCCACACCCTAATAGTTTGATCATTGGAACAGCTCGCTATTAGTGAACCGTCCGGGGAAGCCCTCACCATTCTGACCTATCAGAAAAATATTTCATCAAATAAAGAACCGTATGCATGGTTTATTTGGTAAGCGTTCAACCTTTCATGTTCATTCAGGATATTTACTCTGCTCTTGGGATTGCGGACGTTTTACACAGAGTACACAAAGGGTTTCGATTAAAGATCATTTGATAGTTCGACAGAAAATGGATAACATCATAAGAGCTTGCGAAACTGCTTTGATACTTATCGGTATAACCGCAAACAGTATGTTGAGCATAATGGATTTCAATTTTAAATATGTATTTTTGATATTTGTGTGGATGAAAGCGAGACTATTGTGCGAAGAGCTTTATCTTGATTATAGGAGTGCAAATGATGAAGCTATTAATGACTGTTTGGCATCACTGCCGTCATGGTCAGATCTGTTCGATAGAACAGATGTCGATAAAATGATTGACATTCTACGCTGCTTTGTATTAATTTGTATGTACCTCAAAAATATATCAAAACGTCTAGTTTTCCTAAATATTCCAATGCTGAGCTTAACAATTTTAGTATGTCTGAAAAAAGAGGCACATAAACTGTATAAAGAAAGCAGAGAGTGTTCTATGCATCAGGAATTTGTAAGGCTAAGGAATTTATATAAGATTAAATCTAGAAAATGCCACTCTGAATTCATAAGCCGATTGGAGTCAAATATCAATGGTTATCCTCGCCAGTTTTGGCAATATAGGTAAGAAGAGTGTGGAATTGGACTTCCAAAGTCAATGTTTTATAATTTATTTCTGATCTTTTTGCCCAGTTTTTTTTTCTAGTGTTTATGACGTAACTGTTTGTATCGTTCCCGATTTTCCTTTAACGAATGCTAGAAATATAGCCTTTGAAAATATCACGATCCAAGAAAATTTTGCGGATTCCCGACAGAACATCGGTCGGTCCGGACAACATACTTAACTTTTTTATTAAGATCGATACCACTTCATAAATTGGATAATATTTCATTAAGACAAGAAAAATTTCCCAACAACTGGAAAACGACCTATGTTGGGCCTATTCATAAATCTCGAAGCACTGAAGATGTTTCAAAATACAGAGGAGTTTGCCATCAATCGGCGATAGCAAAAATATTAGATAGTCTCTTGTTCGATCAACTTCAGTGGAAATGTAAAGGCAAAAAATCTCTAAAAATAGGGCTAAGATTACAAATTTGGCTCGTTATGAACTTGAATTAATGGAAGCTGTGGATCAGGTTTGTCAGACGGATTCGGTGTATGCCGATTTCGCAAAAGCGTTTGATAGGGTGACCTTCGATATTTTTTTAGCAAAGCTGCGAGCTTTTGGATTTTCTGATCCCTCTGGTACATGGTTGGAGAGTTTTTTAAAGGTACGCAACCAAATGGTGAAAATTATGAACTATAAATCCCAGGTCTCCACTCCTCTTCAATATTTTTGTAAATGAGATTAGTGACAGTTTTTTTGCAGATGACTTGAAGCTGTACAGAAAAATTACATGTGATGGATACGTTAATTGCTTACAGAATGATCTGGATGCTCTCAGGGCATGGTATGTTTCTAATAACTTGAAATTTAATATAGAAAGTGTTGTTTTATCAGTTTTTCCGTGCTAAATCCAGATTTCCTAGTCACTATGTAATGGGTTGTGGCCAATTGAAATATGTTAATAGAATTAATGACTTAGGAGTCAAATTTTCAGAGAAAGTTAGCTTTAACGACCACATACATGCAATATCTCCACTACTAGGATTTGTACTTCGAAACTGTGGAGATTTCTGTCACCAGCTTGTAACCAAACAAAGACACACTGCAATAGAATTTACTTTTGTCCTACCCTGTATATATATTTGGGTATTTTTGGATATTTTCTCTCAGTTTTATAGTTTCATACCTAACATGTCTGAAAATCTAATATTTTTGTAAATATCATACAACATCTGTAAGTAATAAACATATTATCTTGGGTGCCTGTGATAAAGAATTTATACCTAGAAAAAGACCTTTTTTCAGTTACTCCAAAGATAAAAGCATATATTAGAAAAGATAACCAGATGTTTCAGTTATAGGATGGTCAAAACATTCAACATTCTCGAAACTCCTTCATGTAAATTAAATGTCGGACTTTTATTATTATATACAGAAGCTAGTAGTTGGGGAGTTAAGGTTTCCCATACCAAAGAACAAAAAATTGGCGCAGTTGCAGTAGGATTAGTTTCTTATGAACAAGATTGTTTTTCTTATGAACAGGATTAGTTTTTTTTTAACAGGATCAGTTTTTCTATGGACAGAATGCATTTATTTTCGTAATGGATGCATTGTTTTTCGTATAAAATTGATTGCTTCAGTTTTTTCTTGTATATGATTCAGTTCATAGAGAATTTTCATGTTTCTTTTGTTGTTTTCTTTTTTTCAGTTCATGTTAGATTCGTTTTAGTCTTAGAACGGTCTAGATGTACCAATTTTATAAAGTTAAAGGAAATATTTTAATTGTTTTTGGACTTAGAAGATTTCTCACAGTTAAGAATTATTTTCTAGTTTTTGTTTTAAAGTATACCAGTATAAAGACTAAGTCCATTTCATTTTATTCTGAAGTAGGGAATTTGTATAAAGTTTCTTCATAATAATCGAAGTTAAAGTTCAGTAAGTTCTTTGTTAATTCTTTTAATTGAAGGCCTTTTTGTTACCAATCAATTTTTATAAAGATTAAAGTTGTTTATTTTAGTAATTGAAATAAATTCAGTTTTCAATTGTAATTAAAGTTTCGTATGAGAATATTCGTAATTATATTAATTTACCTATTTTAAATTGTACATTAATGAATAACATTTTCCTCTAAATTTTCATTTTCGTTTAATTGTTTTATTCTTTTTTTTTTATTTATACATATTTATTTCTTTGTTTTTATACCCGCTAATTCAAAATGGTTACAAGCTGCAGACTCTTGTCCGTTCTTCGCTGGAATACGCTACCGTGATATGGTCGCCTTATTATCAGAGATACGTGAATAATGTTGAGAGAAGAAGAAGAAATAACTATACATATTTATCACCAGTGGAGAGAACTCTTCGCATTCTAAATGAGAATGATTCTATTGATGTTTTTTGTGATTCAATCTTTAAATTTAAGCGTCAATTGAATTGTATTGAATGGAATATGTGATTTGTTTTTATTTGATAGGGTTAAATTAATAAATAAATAAAAATATTGTTACACAAAAACCAATGTGTCAAGAAATGATGTTCTTGAACAAAAATAATTTCTTTTGTGTGATATTTTTGCAAGGTAACCACACTGAAAATGAACTACATTCGATTTTCAGCTCAAGTCCTTGCCATACTTCCAATTCGACTCCATCGATTGTTCTAATCACCATACAATATGTGCATAGATTCAATATTGTTATTAATTTAATCGATGAGTAGAACCTTTGGCGTAGAACACTAAACTGACACTCGTTTTACCACTTCTCTCTTGAGGATGCTAACATTGTTAGCGAAACGCGCGTCGAGATTTAAAAGAAGTGTTTTGGTGAAGTGGTAAAACGAGTGTCAGTTTATTGTTATTAATAATAAAAAAAACATTTACTCACCCAATCTCTATGACCTGTGTAGGTTTTGACGCAATAACCAGTTGATACCTCCCACATTTTAATGGTCTTATCTCGACTAGAAGAAATGATAAAATCACCGGCTGGCATAAACGCCACGCTGGACACATTGTGATCGTGACCTAACATTGTCCGAATACAGTCGTACGTCTGTTGGAAATCCCATAACTTTATGCTCATATCAGCACTACAAGATACTAGAAGTTTACCGGTCGTGTCGAAGGAAATGTCTTGGATTGAATCGGTGTGACCTAAAGATAATTTACATTATTGGTTGTACAGTAATATTCCAGAACATTTTTGCAATCGCACCATCATATACAATGTTTTTTCGGTTTATTTTACAATTAAACTATTTTCGTTTGTCTATTTTATCCGCAATAAATTTGTTATTTGTTTAATAGACCAGGGTCGATAATTTTTGAGACCAAAAAAAATTATAGTAGGATGAAACACATTGGAAAAGGTAGAGAATATAACAAAAATTAAAGAAAAAATAAATTACGGGCGATCTGAGGTCGGGAAGGGGGGAGAGGGTGAGTTTTTAAGGGTAAAAAACGGTTAATCTCGATTTCTGGTAAAACTGCAAGTCCTATGAAAAAAAGTTAAATGGCAAAGTTGTAGGTAATAACAAGATCTACAACTTTTGTATCGACACTTTTTTCACATAACCTCAAAATTTATGTGAAAAATTCGAATAACCGAGTATTTGGTTTTTTATTTTTATCTTTTGCAAAAAAAATTATTTTTTCACGAAATTTGGTGAAAACTTACCTTTGTATGTCGCAAACATACAGTAATTTTTTTGATTTAAAATATTAATTTTTTCACCTTATTTTGACTTAATATCGAAAAAGCACCCTAATTTTCAATCGAAATTTCTCACGTCAAAATATCTGCTTTTTTAAAAAAGTTGGTGTGTTTTTTGTTCGTTGAAATCTCTACTTTCTGATGGTATAAAAAAAATATACACTACAATGGTAAATGTTCTCAGAAAATGCAAATAATGAAAAAAACTCGAATCCGAAATTATTATTTTTTAATCATTATGTATAATTTTGAGCTATTTATTAAAATTTACACTTTAATTACTCGAAAAACGTAAGATTTCATGTTATATTGATAAATAAAAAAATTACAAATCCATAAAAAATCAAGATTGCAAAAGATATGCGAAAATGGTTGTTCGAAATATTAAAAATAGGAAGTAGTCCATATCGAAGTGGAGTTGAATAATTAAAAATTCTTGAAATAAAAGTCGACCTCCACACAATAAATTTTTAATAAATTTCTCCAACAAATTACATTTGTCGATAGTTACCATACATGTTTCGCAGCACCGGGGTGGTTATCGAAAAGCTATATTTTTATATTATTATTAGTACATATTTTTATTATTTACGGAAAAAAAAAATTCCCATAAATAATAAAAATTCGTACTAATAATAATAAAAAAATTATGGTAACTATCGACATATGTAATTTGTTGGAGAAATTTATTAAAAATTTATTGTGTGGAGGTCGACTTTTATTTCAAGAATATTTAAAAATAGCATTTAAAAAGGATTTCATCTAAAAAATGTGACTGCTGCAATTTTTTTTTTCAGTAATAAAGTTGATAATTAAATTCTCATTACATTTATGTCATAGAAAATCTCATAATAATGCATTCTAATTATTTCCCCATTAGTTTTAGTCTCTTTGATCTCATTTCTTCATCGTCAGATTCGACAAACATTCCCGATTCTAGTAGATCTTCGAAATCTTCAAGACCATCACCGTCTTCGTCTCCAAGATTATTTCCGGTCTGCATTGGATCTTCATCCACAATTTCATCTGAATCATCAGCTTCCTCGTAGGTTTTTTCTTCCACATTGGAGCATGTTTCAGAACCATGACAATTTGTGCATTTTAAACCATGTTTTTGGCAGCCACATTTTAAACTTTTACATCCAGTTTCACAGGTGCAGCAAATCGTTTTAAGCAATATTTCCGGAATTAATTCCTTGTCTATAAATTTGGGCATAATGCCGCGTTGATGTTGCTTCCATTTGTAATTTTTTTGTTTATCAATATAACATGAAATCTTACGTTTTTCAGTAACTAAAGTGTAAATTTTAACAAATAGCTCAAAATTATATACATAATGATTAAAAAAAAAAAATTTCGGATTCTAGTTTTTTTCATTATTTGCATTTTCTGAGAACATTTACCATAGTAGTGTATATTTTTTTATACCATCAGAAAGTAGAGATTTCAACCTCCAAAAACCCAACCAACTTTTTTAAAAAAGCAGATATTTTGACGTGAGAATTTTCGATTGAAAATTAGGGTGCTTTTTCGATATTAAGTCAAAATAAGGTGAAAAAATGAATATTTTAAATCAAAAAAATTACTGTATGTTTGGGATATACAAAGGTAAGTTTTCACCAAATTTCGTGAAAAAATATTTTTTTTTGCCAAAGATAAAAATAAAAAACCAAAAACTCGGTTCACATAAATTTTGAGGTTATGTGAGAAAAGTGTCTATACAAAAGTTGTAGAGCTTTTTATTACCTACAACTTTGCCATTTAACTTTTTTTCATAGGACTTGCAGTTTTACCGGAAATCGAGATTAACCGTTTTTTACCCTTAAAAACTCACCCCCTCCCCCTTCCCGACCTCAGATCGCCCGTAATTTATTTTTCCTTTCAATTTTGTTATATTCTCTACCTTTTCCAATGGGTATCATCCTACTATAATTTTTTTCACTTTTTACCATTTTCAAATTATCGAGCCTGGTCTATAAAGTTCAACTACCTATTTGTTTTGTGTTTTAGCCACTCACTAACAAAACAAGACTTAAATTCGAGAGTGTGTCTGTCATTGGATTTATATTTTTACGGCTGTTGTTACCTATACATTGGGTTTGGTCGGCCTCTGTACGGTGGGATATGCATTACTATGTGTATGTAGATGGTACGTGTTTACATATATCTACTGTTGTATATCCCGCTGTGCTTAAATGCAGGCCGTTATTGTAGATGGGCAACGACTATGGTACTCTGACCAGCTCATAATAAAAGCGAAACGAATTCGTCAGGATCTGTCGACCCATGCCTCGGTCTGGTTCTACCTCTCCTAACTTAAACAAAATCCTTTGTGTAGGTAAAACCCGTCATTTTGTCCGCTATGCTACGAAATTTCAAAAATTCTCGTTTTTTCTTTAAATACCAAAACGGAAAAGGCTACAAACAAATGGTAGGAATTCATCAGTTTGGTAAAATGCCGCCAATTATTGCCAAATATGTAAATTTAATCATGGATAATATACCGGGCATTGTTTTCGCCAATCCTCTGCGACATTTTTGATTGACGCTGGCGCAGATTTGACTAGTTCAAGGAGGCATGGGGGATGGAAGTCGGCCAAAATACACTTTTGATGATTGCTGTCGGATATCAGTCATTTTTTAACCTATTTTTAGGTTTACCCTCATGTGCATATCAGAAATATTTGTGCAGCTTTAAGAACATTAAAAACGTTCTCAGTTTGACCAATTTTGAATGTGCCCTCCATTTTAAGTTTTGTCTGCTATAGCATTTATTTGAGGTAGGTAATATTGTTAAATGAATCCAAATTACCAAATAAATATACTTTACTTGGCAATTGTTAAAATTTGGAAAATTCATTTAATGTTTTTGCAAAGTATCCACACTGAAATTTTACGAAAACCAATTTCAGCTCTAGTACTTGCGAAATAATTTTAAATTAAGTAAATTAATTTAGAAATAAATAGGGTACCTTTCAATGTACGTTCATATTCTCCCGTTTCAAAATCCCAAACTTTAAGTGTGGCATCCTCTGATGCAGTAACCATAAGACTAAATACTGGATGAAATATTACTCTCGTGACTGTTGCTCTGTGACCTAAAAACATAAAAAGTATACATAGAAAATGTATGTGGTAATAATTTTCAAATATAAGCCAAGCCAAATAAATATCCTGTCTTGGATATTTTCGTTCGCAACATAACCTCATCTACACTTCTCCCAATGTTTTCCCTTTTTGGTCCAGCTCAAAACTAAGATTTCGGAAAGGTGGAATAACTTCAGTTACTTCGTTTTTCAATTTTTCAAGTCATCCACAAAAAACCGTAGCCAACACCTTGTCGACCGATTTCTCCGTTCAAAAAGCATTCGCCTTCAAAAACTCTCGGTTTTGACGTTTGCTCGGGAGTGTAGAAGTATATCGACGTGGTCATCTCTCTTGTCGCCAACTTTTCGAAGGTCTTTGAGACAACACTTCATAGAAAAACATTTAGCCAGGTAAAACAACAAATTGACTCGCAGCAGTATGGCTTTTTTCGGGGACGTTCTACGTAACTCTCGGAGAGGGACTCAGAGTTGACGCTGGCTATACCGATTTCTCGAAGGCCTTCGGTAGGTTGGATCAAGCGGCCACACTTCGGAAAATGCCACTTATTGGTTTCGATGACGACCTGTTTTTGCTTCTTACCTTTGCGACCGACAGCACTACGTCGAATACAACAGTCACAAGTCCTTGACTTTACGCCCACCAGTGGAACGCTGCAGGGCAGCTGTTTGCCGCCGTTATATTCTCGATTTTTGTTAACAATATATCAACGGGAATATCAAGCAAATATTTATTGTTTGCTGATGACCTGAAAATGTACCGTATGGTTCAGGGTAGCGATGATTGCAGATTGCTGCAGGATGACTTGTTTACGCTTGCGGAAACAAAAACAAACTGCCCCTAAACGTTCAAAAATGTAAGTTTGCCGTATTTTCTAGATCGCAAAATATATTTGAATTCCATTACCATCTATATGATACGGCTCTTGAGCGCTGCGAAGTGTTGAGGGATCTGGGAGTCTATGTTGACACAGACTTATCGTTTAGCCATCATATTGAGTGCATCACCCAGGATGGATAATTTGGTATAATTTGACGACCGACTATGTTTTTAGTGATTTCAATTGTCAAATTGTTTTTTGCTTCTTCTTTTTTTTTTGGGATATGACATGACCGGTGCTGTGACCACTCTTCTTCTAGTATGGCTTCCTCCTACCTGCTACTGGCTACAGCCACAATTTCGGCTGTATTTTTTTTTTTTTTTTTAGTTATTTTTAGCCTTTTTTATAAATCTTTTTTATTAGTCATTGGCAACAATGTTGTGTGTAAAGTGGTGTAATTTGATGCTCATTCAGGGATATTTTCGGTCTCAAGTGTTGGGAACACTGTTATACTGTGCTCTTGTGAGATCCAAGCTTGAATACGCCTCAATTATATGGTCTCCCATATATCAATTATTGATATTGATCACATTGAGTACGTACAGCGCAGATTCCTCAAATATTTGGCATTTAAGCTAATAAAATTAAAAGTTGAGTCATTAAATTACCTGTCAAACAGAACTTTTCAGGTGGTCTGGGTATCCATTCGGAGGGACACCTCTTACTCCGCGTTGGTGCTCCCTCAATATATTCTTTTTCTGCATCGTTCAGTTTCGATTCTAATTCCATCACTTTCTTCTGCAACCGAATTACTGACGTCCATTTTTTCTCCAATAAACCACCAAACTTACGTTCGACCTCGCCGGGCATATCAGCTTCTTTCTTAAAAGCATCCAATGCTTGTTTGTATCCATTACAGCTTAGGTAATCAGCGATGGCTTTATTACTGGAAATAAAAAAAATATTAATATAATTAACTGTTATTCTGAAAGCTCTCTATAATTAAGCGTGACCTTTATGTCATTTAGCTTTATCGTAAGACTCTTGGTAACAAGCTATATTTCCAAATAATTTTTTTTCACGGACGCCTATGGTTCATGCATTTTTTTTTCGTGTATTTTTAACACCAATTCAACTACTTAAAAAAGCTAAATTTATAATTTTTACAGTCTAATTTTGGTTTGGTTTCTACTATGTAAACAAGTTTTTTTCTACAGCATTTTGTAGGTTATCTTATATCCATACTATACACTGTGTCCAAGATAAGAATGAGATAGCATTGGAATCTTGGAAACGGTAGGAGTTACAATGTCAGTTAAAATAGTGGAAAGTTGTACAATTAAAACACCTTTTAAATGGTTGTAAAACCGTTTTCGAAAATTTTGTAAAAAACTATTTTTCGCGATTTTAGTTTTTATTTATTTCTGACATTTTTACAGATATAAAAAAATTAAAACTACTTTCTCATTGTTACTTTTTGAGGAGAAAAAAATAGCGTTTACAAATTTTCGCCACGACGTTTCGTTTTTGAAAAACCATCATCAACTTGGGTTTTTAAATACTGCGCTGGATATTTTTATTGTTAAATTTAAATCCATTTTCAATTCAAAAATAGGTGGTATATCACAATGGTTTAAACAAGTTTTCAGTGTTTTTAGCTGTAATTTAAAATTATTCAAGAAAAATCGCCATAGTTTTTGGCTTTTAATAACTTTAAAAAGCACAAAAATTTCAACTAAATTTAAAAAACCGCGTACATAATAAGATGTTGTACTGAGACAGAAATAAATTGTCAAATAATAACAAATCGTTGTGAGTAACAACGAAAGAATGTTTTTGCAAAACCTACTACTCTGCATTTAGTCAGTTAAGTGCCAAACTATGAGGATTATACTTGAATAATTTTAAATACCAGCTAAAAACACTGAAAACTTGTTTAAACCATTACATGTGATATTCCTACCACCTATTTTTGAATTGAAAATGACTCTAAATTTAACAATAAAAAATCCAGGGCCGTATTTATAATATAATAATTTATTTCCAAATAATATGTACAGGGTGTCCCAAACTCGGCGCCCCAGGCCTATTGTATGAAAACCAGATAAGACAATAAAAATCTTTTTTAAAAGGCTAAATTGAGTTGCGCTAAGGTCCATTTTGGGAAAGCAAAATATGATTTTCCAATTTCGCAAAATGGAGAAAATGACGTTATCAATGTTATTTATTCCACGAACATACCTGTATTTTGCTACAATCGAAAAAATTTTCTATATGCCCGTCCGCAACTTCTAAACATTTATCTAATTTGCGCCTGACCTGTCTGGTTGTAGCCTCCCTTAGCACATCTCGTGAAATATTCGCACACGCATCGCGAATTTTCTGTTTTAAATGTTTTACGTTTCTAGTAGGGGTCCTATAAACTTGATTTTTTAATGTTCCCCACAGAAAAAAATCCAAGGAGGGTCATATCCGGGGATTTAGGCGCCCATTCTGTAGGTCCATTTATTCCAATCCATTTAGTACCATAGGTATTATTTAAAAACTCTTGGACTACCCTTGATTTATGAGGTAGAGCCCCGTCATGTTGAAACCACATGCTTAAGCGCAGCTGCAGGGGTAAATTTTCAAGCAGCAGAGAAAGTCGCAAAAATCGCAAGTAGTTAATGCCGTCCAATATATTTTCAAAAAAACACCAATTTCGAACCATCATTTGTGCTATGAAATTCAGCCTTTTTTCGGTATGTCTCTCAGATAAATATTCTAGATTGTGCAATTTGTAATCATGAAATTTATTTGATTTTAAAACTTTTTGCACAGAGCTTCTCCCTAAATTCAGAGCGAGAGACGCCTCTTATCGAGTTTCTAGGATTTGCCTGAAAATACTGTAAAATTCTAGCCACATTATTGTCATTGCAAACTCTTTTCTGAATTTCGGTTCCACATTTTCTCGCAAAATTCTTTCTAGTCGCGCGAACATTTTTACATCTGGAGTATGCCTTTCAGGATATCTTTCACTATGTAAACGGGCAGCTCTTCTACCGTTTTTCGGTGCTTCACCATATATTAAAATCATATCAACTTTCTTGTTTGTTGAAAACATTTTGTTAGAAACACGTTGTAAATAAGTACCTGTTATTACTTACGATACAGAAAGTAATAACAGGTACTTATTATTTATTGTCTTGACAATTAATTTTTTATTATTTTAACAAGAATTGTCACTAGTAATGTGACAGAATCATTGTTTTTCATGGAGCATTTGATTTGACATGGCTATGTTAAATTATATTTTAATACTATTTTTTTGTCAGTTTTGACACTCTAGCTTTTTAGCGGATGAAGATAGAAACAAATTTATTAGTAAAGAAGTATTTAGGAAAATTAAGGCTTTCGGAATGTGGCAAAATATAGGTATGTTCGTGGAAAAATAACACTGATGACATTTTGCAAAATCGGAAAAAAATATTTTTTTGGTGTAAAATATACCTGAATGCAACACAATTTATACCACTTCAAAAGATTTTTAATATCTTATCCCATTTTCATACAATAGGCCTGGGGCGCCGAGTTTGAGACACCCGGTACATTCTTCGAAACGGTCCACAATTTATGCCAGCCGGAAATAAATGAAAAACCTCCACTGAAATCAAAAAATGGTTTGTGCGTGGATGCCATCACCTCATTTCGAACCGGGCATTCGTATACGATCTACACAATATTAGAATTATTAATATGAAATTTTTTAATACCCTAAACCGGAAAAAAAAACAAATACTTAATTCAAGAATGATCATCATGAGTCATGATACAAAATAATTCCCTAATAAATTTATATATAAAAAACAAGAAATAAAAAAAAATAGAACCAGCACATCCGAGAACTGCACCTCAATTTAATAATTTATTTATTTTTGAAGAACAATGTTTTTCCTTTTGAAATGAAACATATTCTCAATATTTCTTATATTTTCCGGAATATTGGATAATATTCTGGGTGACAAGAAATTAAAAGAACGTTGCCCATTTCTTTTCTTAAAAAAACGAAGTTGATGATGGCTATTCTAAAAGGAAACGTCGCACATTGGTACAGAAGTCTAAATAGCTGGCCAAAACTATTAAAAAAGTTTTTCTAAAAATGCGGATTTTTACAATTAAATAAGTTCGGCAACATAGTAGAGTAGCGCGTAGCGTTAAAGATACGTCTCAAGGTCAACGACCTGCCGCGATACGCAGTACGAAAGTGACTCGAACAAGTGGAATCGTTAAACACGCACGCGCTTAAAAATAGGCTTTAGTTTGTGAGTACGTAAAAAAGTGTAGATTTAATTCATTTTTAATAAAACAAAATGGCTGAAGTAGGGAAAGGTACGTAGTATTCGAATATGCTAGTAATAATAATTAATTATTTATTACTAATTAATAATTTAAGTAGAAAATACAAGAAAAAGTTAAACCTTTCAAGAACATATTATTTATTTTGGTAGAGATACAAAAAAAAGTCCACGGAATTCCGCAACAAATCTTGTTGGATATTGATTATTGTTGTCTACTTATTCAAGAAAAGTGACATTTGTCTGCCACTAGCTGCCACCCTGGCTTTGGAATTTTTTTTAAAACCTAAATGCACGAAATATCAGAGCATTTCCGCTTCATTAATTAATTTGAGTTTTCTTTTTTTTTTCAGACTCAGATAACGTTCGTGGTCTCTCGAGAAAAGACCTCTTGTTTTTAATAAAGGGCCACTTGAATCAAAATATCAAGGACATATGTGACATTGTGCAAAACGAAATTAATAGAAAATATAAGTGCGATTTTGAATTAACTGAAAGTGATAAAACTAATGTACGTAATACCGTACAAAAAATAAAAATGAAGTGGCAGGAAGTGCACCGAACCGAGAATAAGTTTTTAGGCAAATTTCAAAACTGGCTAAACGAAATGACTATTGTGATCAATGACGATAAAAAAATTGAGATCATTACCCGTATGCGCGTCACTTATGAACATAAAATTCTTAATTGCATGTCGAAAAATGCGCAATAACTACCTCTTAAAAACCACTAAATTTCATTTGCATATCTCCACCGGTTTCAGAGTAATCAATAAATCTTCAGTTTTTAAGAAAAACTTTAACTGTATCTCAGCAGAAAACGAAACATTTGCGGACATGTGTTTATATAGCAAACTGTCATTATTTTTTCATGCAGAAGTACCTCCTGAAGTTTGTCGTATATATAATTATACAGGGTGATTCGTGGTAGATATTAGGTATGACTATTTACCTATAGGAGCATGATATATCATTTGAAAAAGACTTTAATTGCTGTTTAGAATATGTGATAATAAAGAGGCTTTTATTTGTTCAAGTAGTTCACACTAAGGTCAATTGCGATTACCCTGTAACTAGACAAAAATATAACAAATTTTGTGTAATATACTATATTGACTGTATATAAGTAACCAAATTTGTAGGATGATCGTAAATATGTCTCTTAATAATCGTCGAACCTAACATCAACCATAAATCACCCTGTATATTTTTGCTTCCTTATTATTTGTTTCACTTTTATACGACAAACTTTCCTCTGCCGATCTATTATTATTTTTCAGTTTTGAAATGATTTTTGTTGGTAATTAAATTTAAGTTATTTAAGCAAGTTTTCTAAAAGTCTCCAGCCATTTAAGTCCGCCATTTTGTTTTTTTTTTAAATTCACCATTTTTTTAGTAATCTGTAATTATAAAAGCCTATTATACAAAATCTCTTTTAAATCAAGGTGAAATTAAGATTTTGGCCAGCTTTTCGGGATTTTGTACCACTGTGCGTCGTGGTGAAAATTTTTAAACGCTATTTAATTCTCCTCAAAAACTAACAATGAAAAAGTGCTTTTCATTTTTTTATATCTGTAAAATTAATCTCACAAATAAATAAAAGGTAAAATTGCAAAAAATTGTTTTTTCAAAAATTCTCGAAAACGGCTAAATTTAATGCCCTTTTGAAAACACCATTTAAAAGGTGTTTCTGCGTCAATGCTATCTCATTCTTATCTTGGTCGGTTAAATTAGAGAAAAATTGTACAATTTAAACACCTTTTAAATGGTGTTTTCAAAATTAAACTAATTTTAGCCGTTTTCCATAATTTTTGAAAAAACAATTTTTTTCGATTTTAGTTTTTGTTTTTTATTTATTTATGACATTAATTTTACAGATATAAAAAAATGAAAAGCACTTTTTCATTGTTAGTTTTTACGGAGAATAAGATAGCGTTTACAAAAATTCACTACGACGTTTCGTTTCTAAAAAACCATCATCAACTTCCTATTTTTCAAAGGCATGTGTGACCCAATATTGACATTTATTAGATTATATTCTATCACAACTATGAAAAATATTTCGAATAAGTTTATATAGGAAATATTTTTGTTTATTTAGACTTTTATATACAGGCTTTACCAGTATTGTACAAATTTGACTAAGGTTTGCTTCCCTATAAACAAATGTTGAAATAAGACGTTCAGTGAATTTGACATTCCGGTAGTTTCAGCTATCCCATTCTCAGTCAATATGTGAATGTCTATCAAGATTTTATAAAGTTTTTCATCATTTGTGCAGTTGTAACCTCAACGGAGCGCCCTGAACATGGTGCGTCACCATTACTTGTAGGACATTTCTTAAATTTAGAAAATCACAGACAGTGACAGTTGAATACGATCTACATAACTTTTCACTCATTCCTCGTAAATTTAAATATATAAACCATGTAGATAGTGCTACCATAGAATAATAGCTATAGATAAGAAGGGTCAGTAGACGCTAAAAACGGCATCGACTCGTCGCAATACCAGCCACATTCTGGCCCGGTACTATGTTATACTATATCTATATATACTATAAGATACTATACTATAACTATAGTAGCGGCGAATTGCTTTGAAGATTGAGAGATAAAACGTTCCGACACGAAGTGAAGTAATTGTATATTAAACTGTGAATTTAGAACAATTAGGTAGTACTAATTGTTCTAAATTCGTCACAGATAAAATTTTACTTACGATATATTATAGTAGGTGTACATATTTACTTCTATTAAAAAAATGTTAAACTAAAGCATTAACGTATTTATCATTTACAAGCATTCCAACTTGTAGGTATATTATAAATACTGATACGCTCGAGACATAACTAGTGAATGCAACAAAGTACAAAGAGACTGCCACCGATGGAGGATGCCGTTATAATGTTGGATGTATATTTAATGATTAAGACAGCCGAAGGCATTCAGGAATGTTGACTATTCCAATGGAATGCAGCTTAAAAAACAAGGTGTAACAGAATAAGAAATGTGCTGGTGCAGCAATGTAAGATATAAATTGAAAAACTTTAATTTAGACATACTCTTACAACATGTGGGAAATTTTATTCCTTAGCATTTAATTAAACTTTTAATTATGTCGTGAGTTTTTGCTTTAAAATGATGCCAAATGACATGCATTTGAGTAGATTTTGGTTGAAATCGCTTAAGCCCTGTGATAGTGTGAAGCTAAATTTGCATATATCAGTAGGGGTCGAGTGATACATCATTTTAAAGCATTTTTTATCTGCTTGACAAAAAATAATTAACTAGTTGTTTTCCTATGGCATTCGAATTTTTTTTTAAAGTAGACTGCAGTTGACAATTTGTTTCAGTTTTCGAAGACTTGCGGCTTTGTTTTGTTGCTTAATAATAAAAGCAATACTGGTAAGGTAATTGAAAACGGACAGCCTGTATAGTCACACGTTAAGTAGAAGTTGCACAGTTGCTCAATATTTTTCTTCTAATTAATAGCAACAAATAACATATTATAAACAAACACACCCATCAACATAAAAGTGAAAGATTCTCTTTCAATTCTTAATGAACTGATATATCCACTTTTATTTTCAAGCCCACTTTAGTGAAAATACGGAAAATATTGACGTGCGGTTACGAATCCGTATACTTTCGGATTAATCTTGAGAGAAGCCGATGAATACTTATGACGGATTCATTCGCGATTAGAGAACAAAAACAAATATTAATCATCGAAAATCACTTTATTGTTTTTCAAAATATTCCCCATGAAGATCTATACACTTTTGCATGCGTTTGAACCAATTGTCGAAGCACTTTTGCCATCCTGATTGAGGTATCTCCAAAACATGCATTCTGAATTCTGGAACCTTGTTCTTCAAATTTCTTTTATTTTGCTTGTCTTGGGCTGAGATTCACGATCATACACATTTTTTTTGTACTATTTGTTTAATAATAGTTTCATGTCGATTTTTTTTCTCAACGTTTCAACAACATGCAGTATAATTTGACTAAGCGTAGTCAAATGATTTCCCATAGAGGAAAACCATCGCAAATAGAAAGATTGATGAGTGGCGTTCCGCAGGGCTCTATTTTATCCCCAATTTTGTTTTCTTCAAATACGTCCCAGTTTAACGAATCCTTGCAATTTTGTAAGGCTCACATGTACGGAAAGTCTTGACAGGATCAATCATAACAATTCAGATATTGTGAAAGCATCTCAATCTCATGGCCTAGAAATAAATCCAACGAAGTCGGAACTTTTGCTGTTTGGTAATAAAACCCATAAAGAGATAAGGACTTAACTGTGGTGAATGATAATGTCGTTTTAAAGAGCACTGACTGCAAAAAACCTGGCGATCGTACTGGATACCGAATTAAGGTTTACGATACATGTGAGCCTTTACATTAGGAGGGCTTTTACTAATTTAAAAGCAACATACGGTAGTAGAAGATGGCTTAACTGGCAAAAAAAAACTTTTATGCGTACTGTCACATTTTAATGATGGCGATGTTATATAATATAGTCCGTGTTTAACAAAAATTGATGAGAACATTGTTACAGATTTGATGTTAGACTGCAACTACTGGTAATGATCATTCCTAGACCAGATATACCATTTAAAAGATCCCACCCGGAATAGAATTCAACATTAAATCCGCTTGAATTCTATCAAACACCCAAAATATTACGACAATTGATGTCCTGGAAAAAATTTACGAGGGCTCCACCATAAGTAGTAAGTATAAATTTTATTTTTAAAAAACTTTTAAATAATTATTTAATAAATATTTTCTATTTTAGGTGTTCACTTCGCATGAAAAAGGATGAAAGACAAAATTGAATCTAAACCGCATACCATATACAGGACCGTACTCAGAATATTTAATTATTGAAACAACAAATAAGGCAATTTTATTTTGTCAATTGAACAAGGTATAGATGCATACGTAATTATGAATAAAATTTTAATTAAGGTGAGTGCAATGGTTATTTATTATGGTTAGATATACGCATTTACTTTAAGATAAAAATTGACCGTAACAACATGACTAAGTTGATGCAGAATTCATGCAAACGGCTTGTATATGGAATTCGTAGGGGTGAAAGAGGCATTAGCGCTAAGATTAAAGAAATTAGCTAGTTAAGAATGAAACAACGTCGGATCTTTCATTCACTAAGTTTGTTTAATAAAATCATTAGAAGAAAAAAGCCGGAATACTTATATGAAAGATTGAAGTTCCTGGAATCTTTCATATAAGTATTCCGGTTTTTTTCTTCTAATGATTTTATTAAACAAACTTAGTGAATGAAATGTGCATGATGTGAATATTCGTCATAAAACTGTCATTACGCCACCGCTACACACAACATCAATGTTTGAGCGGTCATTTTCCTAAGTTTACCGGAGTTTTCGTTAAGAGCGCTGTCAGACATCTAATGGAACATATATTAATTTGTAAAAAAGCTACTTATTTTGGCCAGCAATATAAAACAATTTTCAGTTTGGTTTAAGGTAAAATATAAGTTAAATTTAGGTTAACCCTAGAGAACTCGCGCTAAGAAAATTACGGCAGAACTCGCGCGTGAGCATTTCTCTCACTATTTATTATTGTGTATTTTTTTTATTGTGACGAGACAACATTACATTCAAATAATTACGCATAATTTTTAATGAAGTGCTGCATCTTTTTTGGATTTTCGGTTTTTTCTTCTTGGGCAAAATCCACAAAATCCAGCTTGATCTTCTGCCGTTACACGTTCGGGTTCAGGAATGTCCACCAGTTCTCTACTTAGCTGTCTTCTGTTGAATGGCATCCATATTACTGAAGCTCCGTATACTAAGTGTGGTTTCATCAACTGCTTTCATCCTCAGAAACATTTGACGATCTTCAATAATTTCTGTATTGTCTTTATATATTTGGAAAATTCAAACGCCAGAACTCGCGCAATGAGAGAATCACTCACAAACATGCACTTGATCAACAACTTCATATTATATCGCAGAACACAGTGTACTGAATTTTGAATTTAACTAATCAGGGGGCGCAACGTGAACACAAAGTCAGCTAGAAAGCGAGGTAGGCTCATCCAGTGTCTATATCGTGAAATCTTGCGATTTTAGGCGAAACGTGAGAGAAATGCTCATAGCGCGAGTGCTGCAGGGTTAAGTTAGGCACTGCTTCAACTTCGCCTTTTGTAAAGATATCTTTATTATTATTATTAATAATAATAACATATTGTATAAGAGTTGTTGTATTATTGTAATAGTAATTGTTGTTGTCAATTTTGAAGAGTTAAAAATAAATAGTTAGCAATGTTGTTATATAGTAATTATTATTAATAGTTAATAGAGAAAATACAGCCACATAGTTAAAAAACAACATTAACAACATTTTGCGTGGACAAAAAATTATTAAAAACAAAGCGCAAATAATGTTAACCCATATAAGCAACCATAGCCATGTTAATTAAATTAAATCGATACTAAGTCAACAAGCCTGGTAAATTACGATATTCGTTAAATGTTAAAGAATGAAATATTTTTTAATCTATTTCAACTTATTGTTTTTATTACTTGCTATTGCTTAGCCATTATTTACAAATAAAGGTTATTTCCGTGAACTAAATAGGTGTGGGTATACAGTAGAAATATTTCTTGTTGTTCCATAATTTGCCAAAAAAAAATCTCACATCGATCTCGCAAACAATATTCCTTAATACAAGGGATGCTATATACAGGGTATTCACGCCATACGACACGAAATAGTGTGGCTAAACTACGTATTATTATTCATGGGTTCGATAAAAATTATTTATGGCTACATTTTAAAAATATTGTGAATCTATACAGGGTCTCCCAAATATAAGAAATGAACCATAGTTGTGTTTTTTTAAATGGAATGCCCTGTATATGAATATATTTTTAGATTCCCCGTTCAAAATAAACCTAACTTTCACTAAAGTACAAATTTTTGCCAGTTTTTTTGTATTACTTATGATGACAATTAAATAATAAAAAGTGTTTCAAGTTTCTTTACTGAATATCTGAACGATTGGTGTGAGGAGGATACGCTGTGTTTTTGACATTGAATTTCATTAAAAAATTAAGTCTTGAAAAAATTTCACTGTAAAGAAATTTTGACTCTATATAGAGTTTCACTATAAACAGTGTAGACTGTATCAATAATTTGTCTACAATATTTTCTAAGGACTTCTTGAATGACCCTCGTTTAACAATACAAAATATGAAATCAATTTAATTTGAATAAAGTAATTATAAAAATCTCATATCCTATATTTATGCGTGTATACTTATAGTAAAAGACAGGAAGTTCATTAAAAATTACAGGCGCGTTGAAATAAATTCATATTAAATGAAATGTCTCTCTCATTTAAAGTAAACTTCAATAAGAATATCTAAATGTTTTTCCTTGTTCATTTGATGTAATTCAAACCATTTGGAAGGATCAATTAAGCCTCAGAAAGTATATTTTTTTAAGAACAATAGGTTTTAGATACCTAACCTATGAGCATCTTGAAAAATATATACAGGGTGTCCCATTAGTGTGTGGGCGGAAGATATCTCAAGATCTATAAGCGATAGACAAAAAACAACACCTTAAATGTATGTCAAAATTAACTATTATTTACAAATATTTTAAAAACTACTAGACCTAGGCTTATCAACCCTTATGTCATTGTTCTTGTCTTTTAGAGCGCCATTCATTTTTGTTAAAATATACGGGGTGTCGCATTAAGAAAAAGCAAGTTTGGTCTGCTGCGCGTTTGTAAACTACCCTGTATAATTTAAAACATTTTAGGGTTGTACATCTTTTCAGTGCCTAAAAGTTTTGTACAGGATTTTTTTGTCTATCGCTTATAGATCTTGAGATATCTTCCGCCCACACACTAATGGGCCACCCTGTATATTAATATTACTACTACCATGTTTTATAAGGCTGTTTGATTTTGCCTCATTTGGAGAGATGGGTGTTAGTTTCATGTAGACCACGTTATATTAATATGTCTTTAATTTTGCATGGAAAAACCACATATTGGTAATAATAAGAATTCTTCAAAATTTATCAAGTCAACCATGAGAATTTGACAAGACAGATTACATTTTTTTTAATTTGGCATTTACTCTCAAATAATCTGTTGCGTGAAATCATCCCAACAACGCGGTCTTCGACAGACTGTTAAGGCAGTTTAACGAAACCGGGGCCGTTGTATACGAAAAAACTAAAATAGTTATATGGTTGTCTAAAAACGAAGAAACAAAATTTTCCCTTATCGCTTCTATGTTATAGAAAACCCGCATGTTATTTAATTAATTATTTAATTAGCCAAACCAGCCTATCCATATTCCTAAGGAACAATAGATTCCATCCATATAAAGTTCAACTGGATCAAGAACTTTCCAATATTGATTTTTTAAATTGCGTTGAATTTTGTACATGGGCCAGGAACAAAATGATAGAATAATAATAATGTCTTGACGAATGCACATTCCACAATAAATTGATTGGAAGAAATGGGAATCAAAATTACCTTAAGGTGATCGTCTACAATAGTCATCCACCAACAGCAGAGGAGAGGAAGGAGCAAATAAACGAAGAGTCCAATTTTTGAGTTAAAAATGTATTTATTTATTATGTTATTGTTTAATTATTTGGTTTTGTCAAACGAATAGATGTGAATTTTTTCATTCAAATAATGTTCATATTTTTATAAAAATTAAAACATTTAAAAAACTGTAAGGTTTAGGTGAGATGTACTTTGATCAAAGTCAGGTTTATTTTGAACAGGGAATCTAAAAAAATATTCATATGCAGCGCATTCCATTTGAAAAAACACAACTATGGTTCATTTATTATATTTGGGACACCCTGTATAGATTCACAATATTTTGAAAATGTAGCCATAAATCATTTTTATCGAACCCATGAATAATAATAGTTTAGCCACACTATTCCGTGTCGTATGGCGTGAATAACCCTGTATATAGCATCACCTTTAGGAACTTATAGTTTAACTTTCAAAGAAATCTTGAATTGAAATCTAAAGAAATCAAAAAAATTATTCAAAATATTACTTTTTCCTCCTTAACAAAATAAAGAAATACATTTTTGACTCACCCCGTATATAAATTTAAAGTTTATGCTAAAAATTAACTACCGTATCTTTCTATTTTGAAATTCGTTGGTTTAGCCAGATGTTAAAATAACGTTAACGTTAATAGTGGTGGACGTTATTTTTTAGAACTACCATATCTCTCTATTTTGAGATTCGTTGGTTGCAGTTGTTATTCACCCATATCTCTCTCGTCGTCGTTATTCGTTGGTTTGTCATAATTTGGAAATATTTTTTTCTCACGTTGGTGTCACTTATTTTACTAATAATTTGCTTGACAGTTACCTTTTGTGTGCGGTAGCTGTCACAGTTTATATGACATTTGGAATAGTGATATTTATAAAACGAACGTAGTATGTGTGGAGTGAGTCATATTTTTAAAGATTAATACTTTTTCAATAGAATTTACGAATGGGTACGTTATTCTTACATACGATTGCGACTAAAAATATACGAAATTGCTTGTCCCATATGTTTTTCTAAGAATATAGTCATGAAAATGGTTTTAAAAAAAAATCGACAAATTCCAATATAGTTGACACCTCTAGTTTCACGTCATAATTTGGTTTTGGTAATATGTTTTTACTAACACGACAGAGAAATTGCTTGTGTCAAATATCGGGTCCGCCATCTAACGTTTTTTTTTTCAACTAGTGCTTATTTCGTGAAGGGTAACACTTAGCTCATGTCCGATTTGACAGATAATTAGTTTTATCCTCCGAGCACCGTCAGCTCCGTATGTTCGTTATCTCGTGAAAAAAGTGAAAGAAACTGGCATCCTCATCGATAAACCAAAGCATGAAAAGCCAAAAACAGTGCGTACACCCGAGAATATTGCTGCTGTGGCAGAAAGTGTGCGTGAAGCGCCATCAACATCAATTCACCGTCGGTCTCAACAATTGAACATTTCGGAGACATCATTGAGACGAATTTTGCATAAAGACCTTGGTATGACGCCATTCAAAGTCCAATTGGTTCAGGAGTTGAAGCCAACTGACAATCCAATGCGTTTTCGCTTCGCTCAGTGGGCCTGCGATCGACTTACAGAAGATGCCGATTTTGCCAAAAAAATCATCTTTTCAGATGAAGCTCATTTTGATCTTGGCGGGACAAGCAAAATTGTCGCATTTGGGGCACAGAAAACCCGCACGCATACATTGAAAAGCCGATGCACCCAAAACGAGTCACTGTTTGGTGCGGATTTTGGTCCGGAGGCATAATTGGGCCATTTTTCTTCGAAAATGAGCAAGGAGTGGCCGTTACAGGCGATCGTTATCGGGCCATGTTGAACGAATTTTTGTTCACAAAAATTGAAGAGGAGGATATTGGCAACATTTGGTTTCAACAAAACGGCGCTACGTGCCACACAGCCGAAGCTACACTCGATGTTTTGCGCCCTGTTTTTGAAGATCGCATTATCAGCCGCAGAGCTGATGTCGTTTGGCCACCTCGGAGCTGCGATTTGACACCGTTGGACTATTATTTGTGGGGTGCCGTCAAAGATAAGTGTTACTTCGACAAGCCAGAGACAATTGACGCTTTAAAGGACAATATTCGTGAAGCCATTGGTGAAATACAGCTGCACACAATTGATAATCTGCTTAAAAATTGGACCGATCATGTAGGCTACTGCATGGCCAGCCGAGGTAGCCATTTGAATGAAATTATTTGTCATTATTAACCGGAAGGATTGTACTTTCAAATAAAAAAAGAAATTTGAGAAAATATTCAGCAGTTTTTCTTTTATAGCATTTTCAAAAATAAAAAGTTATCTGGCAGACCCAATAGTTTATTATTATTTTATTTGTTTACATTAATAGTCTAAAAGTTTTCGGCATTATTTTCATGTTTAAGATCAATTTCTATCAACATGTTGTATATTGTAGTGTTATAAAATGGTTATTCCATATAGTTGTAGTAAATTTAGAAGTTGTCCCTTGTGTATTTGAAGTAATATTCCTGAAAAATTGTTAATACCCTAAAGTGACAGTGTCATTAGAGCCGTCAGATGGATGGATGTGATCATATGTTTGTCAATAACCTAAGTCAGATGGATGGGAAATAGTTGATATCTCCCTCTGCGTCGCACACAAAATGAACTTTTGTAGATGTAAATAAATTAATTAATAAAATAGTGTGGTCGCATTAAATCCCCTGAAAAGTACCCATTGGGATGCAGCAAAAAACTAATTTTCCATATAGACAGACCTGCGTATGGCGTGAATAACCCTGTATTTGGGTCAATGACCATTGTTACGGAAACACCCTGTAAGTGAATCCAAAGGAATCTAGATAACGGCCTTTGTGTGAAACATTTCTATTGTCGTTCACGATTTATCATTCAAAAATTATTTAACAATTAAAAACGTGTCCAATCTGGTAAACGATACTTTCGTTTTACTAACATTCATTTCAACTTATAAATAATAATACCTACACAAACTTAATATGAAAAAAAAGTGTAGATTATTATTTAATGTGGTTGTTATAGTATTAAAATGATCGTGTATCATAACAATTATTATATTATTTGTTTTCTCTTTTTTAAATAAAATCCAAGCTATGAATAAATGATATAAAATTTTGCATATTTTTATATTCATCCATAAAATTAACAATATTTTCCTTTTATACTATACATTATCGTTGACATTGGAACAATATTTGTTTTAACTATTTATCATCATTGAAAACATGAATAAAAAAAAATCTTGTATGTAAACTAATTTGAATATTGGATCACCTGGTAGAAATAGAATTTAAGGATTTACAAAAAACATTATATTACACGATAATTATGTCGGGCTTACATAAAAAAGATTTTATTATTGCGAAAAAGGATATTTTTATGCAAATGTTATAATAGAGGCATTGTCAAATAGATGCTTGTTGAGTACGAAAGATCGAATCGAATATATCGATACATTTCTTGCATCTCTATTAATGAAAGAAAGTTGACATCTTGACCATTCGCGTCAGATTAACTGTGTATCCGTTTGGTGGGCAGTTTTGTTTACAATATCATTCGTCACGTCAAATACTAATATTTTATAATATTTTTATACATTTCGCACAATATATCAAAAAGTTTCAAATTTTCCGCGCTATATCATGACCGGCGTAAATTCATATCGTGACAGTGTATAATATCTGCTAAAAAGAATTTAATAAACATGACAGGTAACAATTTCGTATGTACAGAGAGGCTCCAATTTCAATAATAAAAATAAAAAAAGTTATATTGCACAGTTTTGAACTAGCAACCTTACGATTACAAAGACTTAACATAGACCAACAGGTACTATGATTGTTTTTTTTAGAACTTAGATGATGGCGACGGACTGTAAATAAAGTAAACATAATCGAGGACAAATTTGACAATTTGTGTCATTTAAAAACAATTCTGCCAGATTTAGTTCAAGTGAATAGTATTTAAATGTATGTAAAAACACATGACATATTTTACACTTGTCTTGATTTCGAGAAAATCTTCACGGACTTGAACTCTGTTTTCGTAGGGGATTAAGGTGAATAAGAGCGTTTTATCTTATCTTAATTAAAATAAAGAAGACAATTAAAATACCATTTAATAATCAAAAAGCATTCTTTAGCATTAATGGATGCTAGACGTGGGGCAGATACTTTGCACGGTATAAATGTAGCTATACAAAACCATTTCGATAGCGGAGATAGATTCCTCATTTCTATAATTTTTCTCATATCTCATGTTATTAAAAGATCATCATTTCGGGATTATTTTATCTCTTTGATATATTTATTGCAAAAAAAACCGACTAAAAATCATACAACATGTCAGTTTAGTTTATTCTGACGAAGATTATCTAAATTTGGTTATTATTTATGGAGAATGTGACAAGAGTGATAACAAAAATGTGTGCCACATTTGCTCCCATAGGTATAACATATTATACATGAACTATCTTTAGAATTACAAGTAGAATCCACAAAAATATATATATAGGATCGTATTTAAAATAATGAAATAATCTTAGCCGAATTGACCCGTCAAAAACAAATTAGATTATTAAAGCTGCCATGTAATACAAAATTGTTATTCAAATTCAAATTCTTTATTTCAGTCATAAATTGTACATTTCTGTACATAGACATGTCAATATGTAAACAATAATGTTCAAAATAAAAACACTCATAATAGTATTCAGAGAAGAATAAATAAATAAACAAACAAATGAACAATTACAATATGATAAAAGAAAACTACCGTCCATTAGTATCAACAAACTCCTGAAAGCTGTAGAACTGTTCACTATCAATCAAATACAGTTTCAATTTTCTTTTAAATTGTGTCTCAGTTAGGTAACCCTTAACGTCCTCGGGCAGGAGATTATAACATTGGTAGCCCGCGTATTTTGGTGACTTTTTGTAAAATTCGTGTTTGGGACGAGGCAAGTACAATCGGTCCCTTCCCCTAGTGGAATACTCGTGGTTGTCTCCACACGTACGCGCGCCATCTTTATTTTTGTAAATATGACAGTGTTTTATATAGGAAAATAGATGGGACTGTGAGCTAACGATTTTGCTTAAAAGCCTCCCTACAAGTACCCCTAAAAGGAATATTAAAAATGCAAAGCATAAACACTCTGTCAATCATACTAGACCTGCCCCATACTACTATACCATACGCAATTGCTGAATAGATCAATGCATAATATATAGAAAGTAAGACATGCACACTCATGCAAGTCTTCAGCCAATTAATAATATATAAAGATGTATTAAGATTTTTCCAAAGGTGGTCTATATGCGTTACCCAGCTGAAGTCCGGATCAACAAAAACTCCTAGCAGTTTAGCAGAATCTGATAGAGGAAGATCGATATGATCAAAGTTTATGTTGAGATCCAATGTTCTGAACTTATTAAAGTGTATAGCAACTGTTTTGTCAAAGTTGATCATCAGCCTGTTACTCCGACACCACATTCGAAACTCATCGAGCGTGACATTTATCTTATGTTTTAGAATTTCAGGATCCCTGTCAGATAATAAAAGAGTGCTGTCATCAGCATACATGTACTGAAAACCGTGTGTGATATTTGCAGGAAGATCGTTAATATAAATTAAAAATAGCAATGCGCCCAGTATACTTCCCTGAGGAGTGCCCAGATCAACATTTAAGAAGTCTGATACAACAGATTCAATTTTAACCGCGATTTTTCGGTCGTCCAAATAAGAATGTATCCACTGATTGATCGGTCCACGTATGCCAACTTGTTCTAATTTTAGGCATAGAAAGTCTCTATCAACAACGTCAAATGCGCTGGACAAATCGAATAAAAGAGAGCCGTTATCAATCAGATCATGAACCTGTTGAACCAATTCGATTGTTCTTTATCCTGAAACGTAATTTTTGACATAAAATTTCAAATATTTCGAATAGGTATAACAAGGTATGCATCAAATATGTTTAGAATTACAAGGAGAATCCAAAAAAATATATTTTATTTAGGGTCGTATTTGAAATAAGGAAGTTGATACCCATTTCCGGTATAACCGGAACTACTAGATTCTTGAAAACATTTTAGCCGAATTGACCCCGTCGACCTAAGTACTACACAAGATTTTCAGATTGTTCCACAGTGTATTTTCTCCATAATCGATCGCAACCCTTCCCGGTGGGACACCCGGTACAGTAAGGGACGTGATGCCTCCGACGACGCGACGCTAACGGTCTATGCCGGTTTATCGATTTCCAGATGGGGCGGCAATATTTTGCAGGGTAAATCAATGAATGAATATCCTATTTAAAAATGCAATCATATTCAATTTAACAAAACTTATAGATAATATAGGAGTAAATAATTTTAGTATTGTATTTTTCTTGAACCTTGTTACAATTTTTTTATTCTTTTCTTTTTTTTGAATTCAAACAAAATACCCACTAAAAAAATTCTACAGAATCATGCGATGTTGGTAAGAAAGGAGATATACCTGAGGAAGGCGAATAAGCCGAAACGTTGTACCTTGACATGAAATAAACATATTTCAAAAGGAAAAAAAAAATTCGATTATAAGAACCTTAAATCCCAAGAAAAGAATAAAAAATGAGTAAATAATGTTATAAGAAATATATTTATACCGGGGTCTCACTAAGGCTATCAACTGACTGTATCTCCACAATTATTGGTCGCACCGTTTTCGGGAAAAACATTTATTAGTCAAAAATTGACTAAAATATCTTTAATAGAGACCTCCGGTTTGAGATATTTTGTTCAATATTTAAAAAAATGAGCTAAATCAGTTACTTAGATATTAAACGCCACCTAACGGACAGTCTGTAAAAAATAATAAATGTTGCGTTTGCATTTTAAATGAAAGGTATAAATTACCTTTTCAATGGGCCTAAGATAAAGCGTTGCAAAGATATCGCATATTTTCTCGAATATCGTTCTTTTATCTTTAAGTTTCAGACTATTAAAAGTAAGATTCGAAAATGTAACGTAATTCCTAATGTGCGTTTTTTAAATACTGCAGATTTTAGATTTGTTTTTAACAATGCGCCCTCTAGTTGTAGATAGCGAAAGTTAGTTTAAGACTATTTTGATCAATTTTTCATGGCCACTTTTGCTAATAAATCTTTTTCCCGAAATCTGTAACTATAGCCAATATTCCAAGGTCAGCAACGATAGTCTCATAGGTAAGGCATGTAAGTCATTAAACTTTACTACCAAAATGACAGCTCAGTTCATTCATCAATTGATCGTTTAATAATAATAATAATAACGTCTTTATTAAGCGAAGTCTAGCCAAATGGCTTTGTCTTTTTACTAGTTAGCATCGAGACCAGGCAAAGTCTGCACCCAAAACATTTTTTATTGACTCAGGAGATAAAAGCTGACGCCGACGTGACCTGATATTGAAAGAAGGACTTGAAAGATGACTTCATCATGAGATAGAAGCGGGCCCGACCATTATTTAGTCCCACACCAATAGATTCAATTTTGCATGAACATTTGGCTATTAATGTTTTTTTGGCGTAAAAATATTAGTTTTACTACAGTTCTATATAGATGGCGCTTACAATTTTTTTCAGACTGCCCTAATAATTATCTACGGGATGTGAATTATTTACCATATCGATATAAAAAAGATATTGCAAACAAATATACGTCTGACGTAATGTTGTCCTATGGCGTTTATTATTTTTATTTTGTTTAACCATATTTCGAAGATGACATCACATCAATGTCCATGAGAATTATTATTGTCAACTGTTTTAAAATTTAATACATTTTATAGCAACGAAAAGAATATACTGGGTGTCCCACCGGGAAGGGATTCGATCGATTATGGAGAAACTGCACTGTGGAACAATCTGAAAATCTGGTGTGGTACGACGGGACCAATTCAGCTAAAATGTTTTCAAGAATCTATTACTTTCGGTTATACCGGAAATGGGTGTCAACTTCCTTATTGCAAATACGATCCTATATAAATTTTTTTTTTTTTTGGATTTATTTTTAATTTATTTATTCTGAAAACGTCATTTTTGACATAAAATTTCAAATATTTCGAAAACGGCTGGCGATAGGTATAACATATTATGCATAAAATATGTTTAGAATTACAAGGAGAATCCAAAAAAAAATATAATTTATATAGGGTCGTATTTGAAATAAGGAAGTTGACACCCATTTCCGGTATCACCGGAAGTACTAGATTCTTGAAAACATTTTAGCCGAAGTGGTCCCGTCGACCTAAGTACTACACCAGATTTTCACATTGTTCCCGAGTGTAGTTTTTTCATAATCGATCGAATCCCTTCCCGGTGGGACACCCGGTATTATCTCCTAGTAAACTAATCACCTCCACTTGTTGTTCTAAATGCGTATTTATAATAATTATTATTAATGATCATCTTGCCTTTTGTATAGAAACATCACACTTAAATACCAGTCAGTCGCTTTGAGTGCTATTAGGGCTAATGAACTATCTAACTAAAAAAAAGTTTTAATGCATAATATTATATTCTAAACAAGACTTGAGAACAAAATTAATTAATAGCACAATAATACACCTCTATGTGGTGTATAATTTTCCCACGATTCGAAACTTATCAACTGAAGAATCATAAAAGAATATTGTTTGATATAAACGACACACCATCTTCAGGCGATATCAACCGTATCTTGCAAATGAGCAGAACCATGAAAATATCTTCGAAACTGTAAGATACAAAATGTCTCTACTTACAAAGAAATTATGGATTTCTGCAAGAAATTTTCAATAACAACTTTATGTTTTCCAATAAACAAAAATCATTTAATAAAATCAGAATATAATATCAATTATGGCATCCGTTCTATATGCCGACCTAAGAGTAAGTGTTCCTTTCTTTTTAAAAAGCGTCCCTTCTTTCCTACTCTATCATCTATAAAAATAAAAGATAACAAATAATTATTCTCAGCCTATAAACTAAAATATTTGTTAGACACGTATGGTAATAAATTGTCTTTAACAACCATGACACGTTAAGAGATTCTTACATACATAATACAGTTTTTAAATTGTTTAAAAATGTATTTTTTTCTGTGTTTTGGCTATTAATTATTTTCAGATTTAATTTGCACTAAATTTAAAACAGAGGTATTAACATTTTTAGGTAACTTTTAATTTAAACAAAAATATTTATTTAGACATTTTTTGGTATCAAATGGAGGTCGCCCATATCAAACAAACATTTGCCATCAAATATGGATAATTATTACAAAAGTTCAATATTCAATTAAATTAATTAATTTGACCTCTGTTTTTTATTCTTTTTATTTTTTATTATTCAATTATAAATGGAAATATCTCGAAAACGGTGAATCGTATCTTTATAAAAAAATATTTCTTTAAGCAAACATGATCAATTAAGCCATATTTAAAAGAAAAAATATTTATATACAGGGAATCCCACCAAAATCGCATTGATCTGTACATGGAAAGCTATACAGGGTGTCCCAGAATATGTGGGCAATCTCTCGGATTGAAGTAGGTTGTGAAAAAAGAAGGTTATAAAGTTTTGTCGAATCGGCCTTCGCTGCAAAGTTATGAGCTTTTAAAGACTAGACCTGAACTAAGCAGCCAGTGTGTATGCAGTCATAAAGTACGTATTTTAAAATTATTGTTATTTGTACAGGGTGGCTCATCTCATCAGGGTCAACCAAACTTTCAACTTTTCAATTGGAAAATTCGAGTAAAACGCAAATTTGAGTTTGGACTCACCCTGTATAGAGGTTTTGCACTATATACTAACAATTATTTTTTTCTAAAAGTTGGCAACTATCAAAAAGCTATGACCATAATAAGCAGAGTTTAAATTATTTCAGTTCCACTACAGAAGCCTTAAAATTCGCCATGTTTTTCATATAATACTAGTGGTAACTTTTGAACCACTCTGTATAATTTTCTAAAATTTTGGTATGATTAATGTCAAGTCTAAACCGAGGAAATTGTGGAATAATAAATAGCGCTTTCCATTTAAAAAAACGTAAGTTTGGTTCACCCTGATGAGATGAGCCACCCTGTACAAATAACAATAATTTTAAAATACGTACTTTATGACTGCCTACACACTGGCTGCTTAGTTTTACGTGAAATTTTTGGTCTTTGAGGTAATATCGAACTTCGACGCACCCTGTATATTTAATTATACAATATAAAATTCCAATAAACCGAGAGACACCTATTTTAGACACACTGTACGAAGTGGATCAGGTACAATCATTATTACTTGATGTGTTCAGGTATATTATACACTTCTGTTTGTTTTGAACTTGATACTTTGTGAAAGTATGGGCTTCTATTTATGCTTCATTAAAACTTTATGGTTTCTACTATACTAATAAATTCATTAACTCCCATTTATATTTATGTATCAGTCTATTTTCAAGGTGTTCGTTCGTTCATAAATATTTTTCAACTTCGAAAGCTACATAGATATTGTATACACTGTGTCCGCAGATAGTGTCGACAAGATGACAAATGGACAAACAATTTAAATAGTTATACGACAAAACAATCACTCTTGATAACAGTATACTGTCTAACTAAAACTCTCACAACTCGTACGTAAAACAAAACATGGTTTTTGCTTAAAAGTCACCAAACATTTATGTATTAACAATTTAAGTTTATAACAAACAACTACAACTAACTAACATACCTATGTATTAAGTAAACAAATGAATTAATTTAATTAAGGAAAGCACTTTAAAGATTGGTATAGTTTTTCTAATCTTAATTTAAAATATATAAATTTAACGATTCTACCGGGACTATCCGTTCCCATGCCTCTTTACATTAGAAATGAGCATCGAACGCAGCGTTTTTTTGAAACATTCCTCCCTCGTATATAAGACCTATAATACCGACAGTAATAAAAATAACTACAGTGACTAAAAAAAGTTGGGTTAATGATTAAAGTTTGCATACAAATATAATATGAATGAAGCAAATAATTTTTGGCAACGTGTTATTTTCTCAGATTAATCTAAATATAATCGGATGGACACCATAATATGGTATGGCGAAGACTTAATGTGGAATTTAAACAATTTGTGTCAGACAGTAAAACACGGTGGCGGAATATTGTAACCATGATTTGTTCAATAGTTTTTCTTAGATTAATAAAATGAAAGATCTATAAAATTACATAATAATTTTAATAATACCTCAAGTGGATGAAACTTTTTGCAGTCACTGTATCAGACACCGCCGGTATTAGGTTGCAATGTAGTTATATATATACAGACAGTTTTTTTTATAAGGCAGTATACCAGTGACACGGGCGGAACACGTTTCTTTTCGTTTTGAGCGGGAATTATTTTGTGACAAGTGTAAGTATATAATATATTTGCTTTTAAAAATATTTTTAAAATGGCAAAACAGTTATACATTTAACATTAATTGTTAATACATAACACAACTGTACCTATTAAATAGGTACAATTGTTGAATTGTTAAACAGGGTGATTGTTGGTTGATGGTACATTAGAAGGTTTGGGAAATTTAAGCATATACGATTGTTTTGAAAATTTAAATGATTACTCAGATCCAGGGTCGATAAAAATTAAAGACAAATAAAAAATCGACGAACCGACTAAAAATAGAAAGGATTTCCAAACTGCTCTTTTTGAATTCTTTAGAAAAAGAAGACTGGACTGATTTATAGTTTAGTTTTTTTTATTTTTCAGAATATATTTTTATTTTCGATTTGTTTACTTTGAGTGTTATTTTTCGTTTTTGTTAGTGTTATTTTTTTAAGCGAGAATACAGTTTTTATTTTTTTATGATTTGCGTTGTTCGAAAAGCCATAGAAATACTAAGACCTGGTTACCTTCCACCATCTAGATTATCATCAAAGTGAGATACTGGTACATTACAAGCTCCCGGGTGGGCCAGGAGGGCAAAATAATTTAGAACATGTTGTGGCTGTACTACATTTAATAGAGGAGGCCAATTTCATAAACTTCCAAATTCATTTTTATCAGATTTTTTTTTAAATTAAGTTTAAACTAGCTTCTTTGGCCTGTGTTGTATAAATTTATTATAAAATTGCCAGTGTCCCAGCACTTCTTCCAAAACAGCAAAAGTATCTAATTTACCGTTTTTATTTTTAGCCACAACAGTCACATTTGGTCAGATGAAAACCCACACGCTGTCCGTGGACAACCTGATAATTTGGCACTGCAGCTACTACGTGACATCTGATTCATGCACGATGGTGCACCTGATCATTTTGCTAGGCCTGTGCGTGAATTTTTTTGACGAACAGTGTCCTAATCGTTGGATTGGATCGCCCGGTTTAAATCCAATAGACTTTTCAATTTGGGACTACATGAAACGGAGATTGGTAATGAACAGCAGTTACGAGTACAAATTGAGGCTGGAGCGGACTTTTTGCACGTATCCGAAGTTGAGTGATTAAGCGCGTAAGCAAGTGCGGTAAAGTTAACGGTGATCTCTTTAAACATTTGTTGTTGTAGTGCTTTGACCTTAATCAAGTGCTAGTGTTATTTGCATTTATATATTTTTGTAAAATAATCCATTTCTTACGAGGAGTGTAGATGATATGAATAAAACTCGTCTACTCCACAAAATTTTGTGGAGTAGACGAGTTTTATTCATATTTATATATTTTTTTATTACCGTTTGGGGGAGGGAATCCAAGCGGTCCCCAGGATGTTCAAAAATCATTCTATGGCTTGTTTCCAAGAAAACAGACAAAAGTGCAACATTCAGTGCTAGTTATATCCGAAAGATCGGTGCTAACATAATATTTCGCATGATTGTAGTCACATAATCATCTACATTTTGTAAAAAAAATGTTTATTTTAAATGCGCGGTAAATCGATACACGTGTAAACATGGCGGTGTATCATAACCTTTAAACTAATGTCTAATTTAAACTTCAGTTGGGCAGGCGGTCATAGGCGTCGTAAAAAGGAGTTTAATAATATGATTTTCATTTATTTCAGCTTTAAAATTTGTTTGAAAGACGATTAAGTTAAAATTTTTATACTAAGTGATAGTTAACCCTGTATCCATACAAAAATAAATTTATGTGTCACTCCTCTTGGATTACTTAAAAAAAAAAAACTAATAATAAATAAATTTAATAAAAAAGCACTTACAGCTCTTCTCGCTGTCGTTGAGATAGGACCATTTTCATGTTGTGTTCCGAAGCAGCAATTTCCTCTACTGAATATCCTTTATTGCATTACCTGCAATGAACAAAAGTGAAACTATATAAAATGAAGAATAGATAAAATCACGTCTCAACAAACTGGTTATACCTAATGGTTTTGTGTTATGTTATATTTAAAGTTCAAGAGAAGCCTTACTATAAGACAAAGTATTAAATATTGGGGTTAAAATTCTGAGCACTATTTTCAAGTGATTGCAAAGGAAAATCTTTTAAGAACATTACCATTTAGGTACTTATGTATACATGAAACTATATTTTTGTTGTGAATTATGTTAGAAATTGGCATAATTTCAATAACTATTCAAACGTAAGCTGGTAAATACGACGTGTGTCTAAAACTATGCCAAAACAAAATACACAGTGTGGACGAGAAGTCATGCTTAAATTTGATAAAAATTGCAAGCAAAGTATACAGGGTCGATCGTGTAGTAGATAAATGTAATTGCATGTTTTTCGTACTAGTTAATTAATTAAGATGTAACGAAATTCACCAAGTTAATGGTTATCTAGTTATTTACGATTGAATAGCACACAACGTTTCGTTTCAGTGTAGCCCTCGTATAACACTTAGGTACATTAAATCAAATTACCAATTGTTATTTTGAACAACAAATATTTCTAAACAAACTGTTTAAAATATTGAGCTTACTTGCCTAAAAAAATCACACAAATTTTTTAAAAAACATGAATAACTTCGCTTAATTTCGCAGCACAATGGCCCCTATCTTGGTTCAGTCTATTTGCCCATAAATGTCCAATACATCTTAAGCATTCTAAAAAGAGAGCTTAAAAATCTTACTAGATGAGTGCAAAAATTCTATTAAATTCTGACAGTGTTTATTAAATTTGAATTACATACTTTAACTATTATAGATATTAGCAGGTAGTAAAGTCACGTCTCAGGTTTTATTGCCCATTTATTGGGGGTGATTTTAGCATGTGTGCTTGCGCTGCTTGAAGAAGACGTGGAAACACTAATCGGAGGCAGGGCATCCACGGTGGTGTTGGGGGATCTGAATTGCAAGTGACCGGAGTGGAACAGCAGGATATTCAACCCAGCCGGCAGGAATCTCAGTTCCTGAACAGAACATAGGGACGCTGTAGTGATAGGGCCGGTCACTCCGACGCACATCGACAGTCGTGGCTCACGCCCTGACGTCCTGGACGTCGCAGTGCTCAAGAATATCACAGTACCGTACGAAATAATAACGCTAAATGAAGGATCCTCTGACCATAGCCCGGTGTTACTGCAACTCGGAGACGGAACACTGGACGAAGACACCTACATGGAACACAGGACCAACTGGAAGCGATTTCCGGAACAGTTCTGCAGAACATATGGCAACGTTCCAAGGATTACAATGCCAGAGGAGCTGGATAGCGCGGTTTTGCAACTTGAACGCAGCATTCAAGGAGCTCACGAGACTGCACCTCCTCCAAAAGGAGGAAAAGAGACTTTCTGCAATTCGCGAAAGACATCCCTGCCGCAACCAGAGCGAAGATTCAGGAGAAGAATCGAGCCCGGAGAAGATACAGGATGACCTTAGCCCCTGAAGACAGAGCAAATCTCAACAGACTCAACGCAGAAGTGAAGCTGAGTTACGGGAACATCGTGGGAACCAATGGCAAAGGAAGCTAAACACTAAGGTCGGTAGCGCATGGAAAATGATGAAAGCACACACAAACCTCACAGGTTTGTTAGACAGGTCAGGCGGCGGAAGATGGAAGGAGAGCCACTAAGACCAGCAACCACGGAAGAAATACGGAGCATAATCCATCACCTGAAGATAAAGAAGGCACCAGGCCCCGACGGAATTAGCAACAAGGCGCTAAAACTGTTGCCGAGGAAGGGCATTGCAGGAATTGCGACCATCATCAACGGCATCTTACGACTGGGACACTTCCCTGCGAAGTGGAAAGACACCACCCGCAGTCGCAATGCGGAATTGGTGACAAGATATCTGCAGCGAGCAGCGGACAACTTCACCGAATGGTGCACCAGGTGGAAGACCAAGATTAATGCCGAGAAGAGCACCGCGCTCCTCATCAGAAGAAGATAAGTGCGCCCCGACGACCTCGTCAACATCGAGGGTACTGACATACAATGGCAGGACACTGCAAAGTACCTGGGGGTAACTTTGGACAGATCCCTGTCATGAAGACCGCACATCGAGAAGAGCATCGCGAATGCCAAAGGCATCATTTCGAAGCTCTACCCGATGATCTGCAGAAGGAGCAAGATGCCCTTGCAGGTCAAGCTCCAAATGGTTAAGGCAGTCGTGCGACCTGCCTTGACCAATGCCAGTTCAGCATGGGCATACGCGGCACCATCGTACCTGAAACGATTGGAGGCCACGGAGAACAAAGCAAGAAGGATGGCAGTGGGTGCACCCTGGTTTGTGTCAAATGCACAGATCCGAAGGGACCTCAAACTCGACGCCCTCAGGGACGTCATGAGGTTGAGAGCCCAGAAGGTCTTTGCAATGGCAGAGACCCATGCAAACCCACTGATTCGCGAAGCAGTCAACTACAACGTAGAAGACGGTGCCAGGCGGTACCGGAGACCGAGGAGTCAACTCTGACGAAGGAATCCACAGGATTAGGACACCAATTAATATTGTTTCTTTCAGGTCAGGTAACATGAATAAAAGTAAAAAAGTATTTGTTTGTTTTTATAATTAATAAAGATGTAATTCTATTATAAAATAATTCTATTACTCCCCTGTTCTTTACCTATCCTGTAATTTCAATAAAACATAAATACGGATCTGTCGCGTATATTAAAAAATGGCTACCACCTGCCTCGCACAGTACAATAGAAAGTGGTGGGAGTTCATATTCTCTGTTGTTCTCTGGCAAAGCTTTGATCGAACGAAAATAAAGGCCCGGGCCAATATGATCCCTCTATGAAGTTATATGCTCTTCCTTATAGGGCGGCAATTGACGATATGATTACTTTTACCATAGATAAACAAACATAGATGATCAACGCTTATTATACTCAAAAACAGCAGTGGTAATGCAACAAAACAAAACCTAACCTATAAATCCCTTTTTTTACTAAACCTATAGGATCAAACTTTTACTTTTGACTGGATCAACAACAAAGTCTTGAGAAAGAAACTAATTATCATAATACTTATGAAATTTTGCAGCTGTGAAATTCAACAAACTAATCTGAAATCCCTCAATCTAACCTTTAATTAAAATTTGATTATTGTTAGATCATACTTAACTAAGTTATAATCAAGGATTTTTATTAATAATTTAATTGCTAATAGATTTTTATGAAATCAACATTTTAGTCGCATAACAATAACTACGTACTCATAAATTAAATATTATTACAAACTTTCGAGTTTACGTAAATTACTAGAAACATAAACAAAGAACTACCTACCTAGTTCTTAACCCATCGGTGAGAAAATGATTTGTAGATATAAAAGAATCTCTAGAACTTACTTTTTATATCAGTAGGACTCCTTTAACTAGTATATTATGGTCTATGGTACTTATTTACATAAATAATACGAATCACAAACACGTTTAATATGTACGTAAATGTTTCAGATTAGTAGATAACTGTGAAATTAGCACATTTGTTGATGTGAAAACGTGCATTCGACAACGAAAAAGACAGAAATCAACCGTTTATGATTTAGTCATCAAGTAGTAGGTGACAAATCTCGTTAAAAATTCATCTCCTTATGCTGTAATATTTATTTATTGATCAAAGTTCTTATACCCAACTAGGTGTACAACGAATAATTGTAGTTACTTTTAGGTTTTAAAAATCACATTGTTATTAACAAAGTAAAAGAATGTTTTCAATTAGAGTAATAAAAATATGAAACAATACTAGTTAATAAGAAAGCAACTACGGTTGATTACTGCTTTGAAGTTGAAGCCACATTCCACAATTTAGGTATATTTTGGGTAAAAATCAATATCGATATCGGCCATTTTGCTAAAATTGTTAAAATTTGAAGACAAGACAAATGATAATTTTACGTTAAAACCTTTGAACAATTATTATACTTTTAATAAATATACTTACAATTAATATCAGTATATTAAACATAAACTAGTTTTCACTAAAGTATTAAAACTTTCGAAATTAACTAAATATCAGCTTGACAACACAAACACTTGAATGACTTGACTTCTACTTTCAAAAATTGTCGATTACTTAATGAGCTCTCGATCAACTAAGATATCGATATTAAGGTTGTTACTTGCGACATATTTTGAGTGGATTTAACACCAAAAAACAAGTATGTGTGTCAGTAAAATATCCAAATAACGGTACCTCAAAACATATTAAATGAGATTTGTATCCAGAATGTTAGCTGGGTTTTTATTTTTTATATTCGGAAATAATAAACAGGTGCGATATTCTTGAAAACCGGGGAATAGAATGATCGAGCGAAGCGAGACAAAACCCACTAAATTGGCAGAGCGCTGCCTCAGTTCTCTCGGATGTTAACACAATGACACTAGTAAGTAGAATATAAAATATCACAACTCAACTGGTTACTAACGAAATAGCCAAATAATGAGTAATAATTTCGCGCCACAATAAACAAACTATTAAATTAGTTCTTTATCTATACTGCATAATATGTATGATGGGATACGATATCAAAATGCATTTATCTTTGATTATATTAAATTAGCTCTGTGACGAGCTGGAACTCTAATATTAGTGTCAAAAGATGACTATAATTAATTAGGGATTATTTATAGTCCGTTGTTAGCGCTCACAGTACTGCGCGTGCGATTTGATGTCATGTCAGCTTTATTCGGGTTCGTACAGAACTGTTCTAGAACTGTCAGGAGTGTGCGCAGTTCAAATTTACATGTTCGAGTTTTCTTGAACTGATTTAGAACGGTTCTAGAACTAGCAGTTTTCTGTTCGGGTTTGAAATAAAAAAGTCCGAGAACGGTTCTAGAACTGTGAGAATCTTAGACAAGGAAAGAGAGTGGACCCGTAACTGTGCCGGTCGTTGTGTTACCACCTAGCACTTATGCCTTAGATTCAGAGGCGTAACATACATAACTTATGTGATATATTTTTGAAATTTTATTTAATTTTGTTGATTAATAGTTTTAATAAAAAAAGATATGTGCATGTTGATGTATTAATAGTAATAATAACAATTCTTTATTTCAAATAAATCTACCTACATATCCACAATCACACGAGCATACAAATAAATGAAACGACGTCAAAAAAGAGAAAAACAAAAAAAAATTGATACTCCTAACTACATATCAAAATAATCCGCCAATTGATATGGTTCTAGTTCCACTAGTAATTTCCTAACTTCATTCTTAAATATCTTCAATCTATTTATTTCTTTGATACTGATTGGTAGTTTGTTCACAAATCTAATTATCATATTATATAATGCTGATTTTTCGGTTAGAGATAATCTGTGAGTGAGAGGTACTGCAGTAGACACAACACCAATACATACCGTTTTTATTGTCCTTTAAATAGAATGAGTTTTGTTAATTGATTTCGAGAATGGGATTTAATTTTTGAGACTGTAGTTTTGTTATGAAATATACACGAACATTAAGACATTTAACACAAATAGATTTTATTAAAAAGTATATTATGTGATTTGCTGGGCTATCTAGTGCATGTTGTTCTAAAGATTGAATTAAAAAGCTAAAGTGACATTATTTTATTCACTTTTAACGCAAAAATGTGTAAAAAACAAATTTTTTCGAAAAATATAATGTCTACGCCCCTGGTAAAGTAAACATCTATAGAGGTTTCTATCAATAAATAATGCTTTACCATGTTGATTTTAAATGAATTGTTGTATCAAACAGTTTTAATTAGGTAAACTGAAACCTGTTATACTACATACTAAAAGATAATAGCCTAAAGATTACTTATAATTATTAAAAACTAATAAAAACTAGAAGCGACTTGATACATCATTCTAAGTTTTACCTATTAAACGAAATTCTGGACTCCTTTTGTTCACTGCGACTTGGGCATCCAAAAGCCACACAATGTACCATTTTATTAATATACAAAATAAATTTCTATTCCCAATTTTCACAAATAAAATCATCAAAAATGCAAACGTAGTTTTCTGTTTTTCAGCACCAATAAAATGGCCGCCGCATTAAAAGCGTAACACTTGCCATACATTCAGATATACGAACGTGCGGTATCCCCTCTCTTTCCTAATCTAAGGTGAGAATCGATTCCTGCTGTTGGGCAAGAACTGATCTCTGACTGTTTTCGGATTATTTGCTACACATGCGCATATCAATAAACGTGTTATTTATGTTTTGAGATATTTAGTATAACTAAAAGAGATATTTAGTATAACTAAAAGAAGACAATAATTATATTAAACATTTTGTCTTCATGAAATTTTTATGCTTTGTGAACTTGTTCATTACCCATTTTGAATGAAAAATCCAAATAAAACCAAAAGAAAATGAATAGGTACAATAAATGTTTGGCTCTTATTTTATTAAACTTTTTGAGGAAAACAATGTTTTGAAGCAATTTTGGGAAAATTTATTACAGAACACATAATTGTTTCACCAACACAGTGGCTATCTGAAGAAGCCAGATGTACCATATTTTGTAAAATTATTTAAAAACATTTCTTGTTTTCCTCAAAAACTTTAAAATGAATTTTCATCAAGTAGAAGTCAAGACAATCCACGATATTATTTGATTAAAGTTAGGTTATATATTATTTATGTTTGGTATAGATGAAGATGAAGCGTTTGGGTTTTTCACAATTTGAAACAGTAATAGAACAGTCCGAGAATTTTATCCAAGGCGCAACCAGTTCGGCGCAGTTCTCAAACAGTCCGAGAACTGTCCTAGAACGGTTCTAATTTCCAAACCCGAATAAAGCTGTCATAAGTCATGACATGACATGACCAGTCAACGGTCAGCTTATGGCAAGTCAAATGTCAACTTACATCTTGTTTATGTTTTAATTGTATTTATTTTTTGCTGAATTTGCTATGAAGAGAAGTATAATGGAAAATCCAAGTCATAAAATAGTTAAAAGGATTGATAACTAAATACAATATGGAACTATGCAACTAAGGTTTCACATATAATAAAATACATAAATTAATTTTTATTTTTTTTAATGAAACAGCAGTGTACTTAAGTCGATTAAAAACAAGCAAACTCTTAATTACTTTTATATATAAAGACAATGCTATTACTTAGGAAACATCAACAACAGCTAGCAGGCGTTAAGTATCCTTTTCTACATCTCAGTTCTTTCCAGCACATAACGCCTATTATCTAATCGTCTCCTTTCCATAAAACCTCACCCTATTCGATATCACAAATTTGATTTATCAAATAATTGGCAACAGGTTCCGTATATTTTAACACAAAGGAATGTTCAATATCAATCACTTCCAAATCTACACCTTTGATTTGCTTCAGCGTTTCACAAAATTCCATTGATGTCCATGGGTCTGTTCTTCCATAATACCATTTAATCTTGTGAACGTTTCTTCCAATTACATCATCATTTCTATCTCTAACTTGTTCTAACTCTTCCCCAGCCAAGAAGAATATTCTTTTAAGTGCTTTTGGACTCAAAATAAGATTAACTAAGTTATCACAATGTAATTGAAACGGTGTACCATTAATAAAAGTAAAAATCCATACTAAAAATGTTATAATAATTCGGGGTAGGAATGTAAATACCCAGGAGAGAAATACTATTAAACCAGATATCGGCAAGAAGAATAGTTTGAACATTTTTCCATTATCCGTTAGAGCCATATGTTCAATAGTGGGGAAAAGTAAGTAGTTTTTCACCACTTTATTTTGTACATCTGGATGTTCCATTATTTCTATAGCCATATGAGCTCCGATCGAATGTCCAATGATGTGTACTTTTGAATTTTCAGGAATGTATTTTCTAAATAAAGCAATCTGTAACAATAATTAACAAGAACGTTTAATTTCTTAAATATTATGTATAAAATAAGCAATAATTTAATTCAAAAAATAAAAACAAAATTATATAAATTGATATGATATGAGGGTCATTTTTTTCGTGAGAAACGAATTCGCATCGCTTGCACCGTTGTCTTTGTATAAAGACAAAACTTCAACTCAGCCTGTCCCGAAACGTTCGTTCAAGGTCAACCACTTCTAATGAGATATATGACCCTGGACAGCGAGCACCCAAGCTCTCGAACATGACTCTCCCAGGTTAATTTAGGATTAAGATGAACCCCAAGGAACTTCACGCGAACATCGCTCTGAAGATCGATAGGCACAGAACGCAAAGTAAAGTCCATGCTCTGAGTTTTAGCCTGATTCAAGCTCAGTTCATTTGCCAGAAACCAATTGCCTATGTCAGTCTCAACAGCATTAACCAACTCCCCTAAAGGGTCGTTTGGTCGATATCTAATCAGACTAGTTGTGTCGTCAGCAAAGAGGATTATATTTGAGTCTTCTTGAAATCTGTATAAATCATTTACGTATATTAAAAACAGTAAAGGTCCTAAAACCGACCCCTGGGGCACACCCCGTCCAACCCTTCGTCTCTCCGAGTATCGTCCCCCATACAAAACGTGCTGAAAACGATCGCTGAGATAAGAGCCAACCAAGGCAACACTGTCAACATCAAAGTTATAGTAAGAGAGTTTCTGAGGAAGTATCTCGTGTGAGACACAGTCAAAAGCCTTAGTGCGGTTATAAAAGGAAGCAAAGGTGTCACAGCCCTGCTCCATGCCATCCGAAACATATTCCAAAAGGTTATTAATTGCAAGAGTAGTAGATCTCTTATTACGAAAGCCATATTGACTTTGCATAAAGAGATTATTTGCTTCAAAATATTCAGTTATTTGATTTTTAATAATAGATTCAAAGATTTTTTGGCAAGATCGATATTGGTCGATAGTTACTGGGATCATCAACCGATCCTTCATTTTTGTAGATTGGAATAACCCTTGCCTCCTTCAAGACCGCCGGAAATACAGCGTCACCAATGCAATCGTTTCTCAACTAAGTAAGCGGCGCCACTAGCAGATTCTTTAAAGCCCCAATAATCCTAACATTAAGCTCATACCAATCCCAGCTTTTTGTGTTTTTCATACCTGATAGTTTTTCACGTACTTCATTAAAGGTTACCGTTCTCAAACTAAATCCAGCAGCTCTAGTGACCGATGTGGCTGGTAGCTGTTTTATGATATCATCAGCCGCAGTTGTAAAGTAGTCATTTAAAATATGCGCAGTCAAGTTCTCAGCTGTCTCGAGATTTGGAGTTGATTCCCAATCCTTGACCAGTCTCCACACAGCAGCAGGCCTATTAATAGCGTATGCAATATATTCCTCATAAGCCCTTCTTTTGGCGTTAGAAAGTTCAGCTCGATATTGTTTTTTATAGTGTCTTAAGGCAACTTTAGATACAGACTGAGAATCCGATTTATGAATCAAATGCATGGTGCATAGCAGATCTCTCATCTTGCGCAAATCATCGTTGAACCAATTTATGCGACCCAGCGCTGATCCAGCAGTGACTGTTTTAGATTTGAGAGAAAAACAACTTTCAGCTGTATTTGCAATGACATTAGTAAACGTTAGAAATCTACTATCAATGCTTATATTTTGATCATCGATAAAGTCCCAATTAATATTCTCGATTCGATTGTACAAGTTAAAAAGTCCGTACAATATAAATCAAATATTCACAATTCAAAACCCTCCAGAGCAGCTGTCAAAAATGATCCCCCGGAACAGACGATAATATATCACAAATTAAATTAAAATTGTTACACAAACATATGCGACTTCGTATACAAATTCGTAGCCGGTTTTTCGCAATCAAGATCTCTACCATTACGGCTTCCCAATCGCGGAACTGTTATATTTATTTGTGACAGCGGGTCAGGTCAGTCAATCCGATGGTGCAGAAGAGCATGCACAATTTTATGGAAAATAATATTCTTCTGAACTCCAAGCTTCTCACGGCCAAATCTGTCCAGCAAAAATGTGTATTCAATACCTCTGCCGGATAAACGCCATCCACTCTAAATGAAAGGTACATTAAGACTTTTCTCTGAACCTTCTCAATATGCTGTATATGAAGTCCATAAATGGGCTGGCGTTTAATGAGAGTCCATTAAGATTACACCAGTCTTCCGCAGCCGCAAGAGCACACTGAAGCTGAACATAGGATACAACAGGTGCAACCAATTTAAGATCGTGAGCAAAAAAACAATCTATTGACATGTAGATAATCATTCAGATCGTCTATAAAAATTTAAAACAAGAGTGGTTCCAAATTTGACCCCTGAGAGGTCTGAAGTTTTACGTCGTGATCCAACCTATCATTTGAAAGGAAGGACAAACGCCTGCTTTTTCGAAAACATAAGGTATTTCTTGGTGTAGTGTAGACATGTTAAAAAAAACTACTAACTAGGGTTCTATGATGAGGGGATCCAAGAGATGGATCCACAACTTCATAAACGTGCAAATATTAATTTTAACTATGTAGAAAATTAAAACAAAATGTTCATATTGTAGTTTTTAATATAATTTAAGTTCATAAATAAAGTTTTTTGCCCCATATAGCAAAACGTTTCTTACTTTAAAAAAACTATCCTCCTGTAATGTGTATGTGGAACTAACTAAAGAATTCTGACCATTGACAAAATAATAATACACTAGAAATTCAGTAAAGAAAATCAAAAGAAATTTATATTAACTAATATAATGTGTTAAATGAGTATCTTATTACTTATTTATTATGAACCTGGACCATTATTAAACTGTCAATGGTACAGACGGACTAGCATGACATCTACGTATAAGTAGTAATTACAGCTTATTAATTGTGCGATTTGGCTCGTTTTTTTTTCGAGCTTGGCAAACTGTATCTTCTGAGCAAAAATTAACTCAGTCATCCAAAATACAAGTTACTAGGACAAAAATTTTAATAAACCACATTAGAGATTTATTTTACAAAAATATCTGTGCACACCAATGGATTCGGCATCCCTCAAAACAGGCCTACACCAGAGAATATATTTATTCAATTTTGTTCTGCTCATATACCTTTGTGGGTGTGTTTTTTCTTTTCTTTTTGAATTGTAAAATTATGTAATTTGTATTTATTTATTGCTAGTAGTGTTGTATATTGTTATTATTATTATCAAATTGAAATTGGACATCATCGTCCGTAAATAAAGTAATAAAAAAAACAAATAAAACTCTTAGTAAACGGCGGAAACTAACATGGATGCCAAATCCAGCGGCGTGTACAGATTTTTTCTAAAAACATCGGTATTATAGTTTGTTAAAATTTACCTTCTAGAAACGCGCATAGTAGGCCTTGGATTTGGTATGACCCAGGTCATTTTTGCTAAAACACGCAAAAAAAATGGGTCACACTGTATATTAAGTTAATTATATAAATAATATAATAATAATAAAGTATATTTGTACAAATTTTGTAGTCACAAAAATTAAAATAATGTAAAGCTATTTTATTAGGTACCATTCGTGATACATCAGGTATTATTTTGAAATGAACACCCCAGAAAAATTTTTCAAAATAGAACCCTTCTTTATATATAAAAAAAGTAAATACATACAGGTGCATTTCGTCAAACATGTGATGTATTACTGATTTTTTACCCAGTGGACGAAGTCTGTTAAGTCCTTATAAATCAGGGCGGCTTCTGGTGTATTTAATTTTGAATATAGAAAAACACGGTTCATTTGGAAGAACAAAATTGATATATTGGTTTGAGTTCTTGCACAAATTCTATAACTATAACAAAGCGTGACGTTTCACTAAAAATAGACGCCTGGCAACCCTAATGTCGAAGAAAAGTTATAAGACACAATATTGATTAAAGCGTACAGTAAATAATTTCAGTCTAAAGTTCAGTTAATACCCGATATGATCACATTATTTCGTCATATAAGAATCATTGCGATTTACCTTCAAAATGCTCTGTAAAAGAAAATTTTTGTTGAGCAGATAATGTTCAATCTATAAAATTAACTTATTAGATGAGCCTATGAAACGGGATGATTTCGGAACGCCACTGTAGAGAAAGTAGATGGAAGGGGGCTTGGGTCGTCAATCTAGAGTGATCAGTGCTGCCGGGTGGCTGCTTTCCTGGTTTCATTCTCGGCCGGTGAAGGTCACTTCTGGTGTTCCCCAGGGATCCCACTTATTTATTAACGACATAGCGCAATGCTTTCTATATAATGAGTTTAAGCTGATGATCTCAAGCGTTATAGGACGATCCGAGGTGTCACCGATTGCTACCTTTTGCAGGAGGATGTCATTCGGTTGGTTCATGGGTGCACTGAAGAAAAGGTTGACTGAGCTCCAGGGTTATCAATTTTACTAGTTCTAAAAATTCTCTTCTTCATTATTACTTCATGGGTTAAACGGCTCTGGAGGCCAACTTGAGCTTCAATCATCACAACCTGCATTCTGCAGCGCGTGGCTTGCAAATGTTGGGCTTCGTCAGACGTTGCTCGGCAGACGTTAGCAGTGTGAACACATTTAAATTGTTATATAGATCGCTTGTCAGACCTCATCTCGAGTACCCATCTACGGTTTGGAGTCCCCTCTATGCCTGTTATGTGGCTCATATCGAGAGGATTTAGCACCGTTCCCTAAGAGTTATACATTTTAAGCTCCGTAGCTCACCACTTGTTGACCATGTCTACAATTCTGATGCACTGATGGAGGAGATGGGGTTAACGACGTTGGCAGGTCGTAGGAGCGACCATTTGTTCATCAATATTGCTCTCACAGATTGGGCTTCATGTTCCTCCCAGAGCTGTTCGGCATATCACCGGAGAAATTACGCCAGGGGTAGTTTTATTCCTACGGCATGTCGTTTGGCGAATCAATGTTCCGACCTTGAACTGTACTTTTTCTCCCCGATTAATGACTTCCTGGGCCACATGATGCTGACCTCCCGAGAAGGTGGCTTTTCACAATTATTGCTTTGCGATTAGTATTGAGCTTTGGTTGGGGCTTGTGATATTGTACTTATTAGTTTAGTTAGATATCTAAGTGTTTGTCACGCCTATTCTTTGTTCTTTTCGTATCGTAATAATGGACTTTGTCCGTAAATAAATAAATAGGATACATAATAATCTGCAAAACTATGTTTTGAACTTTTGACTACAGAGCCTCTATCCCAATTTGACTTCTTTCTAGACGGGCGACGGGTCTAACTGCGTCTGACCACAGAATAATAATCATATATTATTATTATGTGGTCTGACCTTGTCAATTATTGTTAAGCGCTCGGAATTTTAGAAGAAGAAGGCAGAGACAGAAACGCCTTTAATACAATTCTCTACATTTTAGTACAATTGTCCAACAGATGGCAGTACGTTTACTCTTGGCGTATTAACAGCGCAGAGCGGGACGTCAGTTGTCATGGATACTTGGTATTACCAAAATGGTGAGACGAGCGTTTAGTTTACCACCTTGCGCTTGTGTACTGCTACAATTCTAATCAAATGTGGGTTGGATCATCATTAGAAGAAACTCCACGAATTTTCAAATTTCGGATTTACTTACAGCACCACAAGAAAAATTTTGCATAAAGACCTTCAATAACAATATCCGAAATAACACTCCTTGATTAAGGATTTGTAAACAACTGTTAGAGCGTATCAATGAAAGCAATAACGTGCTGCATAATCTTTGAATGACGATGAAGTTCACTTTCATCTTAGTGGCTTCGTCAACAAATAAAATTTTCGTTATTGGTCAGACAATAACCCACAAGAATTACACGAAAAACCCCTACATTCAGACAAAGTAACCATCTGGTGAGCGGTATCATCGTTAGGAATAGTCCGGCCTTTGTTGTGAGAACGAACCTGGGAACGCAATAACAGTGAACTCTCAAATGTTGAACTTTTTTTTTCTTGCAATCGAGAACTACAGAAATGGAACAACGATTATCCAACAAGATGGTGCGACATGCCACACACCAGGAGTGTCAATGAGTCTACTAAGACAGGCATTCCCTGGTGTCTTATGAGCAAGAACAGCGATTATCTATGGCCGCCTCGTTCCCCATGACTTGTCCTTTTTATTCTTGTAATAGATTATTTACTTTGGTCTCTCTCTTCGCTGTTCACGGCATTTGACACCCTTGCCTGTGCTTGTGTTCTCTGTATCACCAATAGCACCTATTATCATACATGTTCTTATGCAGATGAAAGGTGCCGCCGCAAAGCGTTTTCATCTATAATTCAACGCAACGCTGCCACTCCAGCATATACCCAATATAAAACCAGGTACAACCACCTGACGGCCCCTTCATATAAACATAGTTGCCAGCGTTTAATTGCAATAAGCATATCATAGCAGACTTTATTTGTTGTTATGCTTCACACTTCACCACAGTAAACTGCCGCAAGCCGCCACTGCTTCGACGCATCCTGTCACGAAACGTTCGTTCAAGGTCATCCACTTGTTTCGTTATTGGTAAGACAATAACCCAGCCTTTTTTTGTGAGAACGAACCTGGGAAAGCAGTAACAGTGAACTCTGATCGTTCCGTCAATATGTTGGCCAATTTAATTCTCCTTGCAATCGAGAACTACGGAAATCGAACAACGATTATCCAACAAGATGGTGCGACATGCCACACACCACAAGTACTAAGACAGCCGTTCCCCGGTTGTCTTATTAACAGGAACAGCGATATTCCATGGCCACCTCTTTTTTGTGGTCGCATCCATGGTCCAACTCTCCGTACAAAAGAACAGGAAAGATGTAACAGCGAAGTATTCTGGTCCGGAGTTCCAGGCTGAGGTTTCGGTTTGCCAGAAGTGTCCTCATGCTGTTCTGAGTTTTCCGCGCCTGTTCAATTCTTGATCTGATTTCGAGGTTTGGATTGCATTGCTGGTTGACGAGCGTGCCCAGGTATCTTAGAGATGAAACCTGTTCAATAATCTCTCCATGGAGTCTTAGGGTGGCGTTTCACTGTGTTTTTGAGAATATCAATAGTTTGGTTGGACGTATTCATCTAAAGGCATGTAGTAACGAAAATTATTTATTATGTTTCCGTTGATCTTCATGCCTGCAGTTGTATTCTCGAGAGCTTCGTTGAACACAGCCTCAGAGTAGGGGTTAAATAGCAAGGGAGACAATACACATCCTTGTCGCACGCCTCTTCTTATTGATATCTCCTCTGACGTGGACCCTTTGATTTTGAAAGTCCGCTTATGATCTTTAGATCTTGTGCGTCGATCCCGGTAGATTTTAGGATTTTGATCATTTTTTGATGTGACACACACTCAAAAGCTTTTTTATAGTCAATAAAGCATGCGAATACATCGGCATTCATGTCCCTACATCTCTGAGTCAGTACATTCAAAGAGAAAAGAGCTTCTCGGGTTCCCATTCCGCCAAGCCAAGAGGAGCATTACTGCTCCATTCAAGATTAACGTATATTTCAATTCGCAGTTCATCACTAGAGATTTGATTGCCTCAGCTTACTTCCTAGGTGATGACGAGCAAGCACAACCAAAGGAAGTACAAGACCTTGTAAAATGGTGCCAGGATGGAAATAAACACATTATTTTGGGCTGCGATGCGAATGCGCACCATGAGATATGGGGCAGCACAAACATAAATACTAGAGGTGAGTACCTTTTTGAATATTTGTCAACTGTCGGTTTGGACATTATAAATAAAGGGAATAAACCCACCTTTGTGAATGCGATCAGAGAGGAAGTACTGCTTAATTAATAACTAGCATGTGTCTGAGGAACCTTCAATGTCTGATCACCGACAAATAAGGTTCAACATATTCGCTACTCAAGGACGCGTCGAGGAACATAGAGACTAATACCTTTGGATTCAGGAAGAACCGTCGGACGCTTTGCCACGCAAACATGATTTTGAAATCCCATTTGAAGTGGTCATTGCAGACCGTCAAAATTGGCTAAATGGGGAACCACGATTCCCAGAAAACACATCCGTCTGGTATACGGACGGTTCAAAAGGAATAGAAGGGAACACAGGCATGGGAGTATACGGGCCTAATTGCAGGCTCTCTGAATCTCTAGGGAAAAGTCCCACTATATTCCAAGCAGAGATCAACGCTATTAATCGTAGTGCTCAAGAATGCTTGCAGAGAGGCATCCCGGAACGGCAGATCAATATTATGTCAGACAGTCAAGCTGCGTTAAAAGCACTGAGGTCTTACACCTTCACGTCAAAGCTAGCATGGGATTGCAAACAGACCCTAAAGCAACTGGCAGCTCAGGGGAAAAAGATTACTCTGACATGGGTGCCAGGACATGAAGGCATAGAGGGGAAACGCCGTTCTGCGGCCCGGAACCCATCTTTGGCCTTCCAAAAAGCCATATGAAGGAAGAACTTCGAAGATGGGAAAAGGAACAACTTAAGTCCTACTGGAGAAACACTCCAGGCCTAAGACAATCAAAAAGGTTTATCAAACCTTCAGAGGCCAACGCAGAGAAGCTTATCCAACTGGAGAGAATCGACCTAAGGCAAATTACAGGCCTTTTTACGGGACACCACCCAGTGAAGTACCATCTCAAAAAGATGGGCCTAACCGAGGAAGACACTTGTCGGTTTTGCGAAGACGCAACAGGGGCAACAGAACACGTGCTCTGCGAATGCATGGCACTTTGCTGCAAAAGGCTAAAACACCTTGGAGGGGTGACTCTAACACCCGACGAGGCAAGAAATTTAGTTCCCAGAGAAATCATCAACTTTATGAAAAGTGTGGGACAGCTGGGCAATTCATAGATTAGAGTCATTCACAAAAGATCTTCTGCAGGTCGAAGTGAGATGATCCGTAAGAATATCTTCAAGGCCTGGGACATCAAACTAATCATGCGTTATTCGTCACATTGTGATGCATTGTTCTTCTTTGGCAGAGTGACTCTTTAGGGGTAACTAAAATCAAAAGTGTTCCAAAGTAACCCCCCCAAGGACTATCCAGGCATTAAAACAAAGAATTCAACTTGAAATAGCCGCAATTCCACTAGAAATGCTGTGGAATGTTATGAGCAACGTTCCAACGAGGCTGCAAGAATGTGTGCGACACCTATCGGACATTATTTTTTGCAAGTGACGTTTGCATCAATAAATTTTGTTTTTAAATCATCCCGTTTCATTGGCTCAGCTGTTACTAAGAAACTCACAGCATACTAGAGAACTACAATGATTCCTTGATCAATTATTGACAGTTTCATTTAACAGCCAAACTGAAACTGTGTCTGCCACCTCGACACTTCTATTAAAAACAAATGAATGGTTTACATTAGTAATTAGAACATCAACGCCATCTACTTCATTTTTAAGCGACTCATAGAACCTTTTCGGTGTCCATTTATCGGTATTACCATAATAAAATCTTATTCTACCTTTATTACGTCTAATCACCGCATTATTTCTTTCTCTAACACTGCCTATTTCATTCAGAGCTAAATAGAATACTCTCCTTAAGATAGCTGGTTTTAGTAGATCTTTTATGTTGTCATGATGCACCTTAGCCGGGAGACCAGTGATGTACATGTAGATGTATAGAAGCAACGTTGCGAATAAACTTGGCAACTGTGTGAATATCCAAGTCAGAAATAGAATAAGACGAAGGATTGGTCCAATGAAACGGAGTAGAAACTTTCCATGAGAGGTGTCGGCCATGTGTTCAATTGCCGGAAACAGTAGGTATACTTTGTGGATTTTATTTGTAACGTCTGGATGTTCCAGCAGCTCTAGAATTGTATAGGAACCAATTGAATGACCAATTAGATGGATCTTAGTGCCTTGTGGAATGTATTTTTTGAAAAAGTCCACCTGCAAAAACAAAAATAAGGTTTTTATGTTGTGATTGTGTATTTTAAGTGGAAATAAAAATAAATTTATATCGACCAAGTGTTGGGACGTGATTGCGGCAGAAAAATTACACAATAACAGATATTTCAGACTTACTTAATGTCAAGAAATCATCCGAAGGGACGCTTAACAATGGTAGTGCTGCTAAACCATAAACTAGAGGATCTCGAACAAGAACAAGTAGTATTAAATTAAATTTTCAACAGACACTGTTAGAAGAGTAGGGGTTAAAAATACACCACTGGGAAAATGACCACTTTTAACGAACATTCACTGGGCGAAGAGAAGAAGATGAACCGAAGAATACATGAACTGAGATCTTAGGTGGAGAGACTGTATTTTTGTTGATGACTGCCATTAGATTGCTCACTTGGTGGAGAATGCTATTTTGAAGAAAAAATAATTTCCCAAGTTGCATTTAGCGGTGGTGGTTTGACAGTTTGTGGCGGTATTGAACACAACGGAAATACAGAGCTTGGGGTACTTCGGAGCATTGCTAATGACCAAGTCTACCTGAATGATTGGCTTTTGTTGTTGTTCTTAGTGAACAAGTAACTGCAAGAGCAAATTATTAATCCTAGAGTTTCAGGTGTGAATCCTATGGATCTGGATGAAATTGGGATTTTGTCGAATGGCAGATCAGCCAGCCCCGGGGGAATTCTTTCGAGCAAGCAATTATTGCTGAATAACGTTAAAATTCTTCTTTTTGTATCTTTTCTTTTTAGTAATACACTGTGTCCAAGATAAGAATGGGATAGCATTGGAATCTTGGAAACGGTAGGAGTTAAAATGTGGGATAAAATTAGAGAAAAGTTGTCCAATTTAAACACCTTTTAAATGGTGTTTTCAAAAGTAAACTAACTATAGCCATTTTCGAGAATTTTTGAAAAAACAATTTTTTGCAATTTTAGTTTTTATTTATTTCTGACATTATTTTTACAGATATAAAACTCTCTCATTGTTAGTTTTTGAGCAAAAAAAGATAGCGTTTACAAATTTTTACTACCGACGTTTCGTTTTTGAAAAACCATCATCAACTTCGTTTTTCAAATACGGCCCGCGATTTTTTATTATAATAATATAATACAATACAATTTTTACGTGCTCACAAAATCTCAAGTCCGTGGAAAACACTAAGCCCAAATTATTTGCCGTATCTGTGAAAGAAAGAACAGAGTCGTCAATTTTGATCCTCGCAAAATTACCAAGATGGGCTCTGTTCTTGACGCTAACAAAACACATAATCTTGGACTTGCTGGAATTCAGTTTCAATCAATGCTTGGCTGAAAGCTGTCTGATTATATCAAGCTCGCCATTAATAACGTCAATCCTCTGTTGAAAGTTATTCAAATCGATGTTATAGATAATCTGAATGTCGTCAGCGTAAGCAGCAATTTTACCATGCCTAACAGCCTTCAGAATGTCCGTTGTATATATAATGAAAAACAAGGGACCAATCACAGAGCCCTGAGGCACACCAGAAACAATATTCTCAGAAGATGAGACGCGATCACCAACTTGAATTCTTTGGGATCTTCCGCTCAAGTAACAATTGACAAGTTGCAATGATTGATCACAGAATCCATAAAATTTTAGCTTTGATAGGAGCAGATTAGGACTAATAGTATCAAAAGCCTTAGAGAAGTCGAGCAACACCAGCACACTACCACATCCACTATCATACGCCTCAAAAATTTCATTAGTGATCGCTGCAAGAGCAGTACTTGTACTAAGACCCTTCCTGAACACACATTGATCACCATGGAATATCTTATTCGAATCAAAATATGAATATATCTGTTTGTGCAGGATTTTTTCCATGACCTTAGAAACAGTAGGTAATAAACTTATAATCCGTAGATTATTGTTAAATTTAAAGCCATTTTCAATACAAAAATAAATTTTCAGTATGGTTAGCTGTTATTTAAACTTATTCAAGAAAAATCTCCATAGTTTGGCACTTAACTGACTGAATGCAGAGTAGTAGGTTTTGCAAAAACATTATTTTGTCGTTACTCACAATTATTATTTATTATTTGCCAATGTATTTCTGTCTCAGTACAACATTTTGATTCTGTACGCGGTTTTTTAAATTGAGCCTTTCTCAGATGAATGTTTTCCGTAAAATAAGTGCCAAACTAGGACGATTTTTCTTGAATAATTTAAAATAACAGCTAAAAACTTGTTTAAACCATTACGTGTGATATACCACCTATTTTTGAATTGAACAATAAAAAATCCAGGGCCATATTTCAAAAAATAAAGTTGATGATGGTTTTTCAAAAACGAAACGTCGTAGTGAAAATTTGTAAACGGTATTTTATTCACCTCAAAAAGTAACAATAAGGAAGTGATTTTCATTTTTTTATATCTGTAAAAATAATGTCGGAAATAAATAAAAACTAAAATCGCAAAAAATTGTTTTTTCAAAAATTCTAGAAAACGGCTAAAGTTAGTTTAATTTCGAAAACAACACTTAAATGGTGTTTAAATTGTACAACTTTTCTATAATTTAACCGACATTGTAACTCCTACCGTTTCCAAGATTCCAATGCTATCCCATTCTTATCTTGGACAGAGTGTATACGAAAATGATTTCCATAGTATGTCTCATATTTTTAGACCACGCAGTAAAATGCATGCACACGTTAATTATTTATTATTTACTGTCAGAGGCGTACGGATTTTTTTCTAATTTAACTGCTGACATCAATCCACTGCCCAGGAAGGCAACAACCAAATTAATACCGTAGATAGTACATTAAATTATTGAAATTACAATAAAAATACATACATCGTCTCCACTAATAAAATTGTATTAAGATTCCTTTATAAAAGGGGATATGTTTCGGAGTCCCGCTCCATAATCAGCCCACACACACAAATAATGATAATAACACTGCAACAATATGAATCCCTTCATATTATTTGTGTGTGTGGGCTGATGATGGAGCGGGACTCCGAAACATGTCCCCTTTTATAAAGGAATCGTAACCCAATTTTATTAGTGGAGACGATGTATGTATTTTTATTGTAATTATATTACACTCCACTGCATCCAATGGATTACTTCTCTAATTATTGAAATGTTTGGGCAATTAAGTTTTTTACCAGGCTTGTTTAAAAAAAAATTCGGATACTTTTTTCACTCATTGTTTAAATGCAAATACACGCACTGCTGAAATCGGACATGAAGAATATTTCAACTCTCTTAGGAAAAGTATTTTTTCGAGACACTAAATATCCACGCGCCTCATTGAACTAAACAAGATAACGGCAAAATTGGAAACATTTTACCTTGAAAATAATTAAAACAATAAAATAATTAGAAATTTTGAGAGGATGAGATTAAGAACAGACGATAAAATTAACACAACAACATCTGAATCATGCATTAAATAACAAAGAGCGAAGTTTAAATTCTAAAATGATTAATTTAATCAATTTATTTATTTATTTATTTATTTTAATATAAAAAAAAAAACAAAAACAAAAATGTTCTACAGAATTATCCACGCTAGACGTTCATGTAAACGAGACATAGGATTATTATGCTAAAAACTTGGTACTTAAGTAGGTCAATCTAATCTATCCTCTCGATATTTCAAATGGAGCACCCTGTATACTTTTCGATTACCAAAAAACACGTCTCCTAAAATTTTTTTTCAAAACACCGTATTTGCTTGACATGACATATCATCATAATTGACAGTTAATGTTGACAAGGCAATCGATGTTCAATATTATCAACTTTGAAGTACCGGCAAGTAAGGTAGGATGGGGCACTTCGGGACAGTTCAAATTTACCGCCTTATCGTTTACTAAAATTGCCGCTGCGGCGCTACAGTATTGCCCAATCAGTGCCATTCGAATGTGCATAATAAGCAATTCAATCTGCAAGCGCGTTTAAATTTTATCACATGTGAAACAGTCAAAAGTATCATAACATTTTATTTGTAAGAACATCATCGGATCCATATATAGATATGAACGAAGACTTCGAAATAGAAGTACTACTTGACGACACAAACATTGATGTAGGAGACTTTATTTTGGTTAAATTTGGTATCAAGTGAACCATATATTACTAGTCGATAATATGACGATAAAAGAAAATGTCAATAGGACCAAGTTCTACGCCTTACGAGTGGTAGATGTTTAAAACAATATTTACTACCTCCTATAGTATCGTCATAGATAAACGAACATTATCTATGGTATTGTTAACATGAATTAGGCGCATGAAAGTTTAGTAACAATGTTTTTCTTACCTTGTGTTCAATTTGACCTTTTAATCCATATAAATCCTTATTTTCCGCAAACTTGGGTAAGTGTATATCAGATTTATTTGGAATATTGTGTCCCGCATGACCAACTATCCACACAGGATATCCTGTGCGATCGTGAATTCTTTCAGCGAATAGATGGTAAAATCCATTTACTCCAGGATTGCCTAAAAATTAGTTCTAGTTACAACTCATTTAATTGTCATAATTTGGCTCCCACGCACATCAGACGTAAACTTTGGAAACTGCATAGGTACATTTTCTAGGCGATGATATGTCCTTCGTCATACCTTTTTTTAATACTGAATTGTCAAGATAATTTGATTAAAATTGAATCTGTAGGCTGATTTATTTAAGTAGGTATGATAAACCCTTTTCACAATACTTAATTTGTAAAATACGAAAATTTACTCACTACTGTAATCGGTATTTGAACTAGATGATTTATAATTCTTCTATAAATCTTTGGATATATTTTAATTTAGATAGCAAAACAGATGAAATATGTGATACTATTCAAAATTTTATTAATAATGTAAATTATATCCATTATATAGACATAACGATCGCCAGAGCAGCAGAGGACTACATCACAGCAACAGTAGTTTTTAGTATTACTTATTGTGAACCTGAAATAAGTACCTACGTATTAATATCAACTCACGACTTACCTGGTATTATCAGAACAATATCATCTGATTCACCATCTTTTTTTGCTTCTTCAATCCATCTACCCCAAGTAGATATTCTCGTACGAACACCGTTAATTTCTACATATGCCTCACGCATTGCAGTGATATTTATCTAAGAATTAAAATGATGTTCCGTGAAGCACCTTACTTCTATTATATAGTATTTATATCAACAGCTGACTATCGTGTAAAAGCAAAGATTAGTGTAGATTAATCTTTGGTAAAAGCATATAAAATCGATATTACCGGAATGATTCAATATTTGGATGACTCTATAACAATTTAACTCATAAAATAGCAACAGTTTAATAAAAAAAATAGGTAGATGAATTATTAAAGAATTTGTTCAAGGGTCAACAACTAACAATTAAATCGTAATAACAATATTATCAATAGAACACAACAACATAATATTTTGTTCCACTTACTATTTATATAAATTCAAAAAATGAATGCGTGATTAAATTTTACAATAATATAATAATAGTATTTTGAAAGTTATAATTACATAGTATTTCAACAATTATTTAGTGTGAATTTTATTTATTATATATTTAAGTAGTTAGGTACCTATTTAATTTAAAAAATATATATGTAGAACTGAAACACTCATTTGTTTAATTTTTATAAATGATTTAATAACTAATTGAGGATAACATAATTTCTTTCACAACTATTACATTTCTCTTCTTCATACATAAATGTCTAATACCTAACATAAGTGACAACTGACATAAGACACATTTCATAAACTTCATAAACCTGCCCTCTACATTCCGGTTGTACAACTACTCTCTGAACATAAGGCTAACATAAAAGAAGAGTAGTTGACAAGAATGACATTTGACAATACACACACAAATATACTTTTAGCGGTAAATTCAAATGATAAAATATACTACTACAGTTTCGGCCAATCTGACATATCAGATCGTCCTCGATCACCTCACCTGTAACATAACATAAATTTGCACATAAAACATAAATAAAACTCACATAAGTATTTTCCCCTGGACATAAGTATACATAATAATATATAACATAATAAATGTATCAAAGAATCAAAAGTTGTAATAGTTAAAAAGCAAGATTAATTTCAATTTATTCAAACAAAAAATATAATACTTATAACAAAACAGAATAATTCTTTTCTTAAAACTACTTCTATAATCTATAAAACACTTTGTTTAAACCACTTCACTTTCTTTAATATTATTAAATGGTAACCACATTTTCATGTGATCTGGCCCAAAAACTCCTTCAAAGGGTATCTGTGTGATCTGAAACCCTTCAATATCACCAACGACATATCTGTTGTAGTCTAACTTGGCCTTAATTTCATAAGGTCCTCTAAATTTAGGTATAAGCTTTTTATTAGATCCTGGTGTAGTATCTATATTCGTTACAACAACAAAATCTCCTACATAATATTCTCTTGGAGGTTTATGCCTACTATCATAATACTTCTTATTGTATTCTTGAACTTTAGAGTTTTTTAAAAGGGCTTCTCCTCGAACAACATCTAAATTTCTATCAGTATCATTATTTGACATTTCTAAATAATGCCTCAAACTATCATGTCTGTCTCTTTGGTTTACACCAAATAATAAATTTGCTGGACTTTTACCAGTTGATCGACATACAGAATTATTTATTGCGAACTCTACCTCAGTCAAATGTAAATCCCATTTATTTATAAGTAAAGTCAGTTTAGATAACATGGGTGTAAGATCCCTATTTACACGTTCTATTTGTCCATTAGACTGGGGTGATGCTGTAGCAATCTTTACATGAATAATATCGTGAATGTTAACGAAATTCTGAAATTCATAAGACATAAAAGCTGTGCCCCTATCTGATACTATTTTTAAAGGTTTGCTATATGAATTAAAATAGTCTAATAATTTATTTATAACTTCTGATGACGACACTGTTTTTACAGGGTAAAACTTAACAAATTTTGTAAAACTATCTATAATTTCGAAAATATATTTTTTCCCTGATGGCGTCTTTTCTAAAGGTCCATAATGATCTATGTGGATGGTTACAAACGGTTTATCTCCTTTTGGTATAATCTGTAAATTACCTTCAGCTTGTCCTGCTTTCTTATTATATGTTATACATTTAAGACAATTTAAAATATAATTTTTTACTTTTTCCCTAACATTTGGAAACCAATATACTCTTTGTAGGTATTCTAATGATTTTTCTAGTCCAACATGACCTAATTTATCGTGACAGTGTTGGATTACATTGTATTCCATTGATGTTGGTACATAAAAGAGAACGACATTCTTATTTTTACGGTATATTAAACCATTTCTCATTTCAAAATTTTTAAGTTCTGTGGTCGCTAATATTTTTTGAAGTTTGACTATTTCTGGGTCTAAATTTTGAGCATATGCTAAATTTTGTTCAAATGAATTTTCTTCCAAAACTAACACGGAATTTGCTCGACTAAGCGCGTCTACATGTCTCATTCGATTTGACTCCCTATGTTCTAGAATGTAATCATAATTTTGTAATAGAAGAGCCCATCTATTTATTCTTCTATTCAACTCCTTTTTGTTCAGAGCAAGCTTAATAGAATTACAATCTGTAACTATTTTAAATTTTAATCCCTGTAAGTATACCCTGAATCTTTCTAAAGAATAAACAATAGCTAATAATTCTAACTCATAACTATGAAACTTTGACTCACTTACAGTAGTTCTCTTACTGAAATAAGACACCGGTTGGAATAAATTATTTTTTTGTCTCTGTAATAAAATTGCTCCGAAGCCTTGAGCACTTGCATCACAATGAAGTTCTGTGTCCAAGTCGGGAGAATATATCGATAATATTGGAGCTTCTACTAACATGTTTTTAAGCTTATTGAAAGCTTGCAATTCTAATTTTTCAAATTTAAAGTTATTTCCTTTTCTCAAAAGGTCGTATAACGGTTTAGCTATGACAGAAAATCCTGAAATAAATCTACGAAAATATGACGCAAGTCCAAGAAATCTTTGAACTTTATTTACATCATCAGGTACAGGATAGTCTTGTACAGATTTAACGTTAACGGGGTTTGGCTTAATCCCATCACAATCTATCATATAACCTAAATATAGAATTTTGCTCTGAAGAAAAGAACATTTTTCTAATCGGAACTCAAGTAAGTTATTGACAGATAATTTAAAAACTTCGGAAAGTATTTCTAAATGTTCTGGAATTCCTTCTGTAGCGACTAAGATGTCATCTAGATAGATTAAAACTTTATTTTCTCGAATTAAATCTCTAAATATTGCGTTTATATATCTCATAAAACAAGATGGTGCATTCGTTAGTCCGAATGGCATGTACAAGTATTCATACTGCCCTAAAGGAGTTACAAATGAAGTAAATTTGACAGAATCTTTTTCTACCCTTACATGGTGAAATCCATTTTTTAGATCCAGACAAGAAAAATACTTTTTATTTTTTAATAAGTCTAACTGGTCATCAATTAGAGGAATCGGATAATGATCTTTAATTGTGATTTTGTTTAGTTCCCTGAAATCTATACATAAGCGTAAACTATTATCTTTCTTTTCTCTAAGCACTATAGGACTACAATAAGGACTATTACTTTCCTGAATTATGCCCTGATTTAAAAGATCATCTAATATTTTCCTAAGTTCATTCTTTTCGTAAAACGATAGTTTTCGAGGTCTAAATGAAAAAGGCTGGTCATGCGTAAGACAAATTTTGATTTCCGTATCGACAATAGGTTTATCTGGCCTTATAGGTGAAATATACTGTTCCATATAAATATTTTCGAGTTTGTTTACTACTTTTGGACTAATAACCGGATTTATATTTAAAGACACTTTAGAAGAATTTTCATTCGTATCTATTAACATTAATTCCTGACATGCTTCGTAAAATTGAGAAGATTGTATGACATTAGTGGATTCCGGTTTGCTAATTTTAACGTTACTATTCGATATAGTTAATGTAAAGTTATCCATCTTAGTGAAATCTCTACCTAATACAGCAGGGAATGACATTGTTTCATTAGGAACTACAAAGAATTTCATTTCGAATTCAACGTCATTAACACTAATCAAGTGTGAAAATATTCCTAATATTGTAAGTTTAGAATTATTTAATCCAAAATAAGAAATTTTGTTGTCGTAAGGTTGGATCATATCGGGTTGTACATATTTAATTTTGATCAAACTAATTGGGCTACCCGTATCTAACATTGCTTTAATATTCACAAGAGTTACAACATTTGGATCAGCATACCTGTATTGAATAGGAATTTCAAACATTCCGCCGCTTTCAGATGCTGAAACCACCATTGATGTGGACGTACTATCTGGTACTGCTTGGTGCCTGTTGCTTACTGACCTCTTCTGCGGACAGTCTTTTATAATGTGTTGCGTAGAACCACAACCATAACATGAACCCCTCGGTCGCCTTGGCTTCGTACATGAATTTGATAGGTGCCCCATTTCGTTGCAGTTGAAACACCTTGCTGATGCGGGCCTATTACCACTAACATTACTCGTTGATGCACTTGGTCTGATCGGTCTAACGTTAACTGATGCCCCCCTTGGTGTAAATGATGTGAAACTTCGTTCTGTCGTCGTTATTTCATTCATCTTGCTAAGCAAATGGCCTAAAGTTTCAAAATCCTTCATTCGCGCAATCGCCTGTAATTGACTATTATCAAACCCATCGATAACATACGATATTAGGTTTTTCTCGTCAATGTTCAATTTATTGCCTAATAGAACTTTGTCGATATAATAGTTGGAAAACTTTTCATTTTTTCTCCATTTTCGTGCTTCAAATCTCTTCATCAACGTAATGACATCCTCCTTAACTAGGAACATGTTAATCATTTCCCTTTTTAATTGGTCTAAGTTGAACATAACATGTTCTGGCTTAGAATGAAACCATTCTAATGCAGATTCTCTCAATTTACTGATAATAACTAACAATAGTTTATCTGGTGATGCCAAAAATTTGGTTTTAATTTTGTCTATTCTTTCAAACCATTGCTCGACATCTTCGCCCGTATGTCCGGAAAACGTAGGAATTAGATTCGTTAGGTCAGCGTTCGAAATTTGGTTAATGTTATTCATCTGCAATGCAGTAACTGTCGATGTTACCAAATCTTCCAACGTCAAAGTAAAACCAGCTGCTCTAGGGTCATCTGGAGACGGATTCACTCGAGTCCCATTGTCTGTACCGGTAGTTTCCATTGTTACGCTCACGAGGTAAGTACACTTTTAGGTTAGGTTTTTACTTTTACTAAAATTTATAAAAATAATCTCTTTTCCCCAACCCCACACCTGAACTGTAGAACTGAAACACTCATTTGTTTAATTTTTATAAATGATTTAATAACTAATTGAGGATAACATAATTTCTTTCACAACTATTACATTTCTCTTCTTCATACATAAATGTCTAATACCTAACATAAGTGACAACTGACATAAGACACATTTCATAAACTTCATAAACCTGCCCTCTACATTCCGGTTGTACAACTACTCTCTGAACATAAGGCTAACATAAAAGAAGAGTAGTTGACAAGAATGACATTTGACAATACACACACAAATATACTTTTAGCGGTAAATTCAAATGATAAAATATACTACTACATATAAATTATTACTTCTTATATTTGATATTAAAATTTGAATAAATTTTCCATATTCCGTTTTTTTTCATTCCTTAAACAAACATCAATAACAAATAACAATAATACATAGGGATGCTAAAAAAGTATCGATACTCTCAAAGTATTGATACTTTTGCTGCAGTATCGAGTATTTTTGGTATCGATACTTTTAGAACGATACCAAGCTGGTATCGATACTTTCGTAGCAGTATCGGTATCGAAAAAAATTATTGTACATTATACCATAGAATAAGAAAGCAGCTAGCTTTCTTATTCTGATTATACTGCCACCACCATTACTGAATTATTTTCCTGTGTTTTTTTTTATTGGTGGATGACGATCACGTGACCCCCAAGCGGTAAATCTCCGTTTCACAAAATACACAAAAGTTGGTTCAAGTTTATGTGTTCTCGGATATTTGCGCATGCGTTTTGATCGGCTCCGTTATGAACGAAGATAATATGGAGAGTGTCTAGGTCCGATTGTTTTTTTTTCTATTTTTTTCATACAATAATTATGGAATGTGTCATATGGTTGCGTAGATATTAAATTCGGTACAATTTATAATTTTGGTACAGCTTTTAACAACACAACATGCCATAACTACCCTACACTTAACATTAATTAACGGATATCCTTCTTTCTTTCAACTACGCAATAAACTAAACACTAACGGCACTAATAAAAAACCGGTAAGGTAAGTCCACACAATTAAGAAATAGCAGCAAAACTCTGTTTTAGTGAACACTCACATGAAACATAACCACACCAAATTTAACGGTGTTTTGATTTTTTGACGTTTGTGACTAGAAAATGGCCGAACGCATAGTGTCGTCGGAAAAGTGGATGCGTCGAAGATCATTCTCCCTTCTCTATATCTCTGGTTGTGAGTCATAAAAGAAATAACAAAAATAACCCAATACACGTTTACTAACCTTAAATAATAAAGTGTTTAGTCTGTCGTGTTTATTAGTGTTTACTTTTCGAAATTTTAACCCTACACTATTCGAATCTCCAAATACCCAACGCAATAAAAGGGTCTCATGACATTGCTACTCCCCCAATATCAAATCTCTCAATACCCGGATCTCCCTCGCACAAAAGACAGCTTTAGTTTTATGCTCATCTAGATATTAGTTCATAGAACAATATAATACGAAGATCACTTCAGCTTAACTGATTTGACATCACCTGTGACCAGTGTTGCCAGGCCCACAGAAATATCCACTTCTTCTTCTTCAAGTGAAATGGCCTCACTTAGCACCTGAATGAATAATTTGTCAACCAACAGTATCGATTCAAAGTAAAAATAACGTAAACATACAGATCGTTGCCAGAACAATTTTTAGGTTTGGCACCGTTGCAGATAAAACAAAATTAAAAGCCTCAAAATGGCCGCCGGCATAGTAACAACCGAAAATCTGTTTCCATCAAAAAAGTTTGATCAGTTTCAATTATATAAAAGGTATTCAAATCATATAGCTGGATTTTATTTCGGAACACTCATATTATTTTTTGTAAAATCTTTTTAAAAACAACATTTTTTAACAAATTAACAAAAATTATTAGTGATGTGACAACGTGCAAAATGCTTGATCCACAATAATTTTGCCAGTTTTACCTTTTATACAGCAAAAATCCCAGGGGATGAGTGAGAACATTTGATATTTCGTATAGAAGGGAATTAACTAATAATATCCTTACCTCTACTCACCTTCGAATCCCACACAAAAATGTTACTTCAGGGGTAAAGCGAGAGCATTGTCTTTAAAAGACAATGGCGAGAGGAAATCGAGTTACACCAATGAGTCCGCACTTTTATATTAGGCGTTATCCTTCTAGTAACTCCTGAGCTGATGTGATATATGATCATCTACCACTCAGCTCACTTTTATTATTTATGAATGGCTCAAGAAATTGTCATAATGATTAATTCCTAAATAGAAAATATTAGGCTTTAACCTTTGACGCGCAATATCAGCCATTTTCACTCACCTACCGTAAACGCAGGATCCTTTTACAAATTTGATTGGCAGTTAAGTGTAAAATCGGACTCAAAATGTTCTATACCCAATGATAATTTTAACAGTTTCGTACTTTTATATAAAAAAGGAAATTGAGTTAAGTGGCAGTTGACCTTTATAACATCAACAGCCTATAATCTGAGATAGATAACTTCTATTGCTATTCCATGATTCAACTGCCAAAAGTCATATAGGTGCCAATTGCCCACATTGAACTGCCAACCTAAAAAATTTAAAAACATCCTTTTGACATTTTAATAATAACATAAGAGGTAGGTTTTAAATTTGTGGATTTATATCTTTATTCATCTAATTCAAATTAATTTTAAAAATTTGTTAATACATCTATATAATTATTAGAAACATTAAGCTTGTTGATTACATTAATATATTTTGATTGTCTTACTCATATTTTGATTATTACTGTTTTTTAGGTTGCAGTGCCAATATCCAACAATGGTGAGTTTGTTTACCTTTTAATTCAATATAATACTTTAAATTGTTAAATTTCCATCGAATCAATGGGAAATTAATTAGTAACTTTCTTTTACAGCCACGTGAATTAACAGAAATCAAAGAATTTCTTTTGACTGCAAGAAGGAAAGATGCAAAATGTAAGCTATTATTGTAACTGTTGTATCAGAGTTGTTATATGTTCATGTTTGTTATTTGTAGCTGTTAAAATAAAGAAGAATCCTTTAAATACCAAATTTAAAGTGCGATGCTCCAGATTTCTATACACATTAGTCATTACGGATAAAGAAAAGGCAGAAAAACTAAAACAGTCGCTACCTCCAGGTACGTTTGCATTTTAATTTATTTTAGTTAAGGCTTTGACAAGAATGTGGATTTAGCTATGCACAAAAATATATCTCGTTCTGTTATTTCAGTGTTCTGAAGAGTACTAATCTAATGAGTTGCACAAATTTACTAGTGTAAAAAGTTTTTACGTATCAACTTTTATGCCATTTTCTATGAATCTAGAATGAACAAAAAAAACTTATTTTAATCTAATTGTTTAAATAAATCGTATAAATGTTTTCTTTTTTGTTTCAGGTTTGCAAGTTAAAGAAGTAAAGTGAATTTAAATATTACAATGTATTTTACTTTTATAACTTAAATATAATGTTAACATTTCAATAAATTTTTGGTTTTTAATTATTTCTTGGGAGACTTAATCAATTGGACTTGCGACGGTCTTAATTTTCTTATGTCAAATCTCGCCTCTGATTCTGAATCTGAGCTTTCGCTGACAAGTTCATATTGCAGTTTCTTTTTAAGTTTTCTGAAATGAACAAAGTATGATAGTCAATCTTTAATTATTATTGTATTATATTTTAGGTATACCGTGATCTGCATTTTTTTGAAACTGCTTCAAATCCAAATTTTGCACATAAACTTAAAATTGTTATACATAATACTATTATAATGATGTACAATATTGAATCTACTATATTGTAATCTGTTGGGCTTTCTATTTCCTCTATTATAGGTTTTAATGTAATAGTTTGCTCATTGACATCAGTGCTAGAAAATATATAAAATGCTGTAAATACAACATTAAATAATTACGTGTGTAGAGCGGTTTACATTTACTACAATAAATCAACTATCTCTATTGTATAGGCTCCAACATCTTCAAACTGCAATAGATGGGTACAGGGTAGGGTTGAAAAGAAAATATATACCTATTTTCCAAAAAATCAAGGTTTCATCATAGAATAATGTTTATATACTGGGGTTTCATGTTGATTTGCATTGCGCTATTCTGCTAGTTGTCAAATTAAGATCTGTCATTTTTTGACAGATGACAAGTAAAAACTACGCCATTATATAAAAATGGAACGATACACGCTTCAACAACACATCGAAATTGTTAAAATTAATAAATCAGTGTTTATGTGTAATTTATTTAATTATTGTTGTAAGATAACACGGAGGGATATGTTATGACATAGGTAACTATGTTACGTACCTAGTAGAGTTATCTTCGAAACCGTGTTGTAGTCCGTTGTCTAAATCTTTACCTAATTGTTGGAATACAGTCTTGCCTAACCAATCTGCCAACTCATATTTTTCCATTTGTCTTAATCTACGTTCCAAAAGTTCATGAGTTTCTCCTTTACCTTCTCCTGGCTGGGCGTTCCAGTGATGTAACAATTCTATGCATGGAACCTCTTTGGGAATTTTTCTTTCTAAACGAAAAAGTAATTCGACCAATGTTTAGATCGGCGGTCAGCAGTAAATTGGATATGAATAAGTGCGGAGTGCATTTTCTGGGAAATTGACAGCAAACGATTATGTATTAGTAGGTACGTATAGAGTCAGAATTTATTTTCATAACAGGAATTATTTTGTCAGCAGGATGGACCTACACAACCTTATTATTCTTCAGTCTAAGCATAGATAAAATTTATCTATGATAAAACTATTTGTCAACCATTAGTTTAATTATTATTGACAGTTGACAGATATAATTGTGGTTTGTTTCCAAAGCCTACTTGTTTAAAAGTTGTGACGGTTGCGAATTTTTGATATTAGGTTTTTCTATAAATATGCTTATAATTGTTTAACGAATAAAGATAGAAAATGTTTTTCTTTACAAAAGTTGCTCAGAAAAATTAGCTCTTTTGAATTATGCGAAAATATAGGTGCTTTTACTTCAGTTTCCAAATTAGCATAAAATCGAATTTCGATTAAAATGGAGCTTACTTAATCCCATTTAAGAAACTCTTTTCAGAATTTTTCTATCATTTTCTCATAACATAACTGGGCTAACAACGTATTTTTACACGCTTCAATTATTCAAACTGGGTCCAGAATTGTTGCAAATTCCTGTATACAGCGATTATTGAACTTTTTGAAAAATACGATTGCGGACAGTTCCACCACCTGGTTAGACCTGAAACGAGCCCATCTTAGATATTTTCTCCAAACTGAAGGAACCCATTTCCAGGGGCATTTCCCAACGAGATTGACTTGACAATAGAATATTGACCAAAATTCAAGCATTTCCTTGCTGCCGACAAGCCAACAATACTAGTAAAATTATAATTTGAATGTTCTTTGTTGGATTCGCCAATTAAATAAAGAGAGCCCGCAGTCTTAAGTATTTATTAATAAGGCTTATAATTAGCAATACATAGTTAGAACGTTTAACCTCACTTTCTGAATCTCTATGACATATGACATATTTCTAGCTTCAGTTTGCTAGACACTATTAACTAAGGGTGAATACACAACAATAATGAAGGTCGTTGTCGTTAAGAAAAACCACTGAAGGCGATTAACTAGTGAATTTTTATTTCGGAGGGTTGAAGTCTCCAATTTTTGCCTGTATACTAAGAACATTGTCTTTATAAAGACAATGCTAAGAACTACTATAATAATATTTGTAATGATTGAGATATTTTTTCGTGAGGTTATCTACTGTGCAATCTTATTTAAACTAGATAACGTTAAGAATGTAGAACTTGTTATGTTATGCATTCTGTTGGATAATTTGTATGACTAGAGAAATGCTACTTTATTATTTTTTTAAAATCTTTTTTATGTTTAGGATAAATATTGGCTAGTCCAACTCAGAAACAGATTGAAAATGTCCAGAACTTACCCGCTTGATCTAGAGCATTTGGTTCCTGAAGCGATTTGAAATGAGCGGCGGCGACCAATCTTCGACACTCATGCAGGGTTAAATGGTTCGATAAATATTGTAATTCTGCTGCATTGAGATCTATAGTTGCGAACACTACTGATATAATAGGTGACAATACAATTAAACAATAGTCTTTTATAAATTTGCACAACTTCATTAAATATACTGGTATGTTTGGAATATTTTAAACTAAAGAACGATTGTTTATAATGAATAATTCGTACATGAAATTTTACGTCAAATTAGACAGCAAATGAGATAAAGAATGTTATCAGTGCTACGATCATTGTTTATTAATAAGTGTACAAATAATAGTATATTATTGTGTAGGAAAAGACTTAAATTCCGAGAGTTTGTCTGTCAAGCCTACTCTACTATAAGCCGTGAAGACTTCACGGCTTGTAGTAGTAGTATCTTTAACTTTATTGTCATAAAAGAATCACAAAAGTTCTTGTAGACAAAGTCATACTTAAAATAATATATAACAAAGACGTATACAAGTACAAAAGATTAATGTAATTAATCGTTTGAAACACAATATAACAAAAATATTTTAAAAAGATACGTAAACCTACTACATTATGTTGTCAGTGTTAGTAGGAAGGCAAGAGTAAAATCTCAAATACCCCAAACATTCATGAAGTAAAATATGTAAATAACAACACAACAACAACAAATATATATATAAATGCAAGTAGCAGAACAGAAAAGACATAATACATTATAATACATTAAAATCATCAAACCAAGCCAAAACCAGATGAACACAACAAAATCAAAACAAACACTACCACGCATCACCCAAGTAGTCCTCCAGTGAGTAATAGGCCTTCTCAAGAAGAACGCGCTTAACAGCCTCCCTAAATTGCTTGGGATTTTTTACAGCCGTCAAGCTTGGCGGCAAATGATTGTACATTCTGCGACTGTCATAAAGGAGTGATTTCTTTACCAAGGCAGACCTCGGTATAGGCAAGTGCACCCGCTGAACTAGTCTCGTGGGATTCTCTACAGCTTGCAGTAAAATCTGTCTTACACATATAACGAACAGCCCGCTTCTGCAGTGTAAATATGCTCTTAAACAAAGTTTGGCTACAAGTACCCCAGAACGCTATTCCATATCGAAGATACGCCTCCACTAAAGAAAAATACACATTTCGTGCAACTTTCAGTCCAAGAGCCCCTGACACAACTCTCAAAGCATAACAGCCAGATGAAACCTTCCTGCCCAACAGTTTAACATGTTCATCAAACTTAAGCTTTAAATCAATTTGGAGTCCCAAAAATTGAACACAATTAGGACTATTAATATGGTTATTTTCAAATAGCAAATCATCAAATTTAAAATTAAAAGATAATACATGTGTTTTTGGTAAATTAAATGAGAGATAATTCGAATCGCACCATTCCTTTAACTTTCCCAAATCACTTCGAATGTTTTCTTTGACAACATCAGCATCTCTATCATGCCAAAGGAGTGTCGTATCATCCGCAAACAGCGTAAAGCTTCCCGTTAGTCCAATAGTGGTAATGTCGTTAATACAAAGAAGAAAAAGAACAGGACCCAAAACAGACCCCTGTGGCACTTCGCAAGGCACACACATACTATCAGACATACCACTCCCAAACCTGACCAGTTGCCTTCGGTCAGTCAAATAAGAATGAAAAGGTGCACCCCTAACACCATAAAACTCAAGCTTCCTGAGAAGGATGCTGTGATCTACACATTTTTATTGAACACACCTCGTATTTTGTTTATCTATTAGGTATATTCCACTCAACGATGATAAAAAATTACTCTTAACTAAGGGAAATCCATTGAAAAATTACCAACGAACATTCGTGCTATTTTTCTAATATAAGGCCACTCTTATAGATATATATTCATTCAATATTGAATTGTTTTGTTTTCGTCTACTTTCGTGTATCTACCTATAGCAATACAATTTCATGAAGTGTAATCAAAATTTATAGCTTTAAAACTTACTAGGAATAGGAATGCTTCAAATCAATCTTTTGAAGCCCAGGAACACAATGGCGTATCGTACTTATATGAGCAGGTTATCCTTTAAAAATTCTAATCAACGTATTAATTTGGTCATTTTTACGACTTTTACCTTTCAATTGGCATTTGATATCGAACAATGAAAAATACAATTATTGTCGTTCGATTTTCGCAACTGAAGAGACGAAATGAAGTTCAATCAGGACCAGGAACAGTGGCGGCTCGTGGGTAATTTAATTAGCAGGCACTAATATAAAAATGTATATGAAGAAAATTGCGCCATAGGCAAAATTTTTTTTTAGATTGTCAAGGTCAAGCGCCTTTGATGAAAAGTAGACAATTATCAGGGTAAAAAAGAACACGTTAAAATACGGGTTTCGTAAGGTAAATCTTTATATTGTTTTTATTTTTATATTTTTTTTCTTTTTTGTATCGCCTTAAGCTATGCGTTTTACATTTTCTTGTACTTATATATTAACTAGAATAGAAAAATTAAAGGTTTTTATAAATCAATTCAATTCGTCGGTTTTTATACTACCTGCAAAATTTTGATTTAAATTTTCTGAAGAATTCCTGACAATGGGCTCTATAGTGCAATCTTAGAGAGTATCGAATAGCTCTTTTTTCTAATCTAAAAATACGCCCAAATTGCGTTGCACAGAATGTACCCCAGAATGGGATGCGTATCGAAGATGGGATTCGAAGAGTGAAAAGTAGACTGTTATGGAAGTTGACAAGTTAAGTTCTTTGGAAACTGATCTTAACGCAAAACAGGCAGAGCTTAATTTTTTTGATAACGCATCAATGTGAAACTTCCACTTCAGGGAGCTGTCAACAACAAGGCCAACAATTTTTTCGAACAAGTAGTGAGCGCATATTCTTGGCCGATGTACGTAAGCCCATGGTAGTCCAAGGTTTATGTTGTTTGTCCCTGATAGGCCTAAGGGGGAACGCTTTTAATGCTAGACCAGAAAGTGTTTCCGTAAAAGTGGAAAATGCAGTGTCGATATCATCAAAGAGGTGATCCCAGTCAGTTGATTGACATAGTCGCCGAAAGTAGTGAAAATTTTTTTCTGAGAAAATTCGGCGTAACCTACGTGGGGCGTTCCCGCTTTCGCTCTTTACAATAAAGTTTGCAATTACTACTTCATGATCCTAAAAACCCGCACCTAGGATAGTACAGCGAGCAATGACGCAACGGTCGGTCGTTAAGTTGATGGCGTCTGTATTTTGGGATGCGAACGGAATAATATTCATTGACTACCTCCAAAAAGGAACCACCATCAACAGCGACTATCACGGTGCACTTTTGGATCGATGGAAGGCTGAACTCGCAAAGAAACAGCCACATTTGCAAAAGAAAAAGTGTTTGTTCACCAAGACAATGCACTGTGGCACAAATTGATGAAAACTGTGGCAAAAGATGATCGAAATGAGTTTTCTGGCAAGTTGGTTAGTGGCGTGCCTTATTTATGCCATTGCAATTCCGACAAGCACACCATCCTTATCTTCACTACAGAGGTCCAAAACGAGAACATTCGTTGTGCTGTTGTCTTTGCGGTGGCGTGGACTTTCTCGCACCCATCTATTCCACTGACCTTCAAGATGATCATGCAGAATTTTAAGAATGGTTGTATCTGATACTCAAACTATTTCTCTGACTTGTTACTTCTTTATCAGAGCATCTTCCACTATAATAATTCAATAGGCCCCGTCCGAGGATCGTCTTCGAGGAATTCCCTGCGCCATTTTTAAATAGACCACGCCACTTGTAAACCATTGTTTTTTCTGGACAATAAATTGTAAATTGATGACATTTCTTTAATGATGACCTTTCTTAATTAGTCGGTGTTCGATTTCAATAGAAGTAGGCTTGATCGTCGACAGTTCAAAGTGCCATTGATCGTTAGACATCCTATATAATTATTGTTCACTTGTGAAACACATTTCCTTTAGTTTCTGATATTTGGATGCTTTTATGTAGACACTAGAAGCTACAATATGGTTTCTACTATAGTTGAAAGCTTTAGTAAAGATATGTTTCTTGTTATTAATTAATATTATTGTACTAAGGGAAATCTTATGAGTTCATATCTGGCTTTCATTTTTCACTAATTAAAAGTTTAAGTGAGCTGTACAATTATGGGTGTAGGTCCCTACTTAGTAGGAAGCGGAACATTTTCCTGGACGACTATGGAATTTGATAGGCGAGGCGCCAGCCGAGACCTGCAACCATAGGCATTAAAAAATTACGAGATTTCCTAAAGCAACAGTCGGACGGCTATAATAATAATAATTCTTTATTGCCTAACAAGAAAATTTTCTGTCATAATTTTTAGATACAATTATAAATATTAAAACTAAAACAATGAGAATATACAACGAAATTACTATATAAATGAAATTAAAAGAAGGAACCTACAGCTAAGAATTACAAAAAAAGAAAGAAAACCAATAACAAACCGTTCTTCTTCTTCAGGTCCCATGTGCTATGCAGCACGTCTGCTCAGCCTGTATCAAAATGGTTGCGGCGTCCAGTGTCCAGTATATCACGCCAGTCTCTTATATTGCGAAGACAAGAGTGTTGATTTTGACCTGGTCCCCTTCTACCTTTTGGGTTTCTTGATGAATTATAAAGACGGGGATGGACAAAGTGACATCCTGATGGGGAAACTTGATTATCTTGTGGTTATCGTAGGTTCCCGTTACTTTCCACGAGATTGGGGGTGACATTTCATTCATCCTCGATCTAAGGTTATACCGGCTGTGCTCGGTCGTCAGAGCCTCGTCTGTTGAAACAGGCTAAGCCGACGAGAAAATGAGTTTGAGATTTGAGTAGGAGAGGCTGTTTGAGACGCTTCCCTACCCCCCTTAAACCGTTAATGTTCGGCAAATCTATCATCCATGTAACTCCTTAACCCAACTTTAAATACATTGATACTTCCATCCAAAAAAAGTAATTCTTTATGTATGGCATAAAAATTTGTCAATCTACAAGCTGCATCAATTAGTGCCGGAACCTCAAACAAATAATAGTCCCTAGAGTTATCCTGTGGAACACGAATATTTACTTGCGCCAGCAGATGCGGATAGTCAATTAAGTCTTTAATTAATTTAAAAATAAATATTTGAACTGCACAGATTCTTCGAATCGAGCAATTCAACATGATCATACCCCGTTACAGGGAACTGACCATGAACCTTGAAATACAGGTATTAAAAAAATTTCTCTGCACCCGCTCAATTTGTTCTATCCATATGAACGTGATATATTATGGTTGACCACAAAACTGAAGCTTATTCTAACTTGGATCTAACCACTGGTCATGCAAGTCTGTAGGATAAGTAAGAAAAAAACAAACTTTTGACAAAAGTCAACTACTACTATCATTGGACTTTCTTCAGCAATTACATTTTTATTCACAAATGCCTCAATGTGTTGCCAAATATTTAAATTTACCGAATCCTGGAGAATATACAGGCCACTGTTTTCGCCGATCCTCTGCGACATTTTGGTTGTCTCTGGCGCAGATTTGACTCTTGCTCATGTCGCTTTCTGGAAGTGGATGCGATTTCTTTCTTTCACCTAAGTTGTCCTTATTGCAGCACAATATTTTCTTCGTCAGAATCCGTCGTGAAAATTGACCCACGCGGTTACGAAGAAAAAAGTTGAAATTTGATTAAGATTCATATGTCATACGAGGGTTTGTTTAGTTTAGAACAGTGTAAGTATATGTATGATGTCATTAGAAAAAACCAGAAATGTAACACGCCTTTTATATTTTCGAACGAGGTACATCATCATTTCATAATATTCATCAGGCTAATATAAGAACAAATAAGGGTTTGCATAATCCAATTTACGAGGCGGCACGGGCCGGAATTATTAAGGCAAGCTCCTAGTAAAGCTAAATTTAAAGAAAAATATGTTGAGATGCACCTTGAGCTGAGTTCACCTTAGAGTCTAGAACCATGCATTATGTTGTATCTGTCTATATTTTGTCCCAACTTTCGGTTTGTTTTTATTTTCGTTTTTCTATTGTAAGGATTAAATTACATTATTGTTTTTCTTATGAAGTTCGTAGCGTATGGTATTATTAGTTGTATCCGTGGTACCAGTGTTTTTAGCACTGTTTAGAGGACTCAAAATGTATTGTTATAATTTTGTTAGAAAGAATAAATGATTTGTTTTCAAAAAAATATATAAAATAAACTAATATTAGTCTGTTCTAAATATTTATACTTAAATCACATGAAATAGATGTTCCCCCACTGTACTTTGGCTTCGGCAAAAGGATAACAGGTGAGTAGGTATATATAAGATAAAGGAAACTGCAGTACACTTTTCAGTTATGTTGACAATATTTTGCCTAGTAAGTTTACTCGCGGGTCTGACTGTTCAAGAAAAACTTGATCCAAAACTTATAACTGCTGTCCGGCATGGATTGGAAAATAATTTAAAGTATATCGATCAACATTATGAGGAGGTTAATGCAGACTGTGTTTTGGGAGTTACTATAGCTGCAGGTAATATTTATTTCCTATTGATTATGAGGATGACAAAGCAGTGTTAGTTCGTCATGTAAATTTTTTGTCTAGAGAGCTTCGTTATACGGAGTTAATGGCCTTCAAAGTGAGAATTAAAAAAAATATTTTAACTGATAACTTTTGAACGGTTAACACCTCAGACAAGGAATTTCCACGGTATCAAGGAAATGATCGCATAAAAGTGCTTCATTCCATATGATATGATAAGTGTTGTTGAATATGTATGTTTGTTTTATACAGGGTTGGACGAAAGTGGTTGGCTTAATGCTCGCACTTTTAAACTATAGGCAACAAATGTGACATTTAGCTTTGATCGTTTGATTCCTTTATCAATTTACTATAAAAAAGTTATAACATCTTAATCGATATTTTGTACCGTTTCGGAGAAAATCGCATTTTAATAAAAACATGCCATTGGGATCCTGAATTATTTTATTATCTTCATTTCTATAGAAATTAAAGTTAATTTAACATCATTAAAACAAAGTAAAAGTGAAAGGGGTTCAATATGTACACCCTGCCCTTGAAGATATTGTTGGAAATTTTGTAAACATCTCACTTTGAAGCCCACTAACTCCGTAACATTCTTTTGTCGTCTTTTTCATTTACGACATGACCTTTCCGGACACCCTGTATAAATGTATAAAATGAGTGTGGCTATACAGTGTGTCCTCACGATGAACAGCTGTGATCGACTTCTCGGAAAATGATCTTTGAAAAATAATATGGAATTATGCTTGTTTTTTGTAACTCCCTCGAGGCACGAATAGCTCTCCATACTTAAGTGTAAAAGTAATAATTTTATGACCTTTTTGTCATTTATCTAAATTGAATACATTTTTATTTTGTTTTAGACTATTTTTTTTAAGTATTGGGTTTTGTTCATTTTTCTTCTCTTTTGAGGCACTATTTATACGTACATATTTTATATTTCAGATCTTCTAGGCCAAGTTCTTGTACGCAAAATAATTGATTTTTTTTAGTTTTATTATAAAATTTATTTTGCCCCCTTTTCTACTATTTACGAACCCCTATGTAAACAAAATTGTTATGCTGCATGTTGTAGGTTATCTTATATCAAAGCTATATATAAGTAGCCAATTTTTCTGTTATATTTGGAAAAACATTTTTTTTTTCGTTTTTGACCCTTTTTCGAACGCCTGTGTGAACCAGTTCATTTATGTAACATTTTTTAGGTTATATTCTATCACAACTACGAAAAACTATTCCGTATTCCGAATAAGTTTAGGAAGTATATATGTTTTTATTTTGACCCCTTTTAGACTATTTACGAAAGCCTATGAAAACACATTTTTAGGTTATATTCTATCAAAGCTATAAATAACTAGTCAATATTTCTGCTATGTTTAAGAAATTCGTTTTTTCTAAACTTTTTACCCCATTTTACACTTTTTTCGAATGTCAATGTAGTCTAATTGTTTAGGTTAAATATTTTAGGTTATGTTTAATTAACTGCACAAAAAATTATTCAATATTTCGGATAAGTTTAAGAACTATGATTTTTAAAATTTTTGAACCCTCTTTTAAACCCCTTGCCTACGCTCAATGTTAATCACCACCTATAAATATTCTGTAGTATTTGCGTACCAAATGTGGTTAAAATCCGTTAAGTGGTTTTTGAGTTATCACGGTTACAAATTTTTTTTGACCCTTTTATAGAATTTTCACGGACGCCTATGGTACATTAATTTTTGTCGTGTATTTTTAACACCAATTCAACTAGTTAAATATAAAAAATTTTAAATTTAATTTTTTTTTATTTTATCCCTTTTTCTACCATTTACGAACGCCTATATGTAAATAAAAATTTTATGCTGTGTTTTTTAGGTTATCAAAGCTGTATATAATTAGCCAATTTTTCTGGTATATTTGGGAAACAGTTTTTTTTTTCGTTTTTGACCCTTTTTTTAGACTATTTTCGAACGCCTGTGTGAACCAATTCTTTTATGTAACATTTTTTAGGTTATATTCTATCACAACTATGAAAAATTATTCAATATTTCGGATAAGTTTAAGAACTATGATTTTTTAAATTTTGGAACCCTCTTTTAAACCCCTTGCGTACGCTCAATGTTAATCACCACTAAGTGGTTTTTGAGTTATCACGGATATTCAACGGTATGCATGTTCCAAAAATTTATCTGGCATTTCTTCCAGAAATTGAGCATAAACACCCCCGTTTATTTCTTAATTTATTTGGTAAAGGATAAAATTGACCTTATCGATATAAAACACATAATATTTTGGCAAATTTGGATTTTGACGCATGAACATTTGTTCATTTGTTAATTTTAGCACTTATGGAAGATTCTTACCAATATGGAAACAATCTTATGGATAATAGTACATTGCAAAATATAAAAACTGCGTATGATATTGTTGAAAAAGCTAAGCCTATATTGTCAACGAAACTCAAAGAAAAGTGGAGTAAGTATAACATTGTGTATAAATTGTTTTATAAGGAACAGAGCTCAAATCTCGGATCTCTATTGCTTAACATATTAATAAACTTTGCACAACGAACAACCAAAACAATCTATAATGTGGATGTCCAACATGGCCGTTTCCGTCAGGTATTTTACTTACCACGGTCAGCGCAAAGCTCCTTCCTGTCATTTTATATTCAAAGGAAAAAACCGGTGTTTTCAAAAAATTAATATACCTAACCTCAGAGTCCCTAACGTATAACCTCAAAAATGTCCAACTTTACGATATTGCTGTCAGTTGCAAGATTGCAACACTAGGGTTGCCAAATCCCGAAATTTAAAAGGCAACCCTCGTATAAAACCCATATGAAGTACCTGGCCTTTAGAGTTGACAATGTTTATCCTTCTCGGGAGATAGATCATGCGTCTTTGCTTATACGTTTTGGCGAAAATTCACTTGAAACCAGAAGCAATCTTTACGCATCTAGGTTCTTATATAAGATACTGCATGGTTCAGTCAACTGCCCGAATCTACTGGGGTGTATAAGGTTCCATGTACCTCGTTTGGTTGCCAGGCATGCCATGCTGTTCATTGTCCGACCAGCTGGAACTAATTTTTTATTACATAGTCCGGGACATGGAAGTTCATGTATCGTCTTTGTTGGAGATCACAGATCCTTTCCTTTCGTGGAAGAACTTTTTTAGCACGTTCCCAATGCTTTCCCTGTGCGGGAAAGTAAAACTTTTGATGGAGGGCATACGTAAATAACCTTGTATAATCCAGATTTGATTTTATAGTTATAGAGTACATATTGGAGCCAAGAATATGGATCAAGCATATCAATTACCATCCCAACAGACCACGGCTAATTTCCAATGGTGAAAAACTGTATTTTCTACGTACTCACAGAGATGACGAGAACAGTTTGCCGACGACGGATATGTGTCTACGAAACTTGATTAATGCGTCAAAGGATGGAAATAGTAAAGTAAACAATACTTGTTTTATCAAGCAAAATTGTTGGAACAAATATTTCAAACGAGATAGATCTTCAACGAGATATATATTAACCCATAAGTAAGTTTCAGTGTTATTAACAATATTGTGTGATCTCCTGGTTTTCCGGCATTTGCTTGAAATGACCACTCAATCGTTTTTGTGCTGGTTCGGTTAATATCTTAATTCGTTTGGTTTCGTAATAGGAGTAAACGTTGTAGGTTTCATTTCACAACAAATATTATTTGTTGTATATTGATCAAATAAAATTAAAACTTCTTTATTTTTATAAAAAAACTCTATTGTAAAATCTAAATTATAATTTTGGCGGTTAAACCACACCCTATGCTCTTTATAAAAAAATTATACAAGTTCAAAGCCTCAGAAAATTTTTCTGAGTTCAAAGTTCAAAGCTATATCGTTATGAGAATGAATTTTGAATAACAACAGTAGGGTTATTCTTTCGTAGTGATTGATCTGAACCAAGTGAATGTGATTAAACTGAATGTGATTATACTGAACTGAATATTTGGCGAAACCGAAAGATCATCTTTTTTGTGATTGTCTTTCACTTAACCTCGAAAACTTGTGCAAACAACCAAATCTGCTCTGAAAACTGGAAAATTATTTCTTCCATTATATTATTATCCATGTTTTAAACTTTTACAATTTATTGGTTTGATTCAAAATCATATTCCAATTATTATCTCTCAATTTTCAATACTTTTAGAGGTTAACTGTCAACTGAACGAACTAACCGGTACCTGGAGGTTGATCAGTAAGGGGTAAGGGGGGTAGGAACTTTAATCAGTTTGGTAGAAGCATTGTGTTTATTATAATATAGTGTGTCAGCGCTTGGTTAGTACCTGTCAACTAACAACAGATGGCGCTATCATATACCAGAAATTTATTAATGAACGACTGAAGTTGATAACGCCGTCTGTTGTTAGATGATGGTACTAACCAAGCGCTGACACACTATATTATAATAAACACAATGGTAGAAGTGACCGATGTCGAAAGAATACGCACAATCGTGAATGAACTGATAATTTTCAGATTGTTCACTTAGTTCAGTACGAAAGAATAACCCTAACATAACAGCAGGTATAAAAAAGGATAAAAAATGTCAGTAATTGTATAATAAACAAGGAAAGAAAGAAAAACACTTCTATTAAGGACTTTTATATAGTTCACTGCAGATGGCAGCATCTCCCGAACACGAATTGTTCTAGTAAGTAAATACGCGACGTTGTCACGTACGCATTTCACTTAATTAAATTTATATTAAATTGAAACTGAACAAATATCAACTAGGTAGGTACGTTAAAATGTTGGAACCTCCGGTTATACCGGAACTGGAACTGTACAATCTCATTTCAAAATGATCTGAATCTTGTACAGACGTGGTGTGGGAGGAATAGTTTGCAGCTAAACTCTGATAAATGCACCACACCAACTTCTACATCATCAGGATTGGACGCTGGGTGTTATAGTTGCAACTTTGTATCACAAGCATCACAGCACATGCGTGAATGAAGACAGCAACATTTGTTGTGTTTTATTCTTTGAAACAACAAAGTAATTTATTAAAATGTTTAGTTTATTCAATATTAATAAAGAGAACATGTAAGGATTATATTTATGTAATGTATTTATCATATTTTCATGTCTTGCTCGCGCGGCGGTTGGTACAGGTACAGGAGAGACCGTTCGTTCGTTGTTGGCTTTGTTCATGTCTTCATTCACGCATGTGCTGTGATACTTATATGCAAGGTTGCCAGCATAACACTGGGCTTTCTTTTTCTAACCATATTAATACTAAAGTTGGCAAGGCCTTGAAGATGTACGCTTCCTGGTCAGAACCGTTAATGCGCTTAGGATGTTGTTGTCCCAATTTCGATAATTCAGTGTCTGCTTTTTATTTTTAAATGGTGGATACCCAATTTTTTATTAGTTTTTCGAATTCACTGCGTCCCCAAAAGAAGTAATCTTGAAAACTTAAAGAAACAAATAATTACAGGTCAAAATTTTCAAAAAAACTGATGATTCCAAACTGGTTGAAACTTGATATAGTGATAGAGGGTCCTATTGGGAGCAGAAAAGGCCGGAGTTATAAAGAACAAACTCCGTTTTTCGATATCTCTTACCGTTTTCGAGATATTTATGTTTAAAGTTTTTTCCAAAAATCTTGAAAACTTAAAGAAACAAATAATTACACATGGTCAAAATTTTCAAAAAAACTGATGATTCCAAAATGGCTGAAACTTGGTATAGTGATAGAGGGTCCTATTGGGAGCAGAAAAGGCCACTTTATAAAATCTCCTTCGCCAATCCATCTATTCGGAAAAGTTAAATCTAAATATTATCGCACTTGTTCCATCTAGTATGATTTTCAAAGGCCTAATCTCAGAAATAATTAAGTTTTGAAGCATTTCTAAATATTTTTCAGAAGGCAAATTTCCTTCGATAAAAAATATTATTATATTTCAAATTTCAACCTACACACTAACTTTTTGGTGGATACTGGGTTCGTATTTCCCGCATCCACAGCTCCAGTACCGTTCTTATAAACGCCATGGAGCATGTTGTTTCATCGGAAACCACAATATTTTGTGAGACGTTCGTATCTTGGTCAACTTTTGCCTAATTTTCTCACAAGTAGACTAATGGCCATATTCTCCGTTATGGGATTGAGCGGCGCTTATGTAAGCTACGCTTGAAAATTAAGCCAAGCTTCAACCGCAGTTGTATGCACCGTAACAAAAAGAGCCAAGCTTTACTAAGCCTATAGTACAATCTGACAACAGCGAAATATTGTGGGAATTTCGATGGCCAGATATGAAAACAAAATTTATTCACTGTTTGTTAAGCCATAACCTAAAAAATATTCATTTTTCCGCGGATTTCGTTCATGTTCGATTCAATTATGATTTAATGTTTTCATAATAAAGAAATAAATATTAAGTTAATTATGAACAGGGATAAGACTGCAAAAGTTCGAGGCTCTAATTTTATGGTGTCTGAAAAAATGCATTTAATGCACGTTGCAAATAAATACGGATCAATACTCGAGGATAAAAAACAGATCGGGTATCAGCTACGGATAAAGAAAATGCGTGGAAATCAATAGAAAACGAATTCAATGCCTCGTCAACAAGCGGTGCTTTTAGAAAAGCTTCATGTTTGAAAAATGTTATGAGAATAAAAAGAAAGAGCTACGGAAGTCCTTGGCTGAAGAAAGAAAGGCGACAATACTTACAGGTGTTGGTCCTAAAAAAAAATTAGAAGAGATGAAAGTGATGAAATTTTGCAGTCAATTCTAACTAAAAAGACTCTACAATAAATCAATTTGATGATTTTGTTAGGCGAAATCTGCGGAAGAAACTTAGGTCGTCCATGTCTTCTATATAATTAGGCCTTACATAAATTCGTCTAGGAAAACCAAATTCTATAATATGCATCACATCAATATCGTCTTGCAACAAAATTTCATCTTCAATTTCCATAATTTTTAGATTCTTTGTAATTTATAAGAAACAAAAAATGTTTATTTATAAAAAGTTAGGTTAAACAGACGCTTAAATTTTAAGCGCCCAAAAATGGGAGCTTAACATTAAGTGAAGACGTCTAAGAGTGAACCATATTTTCTCAATTTTAGATTATTTCTTTTACAATACGCCAAAATTAGAGGATGTGCTATCAAAACTGAACAGTATGAAACCAAAGTAATGGAGCTGTGTGCAAAAATTTATTTCGAAATTATAACAGAAGAAAGATTAGGCAAATTGGGAGAGCTATTCGACCTATTTTTAGAACAAGGTAGGTAAATTAAACGGTAAACATACCAGTTTAAATTGTTCCTAACTACAAATTTGAAAAATCTTAGCTAAAATTATTAATTCTGTGTGAATATCTGTCATCTTTCTTTATATTTTTTTATAATTTAGTTTTACCTCGAATTTAAGTTGATTTTTTAAACATGTAGGTAACAACAAACAATAATTCCCGCATTTTGATTTGTTTTATCTTTTTCAGTTGTCCTTTGTGGTTACGAAGGATTCATTGAGTTCTTCAAAAACAGGTGGTTATATTTTATATTGAAAACACAACGAAGTACTGGTTGTTTCCCGGCATCTTCAGACGACACCATAAAAACTCGTATTAGAAGAAATGTCAATGTTTTAAAAGATGGATGTGCTGATCATACTACGGGACTTGGAACTGCTGTACTAGCATTGTATTACAATTATATTTTGAAAACATCTGTATAGTTTACTTCTGAAATATAAAATATAAGTATAATTTATCTGAAAATAAATTACCTATTGCATGATTTGAGTAGCTTCTATTTGTGTTCTGTTTGATATGGCGCTCATTATTTGGATATTTCGCCACTATTAAATTAATAATTATCTATTTGATCTAGGTATTTAGTACTCATTTCTTCGTATACCTATACCATAATTTCACACATGTATACTGCAAGATTACCGAACACAGATCTAGAAAAGGGTTTCTAGATCTATGGTCAAGAACATAACCTAATTTATTTGATATTAATTTTAGTCATTACAAAGAAGATTTTACTTAGCATTGTCTTTATAAACAAAAGACAATGACCTGAGTCTATACATGACCATAGGTCACAGAGAATGCCCAACAATTTTTCTATCACACTTGTTTATTTATTGTACTGGTTTGTTGAGTTTATTTTATACATTTAACCCCCCCAGACGCCATGACAATGTTGACAAAAATGACAGATTCCGTCGCTATATCCTTTGACAAGAAAGTGGCTTGTCAAAGGCTAGATCGGTACAGAGATATGGAGAAGGGAGAATGAGCTTTGACGAATGCGCATCCACTTTGCCGACGACACTGTGCGTCCCACCATTTTCTAGTCACAAACCTCAAAAAATCAAAACATTTGAAGTTAGTGTGGTTATGTTTCATGTGAGTGCCTTTCAGTAAAATAGTGCCGTTAGTGTTTAGTTTATTGCGTAGTTTAAAGAAAAAACGATATCCGTTTATTAGTGTTAAGTGTACGGTTAGTTATGGCATGCTGTGCTGTTAAAAGCTGAACCAAAATTATAAATTGTACCGAATTTAATATCTACGCAACCATACGACACATTCCTTATTTATTGTATCAAAGAAATAAAAAAAACAATTCACACAATTTTTGTTTATATTAACACCATTAATATGAAGACAGTTTGATTATTATTATACATTTTTATAGCATAAGGTATTCTGGAATTGAGGAGGATTTCTGTGTCGAGCTTTTTCCACTCATGAATTCCATGCTTTCTTATTACTTATTATAAATAAATTAAGAATATTACAAATTTCGCTATTAAGCCCCTTTAATTCCCCTAACTTTGCCTATGTCGTGTGTATTCTGGGCAAGTAGTATTGAAAAGGCTGAGAATGTTACACAACACAATACCTATTTTATTGCGTTAGTAGTAAAGACTAATATCCAATATTAAATGTTACCCGAAACAACAATAGTTTTCTTTAATACTTCTGTCTTGTAAATAATTGCAACAATTATTGCTATCAGTTGTTTTTGTAATTATTAACCTACAATTTATGAACGGTCCTCTAATCGTAAAAAGAAATTTGACCATACCCTGTAAGTCTAAGCTAGAAGATGGCGGCCACCGTGATTAGAAAATTTGCGCATGTTGACGCTCATTCTCTCCATATCTCTGAATCGGTAGCATAGCGTATTGCAAATCTTATGGAAAATATGGCGACCGCTACCAAAGTGCTCACAACTCAGAAAAACTTGTTTATTTATATGAGGCTCAAAATTGATCAGTTAACATAAGGCGTTCAGCAGAAAATGGATGATTCTCCGGTAACGCTATGTTGTGATGAATTGATGAAGGCTACCATTATTTGTCAATATTTGATAGTTTTCGTTCCTTTACAACAAAAATAGAAGTGAGGTGCGTGCAGGTGTCAGTTGACCTGAGTTGTAGAAAAATAACGCTTATTATTTTCTACAAAAAATGTAGTGAAAATACGACGGTCTTATAAGGCTAATGGTTATGATTATTGACTACTTAATTAATTAATTAAATAAAACCACTAAAATAACAACATCTTTATCAAGGCATTTAAGATTCAATATATTTGAAACAAAAATCCTAATCTACATCGCTTCTATATTCTTCATCAGATCTCAAAAAGACATAAGACTAATAATTGCATACATAGTTTGATGTTAGTCTACTCCTCTGATGTTGCCCTTAAAATATTGTGACTTTAAATTTCTCATTTGGCGATCACATTTGTCATTTGCGCTAATGACAGGTGAGTGAAAATTGCTATTTGGTGTTGCGCCTACCAACCAAACCTAACCGGTTAACAAAAATAACCAGTTATTTTATCCCATGCCTACTGCAGTAATTTCAGTTTCAGTCTGAACCTTTGGCAACATTGCTATTAATTACTTATTGTTTTTGTATTTTAATTTTATTCCTTTCGTGAATAATAAATGATACTTTTGTGTTAAATGTGCCTATATAGGGGTAGTAAATAATATTAATATTCTAAGAAATATACGTTTTGAGTGAGTGAGAAATGTCGGGTGCAGTGTATCAACCCACAACAGTTACATACGAATCTGGTGGTGGAGCACAAGAACGTTGGCAGGATAGGCCTATAAGTTATTTGGGTTCAGCCACAGCTACTAGACGGCCCTGTGGTCTATCATGTTTACCCTCAAGAAATGTCTTGCCCTTGATACTTATAACATCTTGTGTTGCGTGTTTCTCACTAGGGTAAGTAGAAAAATCTCCAATGTCCAATGAAATTGGTTTAAGCTGTATTTTTGCTTCTACACAATCATTCCAAATTTAGGGATCAAACAAGAAGTAGGTAACTATTTTTACTTAGTGGCTTAAAATATAATTTTAAAGAAGATATTCCGCTAAATACGTACATGGTTGTAATAAAACAAAACGATTAAGACACAATTTTCTTGATTAAAAGTTTTTAATAACATCTAAAACAAATATAGATTCATTTTAGAAATAACCCATCATTGTAGTGAGATTGCAATTTATTATAGAGACAAATGAAAGTCTAGAATAGAATTAAACTTAGGACTGCTGATCTTGAGGTTACCAGAAAGTTTGTAGCATTTTTAGATTCAATCCTATTTGGCCACACTTTGCCTAATAAAGACGTTTAAGTATTAAGTATATTATTAAGTAGGTATCTCGGTAGGTATGGCAATTTTCTTTACATCCATAAATTTAGGTAGGTACTTATCAATTTGAAAAAAAAAAACACCTTTCTTGGATAAAATTATAATTAGAAATAGTTTGGCGTAAGACAAATTATATGTGATTCACATCGTAATAACAAATGTTAACTAGAAAATTTTTATTATAAGAAGCATTTTCATTATTGCAGTGCTAAAAAATCTGCTCCATCAAATTCCATTCCTGACAACGCCTTTTGGGGGATATTTACTCTACAAAGTAATTAGGCAATTGCCCTCGAAGTATAGGTCAATTTATAAGCAGTATATAAATTATATTTTGTATAATTATGGGCATAGAACCATTGTTCCCCCAAGTGGAGAGCTGGGGATTTTTAGTATGGCGAATATGACAGAAATCAGCAAGATTTAGCTGCTTAGATGTTTAGTCCCGAGAGATTAGTTTGAGGAAATTGACTTTAATTTGTTTCATCGTAATTTTTCTTACAGATTAGTTATGTTAATTCATGGAGCACTTGGCTATTCAGAAACACCTGAAGACAGTGAAGATGTTTATCTAACAATAACAATATTTGGAGCAATATTTTTCGCAGTATCCATTCTTCTTTGTAGTAAGTAAAATTTGAATAATTAAAATAATTCTAGGCAGGTATCCCTAATAAGAACACGCTGTCATCTATTCAAGCTATGTCTGTGTTTATGTTATTTTATAAACATTTTGATGTGTTGAATTCAATTATGAAGGCAAATTAATCGTACCTATTTTCCTTTACTTTTTTTTTAATTTAAAAAAAATAGGTTTTCTATATACAGGGTGAGTCACCTTAGACGCGACGGTCTACCGTGGCAAAACTATTCAGATTTTCAAAATTCTTTCAACGTCTGATTTTGTAGACCTATCAGGACTACATTTTAAAATAGGTGCAATTAATACAGGGTGTTACATTATCCCGTAGCATATCAAACATGCGATATTATTTTTGTTTTCGATTCAGACATCTTATCAAATTATTATGATATAAGGTTTGTTTGCTCTAAACTGCATAGTTAACTAGATATTAATTTCTAAAAGTCAAAAAACATGCCCCATTATAAGCCATTTTTTATAGTTACGCCAATGCGTATGGTATTTTTTGAACCGTTAGAATGTTGGCTTTTTATTAGTGCCATTTGAAAAAATCAAGATTTTTATGGGTTTGCGAAATGTCATCACCCTGTAGCTTATCGAGATAATTTTGTCATAGAGAATGCCGAAAGCGTGTTGCTTGATAATAGCCCAAGGCCGCAGGCACTGGTAAACGGGTCGAATACCATTTTGAAGTCATTGAAGTATTTTTCCTGGAGTAGCCTACTCGTAGTATTCCAAATTGTTTTTACAGTTGCTTCTTTATATTCAGTTCCGTCAGCTTTTCTCATATTTACCGCATAATCTTTCAATAATTCTTTGTAAATAATTAAAATGGCATCTCAACCTATCAAACAATTTGTAAAACAGGTTAAACCCATCTTGTCACTAGATAAAGGGGAGGCCCGACAAAGAGTGTTAAATCTCTACAAGGCTTGGTTTAGGCAGTTGCCCTACATAGTCAAGCAATACGATATTCCAAAAAGTGAAGAGCAGTGCAAACAAAAATTGCGACAGGAATTTACTAAAAATGGGGATATTAAAGATATTCGTATTATTGATATGCTGGTCATTAAAGGTCAGATGGAACTGAAGGAGATTGTTAATGTATGGAAACAGAAGGGACATGTCATGACATATTTCAAACCAACTGTTGAACCAAAGCCTAAAGACTTTTTATCGAAATTTTTGTCTAATACTTAATTATTATATTATTAGCTGTAGCAAGTGTAAGTGTGTTTTTGGTATATTATTAGATATAATATCATTAATTGCATCGTTAGATGCAATACCAAATCTTCGCGTCATTTTTAAACCAGTTGTCAGTTTGACGTTTAATTAATTTTTAATAAAAAAAACACTAAACTGAAAACACCACATGTAGGGTATTATCGCTGTAATCCAGAGGTGGGATGAAATTTGACACATGACTTAAGATTAAGTAATTTGATTGTTTACTATATTTAGTAAAAAATTATCGAACCAATGTGTAATGGATTATTTTACTACAAGATGTTGTACATCTTATGAAATACCTAATATTTGCAAAACGCATTGGCGTAACTATAACAAATGGCTTATAATGGGGCATGTTTTTTGACTTTTAAATTTAATATCTAGTTAACTATGCATTTTAGAGCAAACAAACCTTATATCAAAATCATTTAATAAGATATCTGAATCGAAATCAAAAATAATATCTAGGGTGTTCCATTTAAAAAAACGTAAGTTTGATATGCTACGGGATAATGTAACACCCTGTATAAATGGCACCTATTTTAGAATGTAGTCCTAATAGATCTACAAAATCAGACGTTGAAAGAATTTTGGAAATCTGAATAGTTTTGCCACAGTTCACCGTCGAGTCACCCTGTATAGGAATCAGAAATAGTGCGGTGGGCTATATTTTGACTGCAGATTTGTATTCAGCATCGCAAAATACTTAGGGAAAAGTCGGTTTGTGTGCCTGTGTCATTGGGACGCTAACAATAATAATGAATAAAAATAATAATATGTAAAACCAGCCCACGACAAATTTTTATTTGTAGAGGTCATACAAGTAATTGTAACAATAATAGAATAATAATTATAACAGATAGGTACTTGTATATTTTTATATGGAGTATGTACCTACTTATTGCTTCCGAAAATAAATTTCGTTCGAATTAATAAAATATGTAGTTAGATATATAATTATTTTATTAGCAATAATTGTCAAGTACGAATTATAATTCACCGGTGTGAAAATAGCAGCTAAAGATAGCAGCCAAAATATCCGAACAAGCACGAACGCCAGTAGCCTCGCACTATATGCGCGCGCACATCGTATCGAGCCAGCACTCATGACGGGCACGAACAACTTGCCACGTGGTAATAAACATATAATTTACAGACAAATAACTTATTTAAAAAATAATTCATAAAATTAATAATGAAGTTAATATTTTGCAAAATATTGGACCAAAAGACAGTTTGAAGGTGGATGGTGAAAAAATATATTTTAATTTAAGCAAAACAGTATTGGGTAACAAATTACGTACCCATTTGCATTAGTACAATAATTTAACTAAAAATTAGTGGAAGTGACGTAATAGGGCGTTAAAAGATAGCAGCCAAAACCGTCCTAGTGGGGAAAACTTAATAACTCCGAAACTATTGACCCTGCCATATCGGGCATTCAGAGTGTGTTAGATAACAACATGGGCAATATAACGTATATACTCATTATCACTTACAGGCCGTCGCAGGGGCGTACTAAAGCTTTAAAAGATTGCAGCCAAAACCCTCCTGATGGTGAAAAATTAATTACTCCGAAACTATTGAGCCTGCCATATCGGGCATTCAGAGTGGGTTAGATAACAACATGGGCAATATAACGTATATACTCACTATCACTTACAGGCCGTCGCAGGGGCGTACTAAAGCTTTAAAAGATAGCAGCCAAAACCCTCCTGATGGTGAAAAATTAATAACTCCGAAACTGTAGAGCCTGCCATATCGGACTTTCAGAGTATGTTAGATAACAACATGGGCAATATAACGTATATACCCACTATCACTTACAGGTCGTCGCAGGGGCGTACTAAAGCTTTAAAAGATAGCAGCCAAAACCCTCCTGATGGTGAAAAATTAATAACTCCGAAACTGTAGAGCCTGCCATATCGGACTTTCAGAGTATGTTAGATAACAACATGTGCAATAAAACGTACATACTCACTATCACTTACAGGCCGTCGCAGGGGCGTACTAAAGCTTTAAAAGATAGCAGCCAAAACCCTCCTGATGGTGCAAAATTAATAACTCCGAAACTATTGAGCCTGCCATATCGGGCTTTCAGAGTGGGTTAGATAACAACATGGGCAATATAACGTATATACTCACTATCACTTACAGGCCGTCGCAGGGGCGTACTAAAGCTTTAAAAGATAGCAGCCAAAACCCTCCTGATGGTGAAAAATTAATAACTCCGAAACTGTAGAGCCTGCCAATCGGACTTTCAGAGTATGTTAGATAACAACATGGGCAATATAACGTATATACCCACTATCACTTACAGGCCGTCGCAGGGGCGTACTAAAGCTTTAAAAGATAGCAGCCAAAACCCTCCTGATGGTGAAAAATTAATAACTCCGAAACTGTAGAGCCTGCCATATCGGGCTTTCAGAGTATGTTAGATAACAACATGGGCAATATAACGTATATACTCACTATCACTTACAGGCCATCGCAGGGGCGTACTAAAGCTTTAAAAGATAGCAGCCAAAACCCTCCTGATGGTGAAAAATTAATAACTCCGAAACTATTGAGCCTGCCATATCGGGCTTTCAGAGTGGGTTAGATAACAACATGGGCAATATAACGTATATAACCACTATCACTTACAGGCCGTCGCAGGGGCGTACTAAAGCTTTAAAAGATAGCAGCCAAAACCCTCCTGATGGTGAAAAATTAATAACTCCGAAACTGTAGAGCCTGCCATATCGGACTTTCAGAGTATGTTAGATAACAACATGGGCAATATAACATATATACTCACTATCACTTACAGGCCGTCGCAGGGGCGTACTAAAGCTTTAAAAGATAGCAGCCAAAACCCTCCTGATGGTGAAAAATTAATAACTCCGAAACTATTGAGCCTGCCATATCGGGCTTTCAGAGTGGGTTAGATAACAACATGGGCAATATAACGTATATACTCACTATTACTTACAGGCCGTCGCAGGGGCGTACTAAACCTTTAAAAGATAGCAGCCAAAACCCTCCTGATGGTGAAAAATTAATAACTCCGAAACTATTGACCCTGCCATATCGGGCATTCAGAGTGGGTTAGATAACAACATATGCAATAAAACGTACATACTCACTATCACTTACAGGCCGTCGCAGGGGCGTACTAAAGCTTTAAAAGATAGCAGCCAAAACCCTCCTGATGGTGAAAAATTAATAACTCCGAAACTGTAGAGCCTGCCATATCGGACTTTCAGAGTATGTTAGATAACAACATGGGCAATATAACGTATATACCCACTATCACTTACAGGCCGTCGCAGGGGCGTACTAAAGCTTTAAAAGATAGCAGCCAAAACCCTCCTGATGGTGAAAAATTAATAACTCCGAAACTGTAGAGCCTGCCATATCGGACTTTCAGAGTATGTTAGATAACAACATGTGCAATAAAACGTACATACTCACTATCACTTACAGGCCGTCGCAGGGGCGTACTAAAGCTTTAAAAGATAGCAGCCAAAACCCTCCTGATGGTGAAAAATTAATAACTCCGAAACTATTGAGCCTGCCATATCGGGCTTTCAGAGTGGGTTAGATAACAACATGGGCAATATAACGTATATACTCACTATCACTTACAGGCCGTCGCAGGGGCGTACTAAAGCTTTAAAAGATAGCAGCCAAAACCCTCCTGATGGTGAAAAATTAATAACTCCGAAACTGTAGAGCCTGCCAATCGGACTTTCAGAGTATGTTAGATAACAACATGGGCAATATAACGTATATACCCACTATCACTTACAGGCCGTCGCAGGGGCGTACAAAAGCTTTAAAAGATAGCAGCCAAAACCCTCCTGATGGTGAAAAATTAATAACTCCGAAACTGTAGAGCCTGCCATATCGGGCTTTCAGAGTATGTTAGATAACAACATGGGCAATATAACGTATATACTCACTATCACTTACAGGCCATCGCAGGGGCGTACTAAAGCTTTAAAAGATAGCAGCCAAAACCCTCCTGATGGTGAAAAATTAATAACTCCGAAACTATTGAGCCTGCCATATCGGGCTTTCAGAGTGGGTTAGATAACAACATGGGCAATATAACGTATATAACCACTATCACTTACAGGCCGTCGCAGGGGCGTACTAAAGCTTTAAAAGATAGCAGCCAAAACCCTCCTGATGGTGAAAAATTAATAACTCCGAAACTGTAGAGCCTGCCATATCGGACTTTCAGAGTATGTTAGATAACAACATGGGCAATATAACGTATATACTCACTATCACTTACAGGCCGTCGCAGGGGCGTACTAAAGCTTTAAAAGATAGCAGCCAAAACCCTCCTGATGGTGAAAAATTAATAACTCCGAAACTATTGAGCCTGCCATATCGGGCTTTCAGAGTGGGTTAGATAACAACATGGGCAATATAACGTATATACTCACTATCACTTACAGGCCGTCGCAGGGGCGTACTAAAGCTTTAAAAGATAGCAGCCAAAACCCTCCTGATGGTGAAAAATTAATAACTCCGAAACTATTGAGCCTGCCATATCGGGCTTTCTGAGTAGGTTAGATAACAACATGGGCAATATCACGTATATACTCACTATCACTTACAGGCCGTCGCAGGGGCGTACTAAAGCTTTAAAAGATAGCAGCCAAAACCCTCCTGATGGTGAAAAATTAATAACTCCGAAACTATTGAGCCTGCCATATCCGCCTTTCAGAGTGGGTTAGATAACAACATGGGCAATATAACGTATATACTCACTATCACTTACAGGCCGTCGCAGGGGCGTACTAAAGCTTTAAAAGATAGCAGCCAAAACCCTCCTGATGGTGAAAAATTAATAACTCCGAAACTATTGACCCTACCATATCGGGCTTTCAGAGTGGGTTAGATAACAACATGGGCAATAAAACGTACATACTCACTATCACTTACAGGCCGTCGCAGGGGCGTACAAAAGCTTTAAAAGATAGCAGCCAAAACCCTCCTGATGGTGAAAAATTAATAACTCCGAAACTGTAGAGCCTGCCATATCGGGCTTTCAGAGTATGTTAGATAACAACATGGGCAATATAACGTATATACTCACTATCACTTACAGGCCGTCGCAGGGGCGTACTAAAGCTTTAAAAGATAGCAGCCAAAACCCTCCTGATGGTGAAAAATTAATAACTCCGAAACTATTGAGCCTGCCATATCGGGCTTTCAGAGTGGGTTAGATAACAACATGGGCAATATAACGTATATACTCACTATTACTTACAGGCCGTCGCAGGGGCGTACTAAACCTTTAAAAGATAGCAGCCAAAACCCTCCTGATGGTGAAAAATTAATAACTCCGAAACTATTGACCCTGCCATATCGGGCATTCAGAGTGGGTTAGATAACAACATATGCAATAAAACGTACATACTCACTATCACTTACAGGCCGTCGCAGGGGCGTACTAAAGCTTTAAAAGATAGCAGCCAAAACCCTCCTGATGGTGAAAAATTAATAACTCCGAAACTGTAGAGCCTGCCATATCGGGCTTTCAGAGTATGTTAGATAACAACATGGGCAATATAACGTATATACTCACTATCACTTACAGGCCGTCGCAGGGGCGTACTAAAGCTTTAAAAGATAGCAGCCAAAACCCTCCTGATGGTGAAAAATTAATAACTCCGAAACTATTGAGCCTGCCATATCGGGCTTTCAGAGTGGGTTAGATAACAACATGGGCAATATAACGTATATACTCACTATTACTTACAGGCCGTCGCAGGGGCGTACTAAACCTTTAAAAGATAGCAGCCAAAACCCTCCTGATGGTGAAAAATTAATAACTCCGAAACTATTGACCCTGCCATATCGGGCATTCAGAGTGGGTTAGATAACAACATATGCAATAAAACGTACATACTCACTATCACTTACAGGCCGTCGCAGGGGCGTACTAAAGCTTTAAAAGATAGCAGCCAAAACCCTCCTGATGGTGAAAAATTAATAACTCCGAAACTGTAGAGCCTGCCATATCGGACTTTCAGAGTATGTTAGATAACAACATGGGCAATATAACGTATATACCCACTATCACTTACAGGCCGTCGCAGGGGCGTACTAAAGCTTTAAAAGATAGCAGCCAAAACCCTCCTGATGGTGAAAAATTAATAACTCCGAAACTGTAGAGCCTGCCATATCGGACTTTCAGAGTATGTTAGATAACAACATGTGCAATAAAACGTACATACTCACTATCACTTACAGGCCGTCGCAGGGGCGTACTAAAGCTTTAAAAGATAGCAGCCAAAACCCTCCTGATGGTGAAAAATTAATAACTCCGAAACTATTGAGCCTGCCATATCGGGCTTTCAGAGTGGGTTAGATAACAACATGGGCAATATAACGTATATACCCACTATCACTTACAGGCCGTCGCAGGGGCGTACTAAAGCTTTAAAAGATAGCAGCCAAAACCCTCCTGATGGTGAAAAATTAATAACTCCGAAACTGTAGAGCCTGCCAATCGGACTTTCAGAGTATGTTAGATAACAACATGGGCAATATAACGTATATACCCACTATCACTTACAGGCCGTCGCAGGGGCGTACAAAAGCTTTAAAAGATAGCAGCCAAAACCCTCCTGATGGTGAAAAATTAATAACTCCGAAACTGTAGAGCCTGCCATATCGGGCTTTCAGAGTATGTTAGATAACAACATGGGCAATATAACGTATATACTCACTATCACTTACAGGCCATCGCAGGGGCGTACTAAAGCTTTAAAAGATAGCAGCCAAAACCCTCCTGATGGTGAAAAATTAATAACTCCGAAACTATTGAGCCTGCCATATCGGGCTTTCAGAGTGGGTTAGATAACAACATGGGCAATATAACGTATATAACCACTATCACTTACAGGCCGTCGCAGGGGCGTACTAAAGCTTTAAAAGATAGCAGCCAAAACCCTCCTGATGGTGAAAAATTAATAACTCCGAAACTGTAGAGCCTGCCATATCGGACTTTCAGAGTATGTTAGATAACAACATGGGCAATATAACGTATATACTCACTATCACTTACAGGCCGTCGCAGGGGCGTACTAAAGCTTTAAAAGATAGCAGCCAAAACCCTCCTGATGGTGAAAAATTAATAACTCCGAAACTATTGAGCCTGCCATATCGGGCGTTCAGAGTGGGTTAGATAACAACATGGGCAATATAACGTATATACCCACTATCACTTACAGGCCGTCGCAGGGGCGTACTAAAGCTTTAAAAGATAGCAGCCAAAACCCTCCTGATGGTGAAAAATTAATAACTCCGAAACTATTGAGCCTGCCATATCGGGCTTTCAGAGTGGGTTAGATAACAACATGGGCAATATAACGTATATACTCACTATCACTTACAGGCCGTCGCAGGGGCGTACTAAAGCTTTAAAAGATAGCAGCCAAAACCCTCCTGATGGTGAAAAATTAATAACTCCGAAACTGTAGAGCCTGCCAATCGGACTTTCAGAGTATGTTAGATAACAACATGGGCAATATAACGTATATACCCACTATCACTTACAGGCCGTCGCAGGGGCGTACAAAAGCTTTAAAAGATAGCAGCCAAAACCCTCCTGATGGTGAAAAATTAATAACTCCGAAACTGTAGAGCCTGCCATATCGGGCTTTCAGAGTATGTTAGATAACAACATGGGCAATATAACGTATATACTCACTATCACTTACAGGCCATCGCAGGGGCGTACTAAAGCTTTAAAAGATAGCAGCCAAAACCCTCCTGATGGTGAAAAATTAATAACTCCGAAACTATTGAGCCTGCCATATCGGGCTTTCAGAGTGGGTTAGATAACAACATGGGCAATATAACGTATATAACCACTATCACTTACAGGCCGTCGCAGGGGCGTACTAAAGCTTTAAAAGATAGCAGCCAAAACCCTCCTGATGGTGAAAAATTAATAACTCCGAAACTGTAGAGCCTGCCATATCGGACTTTCAGAGTATGTTAGATAACAACATGGGCAATATAACGTATATACTCACTATCACTTACAGGCCGTCGCAGGGGCGTACTAAAGCTTTAAAAGATAGCAGCCAAAACCCTCCTGATGGTGAAAAATTAATAACTCCGAAACTGTAGAGCCTGCCATATCGGGCTTTCAGAGTATGTTAGATAACAACATGGGCAATATAACGTATATACTCACTATCACTTACAGGCCGTCGCAGGGGCGTACTAAAGCTTTAAAAGATAGCAGCCAAAACCCTCCTGATGGTGAAAAATTAATAACTCCGAAACTATTGAGCCTGCCATATCGGGCTTTCAGAGTGGGTTAGGTTCGGAGTTATTAATTTTTCACCATCAGGAGGGTTTTGGCTGCTATCTTTTAAAGCTTTAGTACGCCCCTGCGACGGCCTGTAAGTGATAGTGAGTATATACGTTATATTGCCCATGTTGTTATCTAACATACTCTGAAAGCCCGATATGGCAGGCTCTACAGTTTCGGAGTTATTAATTTTTCACCATCAGGAGGGTTTTGGCTGCTATCTTTTAAAGCTTTTGTACGCCCCTGCGACGGCCTGTAAGTGATAGTGAGTATGTACGTTTTATTGCCCATGTTGTTATCTAACACACTCTGAATGCCCGATATGGCAGGGTCAATAGTTTCGGAGTTATTAATTTTTCACCATCAGGAGGGTTTTGGCTGCAATCTTTTAAAGCTTTAGTACGCCCCTGCGACGGCCTGTAAGTGATAATGAGTATATACGTTATATTGCCCATGTTGTTATCTAACCCACTCTGAATGCCCGATATGGCAGGCTCAATAGTTTCGGAGTAATTAATTTTTCACCATCAGGAGGGTTTTGGCTGCAATCTTTTAAAGCTTTAGTACGCCCCTGCGACGGCCTGTAAGTGATAATGAGTATATACGTTATATTGCCCATGTTGTTATCTAACACACTCTGAATGCCCGATATGGCAGGGTCAATAGTTTCGGAGTTATTAATTTTTCACCATCAGGAGGGTTTTGGCTGCTATCTTTTAAAGCTTTAGTACGCCCCTGCGACGGCCTGTAAGTGATAGTGAGTATATACGTTATATTGCCCATGTTGTTATCTAACCAACTCTGAAAGCCCGATATGGCAGGCTCTACAGTTTCGGAGTTATTAATTTTTCACCATCAGGAGGGTTTTGGCTGCTATCATTTAAAGCTTTTGTACGCCCCTGCGACGGCCTGTAAGTGATAGTGGGTATATACGTTATATTGCCCATGTTGTTATCTAACATACTCTGAAAGTCCGATATGGCAGGCTCTACAGTTTCGGAGTTATTAATTTTTCACCATCAGGAGGGTTTTGGCTGCTATCTTTTAAAGCTTTAGTACGCCCCTGCGACGGCCTGTAAGTGATAGTGAGTATGTACGTTTTATTGCCCATATTGTTATCTAACCCACTCTGAAAGCCCGATATGGCAGGGTCAATAGTTTCGGAGTTATTAATTTTTCACCATCAGGAGGGTTTTGGCTGCTATCTTTTAAAGCTTTAGTACGCCCCTGCGACGGCCTGTAAGTGATAGTGAGTATATACGTTATATTGCCCATGTTGTTACCTAACATACTCTGAAAGCCCGATATGGCAGGCTCTACAGTTTCGGAGTTATTAATTTTTCACCATCAGGAGGGTTTTGGCTGCTATCATTTAAAGCTTTTGTACGCCCCTGCGACGGCCTGTAAGTGATAGTGGGTATATACGTTATATTGCCCATGTTGTTATCTAACATACTCTGAAAGTCCGATATGGCAGGCTCTACAGTTTCGGAGTTATTAATTTTTCACCATCAGGAGGGTTTTGGCTGCTATCTTTTAAAGCTTTAGTACGCCCCTGCGACGGCCTGTAAGTGATAGTGAGTATGTACGTTTTATTGCCCATATTGTTATCTAACCCACTCTGAAAGCCCGATATGGCAGGGTCAATAGTTTCGGAGTTATTAATTTTTCACCATCAGGAGGGTTTTGGCTGCTATCTTTTAAAGCTTTAGTACGCCCCTGCGACGGCCTGTAAGTGATAGTGAGTATATACGTTATATTGCCCATGTTGTTACCTAACATACTCTGAAAGCCCGATATGGCAGGCTCTACAGTTTCGGAGTTATTAATTTTTCACCATCAGGAGGGTTTTGGCTGCTATCATTTAAAGCTTTTGTACGCCCCTGCGACGGCCTGTAAGTGATAGTGGGTATATACGTTATATTGCCCATGTTGTTATCTAACATACTCTGAAAGTCCGATATGGCAGGCTCTACAGTTTCGGAGTTATTAATTTTTCACCATCAGGAGGGTTTTGGCTGCTATCTTTTAAAGCTTTAGTACGCCCCTGCGACGGCCTGTAAGTGATAGTGAGTATGTACGTTTTATTGCCCATATTGTTATCTAACCCACTCTGAAAGCCCGATATGGCAGGGTCAATAGTTTCGGAGTTATTAATTTTTCACCATCAGGAGGGTTTTGGCTGCTATCTTTTAAAGCTTTTGTACGCCCCTGCGACGGCCTGTAAGTGATAGTGGGTATATACGTTATATTGCCCATGTTGTTATCTAACATACTCTGAAAGTCCGATATGGCAGGCTCTACAGTTTCGGAGTTATTAATTTTTCACCATCAGGAGGGTTTTGGCTGCTATCTTTTAAAGCTTTTGTACGCCCCTGCGACGGCCTGTAAGTGATAGTGAGTATGTACGTTTTATTGCCCATGTTGTTATCTAACCCACTCTGAAAGCCCGATATGGCAGGGTCAATAGTTTCGGAGTTATTAATTTTTCACCATCAGGAGGGTTTTGGCTGCTATCTTTTAAAGCTTTAGTACGCCCCTGCGACGGCCTGTAAGTGATAGTGAGTATATACGTTATATTGCCCATGTTGTTACCTAACATACTCTGAAAGCCCGATATGGCAGGCTCTACAGTTTCGGAGTTATTAATTTTTCACCATCAGGAGGGTTTTGGCTGCTATCATTTAAAGCTTTTGTACGCCCCTGCGACGGCCTGTAAGTGATAGTGGGTATATACGTTATATTGCCCATGTTGTTATCTAACATACTCTGAAAGTCCGATATGGCAGGCTCTACAGTTTCGGAGTTATTAATTTTTCACCATCAGGAGGGTTTTGGCTGCTATCTTTTAAAGCTTTAGTACGCCCCTGCGACGGCCTGTAAGTGATAGTGAGTATGTACGTTTTATTGCCCATATTGTTATCTAACCCACTCTGAAAGCCCGATATGGCAGGGTCAATAGTTTCGGAGTTATTAATTTTTCACCATCAGGAGGGTTTTGGCTGCTATCTTTTAAAGCTTTAGTACGCCCCTGCGACGGCCTGTAAGTGATAGTGAGTATATACGTTATATTGCCCATGTTGTTACCTAACATACTCTGAAAGCCCGATATGGCAGGCTCTACAGTTTCGGAGTTATTAATTTTTCACCATCAGGAGGGTTTTGGCTGCTATCATTTAAAGCTTTTGTACGCCCCTGCGACGGCCTGTAAGTGATAGTGGGTATATACGTTATATTGCCCATGTTGTTATCTAACATACTCTGAAAGTCCGATATGGCAGGCTCTACAGTTTCGGAGTTATTAATTTTTCACCATCAGGAGGGTTTTGGCTGCTATCTTTTAAAGCTTTAGTACGCCCCTGCGACGGCCTGTAAGTGATAGTGAGTATGTACGTTTTATTGCCCATATTGTTATCTAACCCACTCTGAAAGCCCGATATGGCAGGGTCAATAGTTTCGGAGTTATTAATTTTTCACCATCAGGAGGGTTTTGGCTGCTATCTTTTAAAGCTTTAGTACGCCCCTGCGACGGCCTGTAAGTGATAGTGAGTATATACGTTATATTGCCCATGTTGTTATCTAACCCACTCTGAATGCCCGATATGGCAGGCTCAATAGTTTCGGAGTTATTAATTTTTCACCATCAGGAGGGTTTTGGCTGCTATCTTTTAAAGCTTTAGTACGCCCCTGCGACGGCCTGTAAGTGATAGTGAGTATATACGTTATATTGCCCATGTTGTTATCTAACCCACTCTGAATGCCCGATATGGCAGGCTCAATAGTTTCGGAGTAATTAATTTTTCACCATCAGGAGGGTTTTGGCTGCAATCTTTTAAAGCTTTAGTACGCCCCTGCGACGGCCTGTAAGTGATAATGAGTATATACGTTATATTGCCCATGTTGTTATCTAACATACTCTGAAAGCCCGATATGGCAGGCTCTACAGTTTCGGAGTTATTAATTTTTCACCATCAGGAGGGTTTTGGCTGCTATCTTTTAAAGCTTTTGTACGCCCCTGCGACGGCCTGTAAGTGATAGTGGGTATATACGTTATATTGCCCATGTTGTTATCTAACATACTCTGAAAGTCCGATATGGCAGGCTCTACAGTTTCGGAGTTATTAATTTTTCACCATCAGGAGGGTTTTGGCTGCTATCTTTTAAAGCTTTAGTACGCCCCTGCGACGGCCTGTAAGTGATAGTGAGTATATACGTTATATTGCCCATGTTGTTATCTAACCCACTCTGTATGCCCGATATGGCAGGCTCAATAGTTTCGGAGTAATTAATTTTTCACCATCAGGAGGGTTTTGGCTGCAATCTTTTAAAGCTTTAGTACGCCCCTGCGACGGCCTGTAAGTGATAATGAGTATATACGTTATATTGCCCATGTTGTTATCTAACACACTCTGAATGCCCGATATGGCAGGGTCAATAGTTTCGGAGTTATTAAGTTTTCCCCACTAGGACGGTTTTGGCTGCTATCTTTTAACGCCCTATTACGTCACTTCCACTAATTTTTAGTTAAATTATTGTACTAATGCAAATGGGTACGTAATTTGTTACCCAATACTGTTTTGCTTAAATTAAAATATATTTTTTCACCATCCACCTTCAAACTGTCTTTTGGTCCAATATTTTGCAAAATATTAACTTCATTATTAATTTTATGAATTATTTTTTAAATAAGTTATTTGTCTGTAAATTATATGTTTATTACCACGTGGCAAGTTGTTCGTGCCCGTCATGAGCGCTGGCTCGATACGATGTGCGCGCGCATATAGTGCGAGGCTACTGGCGTTCGTGCTTGTTCGGATATTTTGGCTGCTATCTTTAGCTGCTATTTTCACACCGGTTTATAATTCTACATACAAGACAAATTAATTAAACTTCATTGAACGGCAAGAACGTTAGATACTGAAAAAGGGTTGAGGAAAATATGTTTTATGTGTTTAAAACTTTTTTTATTTGTCTTAAACTGTCAAAAACCGCTTAACAGATTTTAACCAAATTTGGTACAAAAATACTATTGGACATGGCAAGGAGCTGATTAGATTTTGGGAAACATTGAGCGTAGGCAAAGGGTTTAAAAGAGGGTTCAAAAATTAAAAAAATTCATAGTTCTTAAACTTATCCGAAATACTGCATAATTTTTTACGCATTTAATTGAATATAACCTAAAATATTGAACATAAAATATTAAACCACATTGGCGTCCGAAAATAGTGTAAAATGGGGTAAAAAAGATTAAAAAAAAAAACGTATTCCTTAAAAATAGCAGAAATATTAACTAGTTATTTATAGTTTTGATAGAATATAACCTATAAAATGTGTCATGACTAACTTACTTTCATAGGTGTTCGTAAATAGTGGAAAAGGGGTCAAAACATAAAAAAAATATATTTCCTAAACTTATTCGAAATATGGAATAATTTTTCATAGCTGTGATACAATATAAGCCAAAAAATATTCCATAAAAGAATTGGTTCACACAGGCGTTCGAAAATAGTTTAAAAAGAGGGTCAAAAACGAAAAAAAAAACGTTTCCCAAATATAGCAGAAAAATTGGCTAATTATATATAGCTTTGATATAAGATAACCTAAAAAATGCAGCATAAAATTTTTATTCACATAGGCGTTCGTAAATAGTAGAAAAAGGGGTAAAATAAAAAAAAATTAAAATGTAAAAATTTTTATATTTAACTAGATGAATTGGTGTTAAAAATACACGACAAAAATTAATGTATCATAGGCGTCCGTGAAAATTCTATAAAAGGGTCAGAAATTTTTTTTATCCGTGATAACTCAAAAACCACTTAACGGATTTTAACCACATTTGGTACGAAAATACTACAGGATATTTATAGGTGGTGATTAACATTGAGCGTAGGCAAGGGGTTTAAAAGAGGGTTCAAAAATTTAAAAAATCATAGTTCTTAAACTTATTCGAAATATTGAATAATTTTTTATAGTTGTGATAGAATATAACCTAAAAAATGTTACATAAAAAAATTAGTTCACACAGGCGTTCGAAAATAGTGTTAAAAAAAGGGTCAAAAACGAAAAAAAAATTTTTCCCAAATATACCAGAAAAATTGGCTAATTATATATAGCTTTCATATAAGATAACCTAAAAAATGCAGCATAAAATTTTTATTCACAGAGGCGTTCGTAAATAGTAGAAAAAGGGGTAAAATAAAAAAAATTAAAATATAAAAAATTTTATATTTAGCTAGTTGAGTTGGTGTTAAAAATACACGACAAAAATTAATGTTCCATAGGCGTCCGTGAAAATTCTATAAAAGGGTCAGAAAAAATTCGTATCCGTGATAACTCAAAAACCACTTAACGGATTTTAACCACATTTGGTACGAAAATACTACAGGCTATTTATAGGTGGTGATTAACATTGAGCGTAGGCAAGGGGTTTAAAAGAGGGTTCAAAAATTTAAAAAATCATAGTTCTTAAACTTATCCGAAATATTGAATAATTTTTTATAGTTGTGATAGAATATAACCTAAAAAATGTTACATAAAAGAATTAGTTCACACAGGCGTTCGAAAATAGTCTTAAAAAAAGAGTCAAAAACGAAAAAAAAAAAATGTTTCCCAAATATACCAGAAAAATTGGCTAATTATATATAGCTATGATATAAGATAACCTAAAAAATGCAGCATAAAATTTTTATTTACATGGGCGTTCGTAAATAGTAGAAAAGGGAGTAAAATAAAAAAATATTTAATATGTAAAAAATTTCATATTTAACTAGATGAATTGGTGTTAAAAATACACGACAAAAATTAATGTTCCATAGGCGTCCGTGAAAATTCTATAAAAGGGTCAGAAAAAAATTGTATCCGTGATAACTCAAAAACCACTTAACGGATAACCTACAACATGCAGCATAACAATTTTGTTTACATAGGCGTTCGTAAATAGTAGAAAAGGGGACAAAATAAATTTTATAATAAAACTAAAAAAAAATCAATTATTTTGCGTACAAGAATTTGGCCTAGATCTGAAATATAAAATATCTGCGTATAAATAGTGCCTTCAAAGAGAAGAAAAAGGCACAAAACCCGATACAAAAAAAAAATAGCTGATGTCTAAAACAAAACAAAAATTTATTAAATGTAGATAAATGACAAAAAGGTCATAAAATTATTACTTTTCCACTTAAATATGGAGAGCTATTCGTGCCTCGAGGGCAACAGCTAGTTTATATATATTTTAGCAAGATCGTGGTTTTAACCAGAAAATTATTTCTACACTGGCACTATTAAAATTTTCTTTGAGTCTCAAAACACTGCTGCCATAAATTTTCCATTTTTGGTTCTGTTCTGTATGTTTGCTCTCAGTATCGTAATGATGACGTCTCATCTTCAATCCGGTCGAATATACAGCTAATACAACACTGGACTCGCACCATTTAAGTTCACTTGACTCGTTTGAATAGTGTTTAATGAAAGAGCAGAATTTTGGTAGACAGCCACCATCTTTTTGTGCATGATTTTTTTTTGAGTTTTTGCTTGTTTTGTAAGGAATTTAATTATTTTTTCAATATTATTCTGGTCGTCTTTCTCTAACGTAAGTTAAGTAGAGATACATTTATCATTACTAAATTAGAAACTACATTCAACGTATATTTTACTCAAAGGTATTTACGTTAATTTTGATCACACAGTATAGTTTAAATTAGCAAAGTTGTAGCATTTTTTCTGAATCTTCAACTAGCATTGTTGTTGTATTGTTACCGAAGATGAGACGTCATCATTACGATACTGAGAGTAAACAGGGAAAAAAAAGAACAGAGCCAAAAATGGAAAATTTATGGCCGCAGTGTTTTGAGACGCAAAGAAAATTTTAATCGTACCAGTGCAGTGCAGAAATAATTTTCTCGTTAAAACCACGATCTTGCTATAAATAGCGTTAATTAACAACAAAAATTTTATACTATAGAATCCTTCATCATCCTTAATACATGTAATTGAAGATAAGAATGGGATTATCTTGGACACAGCTTATACTTTATTTTGGTTATGTTTAGTAGTTCTCGAAAGATATACATGTTTATTCAAACGTGTACAAAAAAGATGTGTATCTAAATAATTCTTATTGTCTATTTCAGTGCTATTTCTTCGCATTACTAGAAGAGTTTGTTGGCGTAACGTTAAAGATCACATGAATCCATCAGTCGGACAAAATCTGACAGTTAATCCTTCGACAGATTTATTAGTTACTGCGCAGTATGCACCTGTGTCTGAAGTTGCTTACGAACCAGCTAAAATTGAAGAAACGGAACAAAGTAAACTCATGTCACAAGAAAATAAAGACGCACTGTAAGTTGATTTTATACATAATTATATATTTTTGTTTTGTTAAACTCATCTCTCGCGAACAGTTTTTATACACATTAACCCGCCGTTGCTAACGTGCCTGAGAATCACAACTTTACTAACGTCGCGTCGGTCTGTGAGACCACAAATATACAATTTATGGAAATGAAAGGTATCGCTTACTAAACCCTAGTTTTTATTGGCTTTTAAGCAGTTTGTATGAAAAAAGCTACAGGGTGTTTCAGTAAACAAAAAGTATAATATGCAGTATATATACAATGTGTCCACGGATAGAGTTTGGAAGAGGAAAAACTTTTTTATTTGTCGATTTAGAGGAAAAAGTCATTCTTTATAAAAACGTCTGCTTGTGTCGAAACTATAATTTCAAATACCAAATTTACGGTTACTATACAGGGCATATCAAAAATAACATTTTTAATGATTTTGATTTTTTTGTTTTTTTTTAATTTTATGAAAATATTTTCAAAACCGTGATTTATTACACCAATTGTGCAAAAAACACTAATAAACTTTTTTCTCAAAGTGGTTAATTTCATAGCTACTATTAAAATAATAAAGTTAAAAAAAAAAGGAAATCAAAATCATCAAAAATGTTATTTTTGATATACCCTGTATATTAATCGTAAATTTCGTACTCGAAATTGTAGTTTTGACACAAGCAGACGTTTTTATAAAGAATGACTTTTTCTTCTAAATCTATAAATAAAAACATTTTTGCTCTTCCAGATTGTGGACACATTGGATAGAGTTTGGAAGAAGAAAAACTATTTTATTTGTAGATTTAGAAGAAAAAGTCATTCTTTATAAAAACGTCTGCTTGTGTCAAAACTACAAATTCAAATACCAAATTTGCGATTACTATACAGGGTATATCAAAAATAATATTTTTAATGATTTTCATTTCCTTGTTTTTTTTAATTTTATTATTTTAATAGTAGCTATCAAATGAACCACTTTGAGAAAAAAGTTTATTAGTGTTTTTTGCACAATTGATGTAATAAATCACGGATTTGAAAATATTTTCATAAAATTAAAAAAAAAACAAAAAAATCAAAATCATTAAAAATGTTATTTTTGAGATACCCTGTATAGTAATCGTAAATTTGGTATTTGAAATTGTAGTTTCGACACAAGTAGACGTTTTTATAAAGAATGACTTTTTCTTCTAAATCGAGAAATAAAAAAGTTTTTCCTCTTCCAAACTCTATCCGTGGACAAATTTTCAGTTTTTTTTAAATAATAATGACAACCCTCTTTCCCGAAGGGAAGGGAGTATGATTTTACTTTTTATTGATTGATTTGCATATTTAGGAATGAAGATACTGACCGTATGGTCGAAAACGATCCCAGGATAGTTTTGCGTCCGTTAAATCCTTCCATTACAGAAGAAACGTAGATATCGTAATCATAATAATATATCTGGCGGTGTTTGTATTATTTACAAATGGAAATCTATTTTTGGAACGAAGACTTCTATATCACTAGCTTGTAGAATATATTTTACGATAATTTAAGGAATAATTTATAACATGATGACTATGAATAAGGTGATTTTTTGTTATGTTTTATGTCAATTATCGCTTACATACTAACATATTATGAGATTATAAAAAGGGTAGTCTAGCTAGGCACCGTTGACGGTTAACTATCAAAATGGAAGCAAATTTTACTTTTTCCTTACAAATCTGCAAGATATGTGAAAGTTATCTTTCATCATCATTGTGTGCCAAACGAATTGATTTACCGTCAAACTGATACTTACTGTGGGTAAAGAGGTTATTAAACAATTATGGTATGGTTTTAAGAACCAAAGATTTGACACTTCTGTTCTGCACTGGGGTCTTGTCGCTCATGGTAATTTTACTGGTGAAATCAGAGATGCGCAATTAACCAAAGTACGGCGTGGTCTCTCTCGGCTTCCAGTGTTGGATCATCACCACTTTTAGCTGTTATGTTCTCAAGTTGACAAGTTCACAGTTACCATCAAGCACATCAAAATACCGTCACAGTTCACTCTACCACTGAATAGACAATACAAAAATCGTAAACATTGCTGTACCCTTCTTAATTCCAGACTCTTAATATCGAAGCGTTCAATAAAATACTGGTATTGCATACCCTGTTGTGGGTAGACTCCATCCACTTTAAAATAAAGATATTTAAGAAATTTTCGCTGCACTCTCTCTATCATGGTAATATAATACCCATAGTAAGGAAACCACACTGGACAACAGTACTCCAACTTGGATCGCACATAAGCATAATAAAGAATCCTCAACGTACCACAGTCTTGGAAATATCCAGAATTTCTCACGATAAAACCATCATTTTATATGCATCTTTCACAATATTTGTTAAATGATCAGCAAAAGACAGAGACTTGTCAAAAGTGACTCCCAGATCCTTTACAGATTCACACCGACCCAGAACAGTATTTCCAATTGCATATTCAAAAGCCACCACAGACATTTTGCGTGAGAAGGTAATTACTTTACACTTTTCAGGATTTAAGGATATTTTGTTAGTGTCGCACCATTCCTTAATGATGTCAATATCATTTTGAAGAGCAATACAGTCCTCAACTCGACTCACTCTGGCAAAGATCTTTACGTCATCTGCGAAAATCAATCTCTCAGACATGATGAAAGAGCCCAGGTCATTTATAAAAAGTAAAAAATAATAAAGGGCCTAAGTTGGAACCCTGGGGAACTCCCGATGTTACAGAATAGTTGACCGATTTGAACCCAGCGTAAGAGACAAACTAACTTCTGTTGTTGATATATGACTTAATAAGATTAATAACACCTTCACTCAGATCGAAGGTATGTAGCTTTGATATTAATACTGAATGGTCTATTCTATCAAATGCCTTGGCAAAATCAGTGTAAATTGCATCCACTTGGCCACGGTTATCCAGGTTATCATACACATATTGAGAGAAGACAGTTTAATTTGACAAAGTGGAACGGCCCGTCACAAAACCACGTTGGTGTGTTGTCAATTGATCTCTCACCCGTTTTGAAATTCTCTCGTGCAAAATGATCTCAAACAACTTGGAAAAGTTTGATAAAATGGATATCGGTCGGTAATTCTTTATACAACAACGATCATCGTTTTTAAATACTGGACATACTTTCGCAGACTTCCAAAGAGACGGAAAATTTATTGCCATGTAATGGTAGATTTTGTCTTACTTGTACATTATTTTAAAAGCCCGAAAATAGAAAGAATAAAATTTGCTCCAGCCTAACTAGACTCACCCTGTATAGTTTAAATATTGTAAGTTATGTTTTATCAATCCTTTAATGCTTTACCTCATCTTTTAAATTTTTAATGATAACATTTAAAATGTTTTAATCTGACTTTTGCTTGACTTACCATCTAGGGTTACTAAATTGATTTCTTCACATTATTATTGTTGTTAAACATGTACAGAGTGACTCATTTAAAAGCGGGCCACCCTCATAAATTTCTTATTTATGGAGCGATTTTGGCGCATTTTTTTTAAAACCAACGCCTAGCCTAGCAGCTGACTAAACAGACCGATCGTCGAGGCACAATTTACCGGCTGTTGTAGGTGCGTTTCCCCATCGATGATGTCTCTTCGCATCTTCATGTCGTCGACGCTGATCTTCAAAAACTTGATGGCCTTCGTAAATGGTACTTGGTCGGTCGTTCGCTATCTGCTGCCAGTTGTTCTTGAGAACATCCTTCTTGTACCTCCTGCCATTTAATTCCCAGAATTTCTTGATGGTACTTTTTTAAGGTTTTGAAATGCCTTCGATAAATGATCCAAGACTCGCAGTTATACGTAAGGATAAGAACTACAATAGCATTTTTTTTCCTCTTAATTTTCTTAAACCATATATTTATAATTTTTTTTTGGATATATTTCTTGGGTTTTTTTTGGTTCGTATTGACAACACTGGTGAGATAAAAAAAAATATTATTTCATGTCAAAAAGTTTTTCTCTCATTACGACGTTTCGACAAAATAGTTTTTGTCTTCTTCAGGCATTTTTTTTTTCCGTCAGTCTTCCAACATCTTTAGTGTTCTCTTTTTCTTTTTTTTTTTTATTATTATTTCCATTTTTTGTATTCAAATACAAAAAATTGAAATAATATTTTGACATAAAATAAAAAATTTTTTTATCTCACCATTGTTGTCAATACGAACCAAAAAAACCCAAGAAATATATCAAAAAAAATTACAATAGCAACATATCACAAATGGCGATTGTTGTTGTTGTTTATTTTGCTCTCTAAAATATTAATAAAAATTGTCGATAATATTTGATCATTAAATTTGTGTTTGGTATCTCCGGATTGCAAAAAAAGTGAGCTGTCCGTTGATCATATTATAATAACATTATTAGTGTTCTTTACGTGAATTTGAATAAAGTTTGTCTGGTTTTGATTCGATAAAAAGAGAAAGGAATCGGAACAAAAAATTGTTCGGGCGTATACAGTTTGAGCCACAAAACCGCGCGTTGTGTGTTTTCTGTTTGCAATGACTCGCAAAAAGTGTGTAGCGTGTGTTCGTTGCAACAAAAACGTTACCAAGACACAGTATAGTATAAAGTGCCAGGGAGACTGTGGTCAGTACTTCCATAAGAGTTGTACAGCGCTTTCGAACGAAGAATTTGCATCCTACGAGAAGATGACCAGTGATAGAAAGTGGCTCTGTCCAGTGTGTATTTCTACAGATGATGACGATGATGATTTGGAGGAGATTGATGAAACTACCCCCGTCCAAAGCCCGTCATCCGCGAATCTAAAGGTGCAGGATGTTATGCAAATGTTTACTAGAAGGTTTGATGAATTTGAAAAATCATTAAATTTTAAATGGGAGATAATTGAAGATATTAGTAAGACGTTAAAAGAGTTGCGAGACGAGAATGTAATGTTGAAGAAAGAAAATAATACAATGAAAGTCAAGATACGACAGTTAGAACAAGATATCAACGGAATTAAGAACAAAGTTAATAAGGAGGAGCTAGAAGAAAAAAAGAAACAGCTGGTTATTTATGGGTTAAACAGCTATGTGGACCCTGTCAATGACGTTGTTAAAGTTTGTAAGAAATTAAATATAGAGGTTCAGCGTCAGGATTTTCATGCCAAAGTCTTACCTAGTAAGAAACAATGTAAACCTATTCTAGTAACTCTCAAATCGTCAGAAAAACGCGATGAAATATTAAAAGCAAGAAGAGAGAAGGGTTCTTTGGAAACAACTGAGTGTGACATGGACGGTGATAGAAGTAAGATTTATATTAATGAAGCTACCGATAAAATTATAAGACAGTTATTTTCGTTTGCTAAAAAACTTCGTGACAAGGGCTATAAGTATTTGTGGTGCAGAAACAACCAGGTATACGCGAGGGAAAGGGAGGGTGCCATCGCCATTCGAATTCGGGATGTGAGTCACGTTGATGAATTGTTTAAATTGTAATGTAGTTTTTAGGCTTACTTTTTTTTTTGTGAATTTCTGGTATATTTGTTATTTTTTTTTTTGCAATGGCGAAAATCGTAAATATATGTCATATAAATATTAGATCTTTAACTGCTCATTTTGTTGAATTCTGTGAATATTTTCAGTCTGAGAGCTACGACATTATAGGTGTCTCCGAGACATGGTTAAAGCCTCAAATTAAGGATGATCAAATCCATCTGGAGGGTTATAATTTTTATAGAAAAGATAGAGATGAGAGGGGTGGCGGTGTTGGGCTTTATGTAAGGAATCACATGACAGTTGAAATAATCAATATTGATCATAATGTTGAGGGCATCTGTGTGAGACTGGTTCGCGGTGGGTTTAATATGGTGGTATGTTGTATATATAGGCCCCCTAATGCGCTAAACAATGTTTTTCTTGATGTTTTTGAAAATGTTGTGTTGGATATGATCCCACACGGTGAGGAATTAATTATACTGGGCGATTTTAATATTAATCTCTTTGATATTAACAGCACGGTAACTTCTACATATTTAAATATAATTGATAGTCTTGGCCTGATGCAAATTATCAATGATGCAACTAGAGTTACCAGTACAAGTGAAGCGCTAATTGATCATATTATATTGTCTGAAAATTGTAGGGTGAAAAATGCTGGAGTAATTATTTTAGACATTTCTGATCATGACTTAGTTTTTGTTACTCTTAATGTTGATATGGAACAAGATATTATTTCTCCAAGCGTTTACAGAGACTTGAAGCATGTGAACTTGGTTGCTTTGTATGACGAGTTGCAATCCATTCCATGGGATAATATATATCACATTGACGACATTGACGGTAAAGTAGCACTTTTTAATTATAATATTACTCTATTAATGAATACACATGCACCTCTAAAAACCGTAAAATTTCGAAAAAAATATAAGCCGTGGATTACGGATACAATCAAAATACTATTGAACCTAAGAAATAGAGCCAAAATTAAATTTAAAAAATCTAAAAAGCGGGAACATTTTGATTATTTTAAACAACTAAGAAATTATACTAATAAAGCAATAAAACGTGAAAAAAAGGCATATTTGTCTACTTACATGAATCTAAGTAATAAGAATATGTGGAAATCTCTTAAAAATTTGAATATTCTTAAAACATCCGACAAAAGTATACCTCAAAATCTTAACGATGTAGAAAAACTTAATGAGTACTTTGTCAATAGTATACCATCTAACAATATTACTTCCAATGTGAGTGAATATTATGAAGGAATTGCACAAGGCATAAGTCAATGCTTGGTTTTTGAGGAGGTGTCAGAGGTTCGTGTGTCTAAGATTTTATGTAATATTAAATCTCGTGCGGTTGGCGCAGATGGTATGCATGTCAACTTCCTTATTTTTTGTTGCCCATTTGTGTTGAAGTACATGTGTCATATTATAAATTTTTGTATCAGGGAGTCTGTTTTTCCGTCTCAGTGGAGGGTTGCGCAAGTGATTCCTCTACCGAAAACAAAAAATCCCAAAGAATTTAAAGAATTAAGACCGATTAGCTTATTACCAGTTTTCTCTAAAATATTGGAAAAAGTGATAAAAGTTCAACTTTGTAAACATATAAATAAATACAGTATTTTGCCTGAGACACAATCCGGTTTTAGAGAGGGTCACAGTTGTGCTACGGCTCTACTGGATGTCACTGACCAGATTATAACGGCTACTGATAATAGTCAATGCAGTATCTTGGTACTGCTTGATTTTTCTAAAGCATTTGATACTTTAGATCACAATGTTTTATTGATAATTTTACGTTATTTGGGACTATCGGAGAGTGCTGTATTATTTCTGTGCAATTATTTGCGAAATCGGGAGCAAAGAGTGTTACTAAATGGTCATATCTCTTCTACATTAAGAATTTCTAGGGGTGTGCCACAGGGATCTATCCTTGGACCTATTTTGTACAGTCTCTACACGTCACAATTTCCTAGGTTTATTAAGAATTGTTCAATGAAGATGTATGCGGATGACACGCAGCTTCTCTACTCTTTCAACCCAAATTTTATTGATTCTGGTTGCCGGATTGTTAATGATGACTTAGAAATCTTAAATAGAATTTCATTAAAACATGGTTTGGTACTTAACCCGAGTAAATGCGTCTCAATGTTGTTCGGAAGGCCAGTTGATGTTCGGAGATTGAGTGATAGCGTTATGGTCAAAATTGAAGGCACGGTATTGCCGCTTAAGTCTGAGGCGAGGAATTTGGGCTTGATTATGGATAGTCGCTTGAGGTTCGATGGGCATGTGTCGGAGTGCATAAAGAAAGCTGTGGGGAATCTAAAGTTGTTGTACAATTCACGGCACATCCTTAACATTAAGCTTAAAACCATATTATGTGATTCCATTGTACTGTCGAATTTCAATCACTGCGACACTGTCTATGGTCCGTGCCTTACAGCTCGTACAGCACATCGTATACAAAAGATACAGAAGTATTGCTTACGTTTTATTTATGGCATTAGAAAAGGACGGCCAGTTTCACACAAACTAAAAAGTGCAGACTGGCTGGATATGAAAACCAGACGCTATGTGCATCGAGCTGCATTATACCACAAGATTATTACACTTAAACAGCCTGCATATCTTTACAGAAGAATTTCGTTTCGCACAGATGTCCACAACTTGAATTTGCGTTTTAGAGGCAGCTTAACGCCGCCTGTTCATCGAACTGGTATATTTGAGAGAAGCTTTACATTTGATATAGCAAAGTTATATAATGCCCTCTCCCCTCAATGCAAAGGTAGTTCAATTTCTGCATTCTCGAGGCACCTTAAGCGTAGTCTCACTTAATTAGTATATAAATGTCTGTTTTGTATAATTTGCGTATGAAATTTTTGTAATTAGAGAGCTATGTGTGTTGTCTTTTTGTGTATAAGGTTGAGTGTTAAAAACAGCTTGCAGACCAAGTTTGCCAGTTGCACTTCTGCCTTTTCGGGAGTGACTGTATGTTGTTTATATATACTGAGTATTGTATGAGCGATGTATGTTACTTACTGAATAAAGATTATTATTATTATTATTATTATTATTATTATTATTCCCTCGCAACTTGGTTCGTACGTCGATGTTATGTTTATCGAAGACTCTCGTCCTTAGACGGTCAAAAGATGCGCTTGCCCATCTTATACGATGATGATGATTCTAGTCATCGATATTTGCGTTCGCCTCGAGAATGCTGCCGAGGCAAGAGAAGCTCTTACTTAACACCCTTTACTACATGTTGTATCGCGACTCATCTTGCATATAAAGCTTTAAACCTAATAAATTTAGCTTGAAATTCGTTAATTGTTAATTATTTAATAACTCACAGAATGAGTTTTTAATTTTTAGCCAATTATGACAAAATCTATTTTTGTTTATATACATTTGTAATTTAAGTAGCATAATATAAATGTTTAACTAGTTAATATTGAATTTATAAGTACTTAAAAATTTACTATTTATATTTATGTCGTCCTTTTCAGGAGTTTATTTATTATAAAGTTACTAACGAATATTACTATGAGTAAATTATCTGCTGCTATTTGTCTGATCTGCATTATCTACATTCCAATAATAATTTTCGAATTCTACTTTAAAACGTATTACTGTGATGCTAATTAAGTAAAGTATAAAGTACATTCGTTACGATAAGCTCTATGTAATGTTTAATTAATATTCACTTTCTTATTGTTTCATGTATTTACAGGATGATATACAGGATGTTTTCCTTATTAAATTCTTTATTGTCCAACAGGCAACAAGACCCAATAACAAGACAATACCACATCCTTCTTTAGACAAGCCATGAACAGACAATCATTCTCCCGTACAATTTTGATTTCAGGAAAGTGTTTACAACAAACCACCGTGGTTAAAATTAGGCCTGTAACTATTTCTCTTTTAAATTATCATTGTTGGGAAATAGTGTGCCATTTTGCTCTTGCTTTAATGGATTTACATCCAGGTATACATTACGCTGAAGGCATATTAAAATCGATTAAGAATCCAGAATCAGAAATAAAACAATCAGATACTTACCTAAAAATCCAGCTGAATTTATTAATAATAATAATTCTTAAATATACTTACAAAACCTTATACAAAAGACACTTCCGCCGCTTATTTATACGGCACACACTATGCCGTACCGGTACAAAAGTAATAAACAAAGCACTTTATTTTATTAAAACAGTTTATCAAGTGTTGTAACTTACACAAAATGTATACACACTTATTACTACTAATTTTATAAAATGAAGACTCTTCACGACCCAAAAATAGAACCAGTTTCTGTCCCTATAGGAATCCCGTCATTTTTACCGCGGGTCAGAGTGCAAACAAATCAGTTTATACTCAAAATTTAGACTTATCACTACTTCTTCTTCAAGTGTCATGTCCTCTGAGAACATTGGCGATCGGTCGCTATGATCTTCGTGGTGTTTACTACATACCATTGGCGAAGATTCTTGAGCCAAGATGTTCTTCGGCAACCAGGACCACGCCTTCCCTCTATTGTTCCCTGAATAACAATAGTGGGCAAAGTACTCCAGCTTTCTTCCTTTTTATGGTATTACTACTAGTTTTATCGAAAAAAACTTTTAATTAAGCTCAATACGCAGATATGTTAAAAATGTTCCAATGTAAATACAAACAATAGACTTGTATTCAACGTTGCCAAATTTACTTGTTGATGGCTTGTCTAAAGAAGGCTGTGACAATACATCAAAATACAGACTTATTAATTATACAAAATATTTCATAATTTACATTGAGATTAAATTAAAGGATAAACATAATAAGAAATCAAATTAACATTGCAAAAATAAAAATATGCAACTACTCAGCGCGGCACTCTTCCAGGGTCCTCAGGTACGGTCAAAGTAGTGCACAAACCGATGCACATCGAGGCGGTCTGACCTAATCTAAGCAACGGAACCGAAACCGATACTCTTTCGGTTTCTGTATCAGTTCGTTGCTCATAGTTGCAGTACCAATTTTTGTTTCATTTACTCCACCGAGGGAATCGGTACTATTTATGTTTACAGACTCCACTAGTATTCCAATATCTATACCGAGGGTTTCGGTTCTGTTTCGTTACTCAGAGTTTTGGTACCTATTTCGGATTCGTGCCTTTAGTTTCGATACCGCTTCGATACTCAGGTATCGATCCTACTAAGGTTCCGATATCGAAAGTTTCGGTTATTCGGTATAAGTGCTACTTTCATTTCGATATCTCGGTCTTTTCGTTTATTGAAGTTTCGTTACATTTCGGGTATCTGTCACAAAGGTTCACTCACAGTTCCGTGTCCGTTATTTGACGGTACTAAAAGCGATACCGCGCGAACCGTCGTTTCGATTCAATACCAAGTTTCAGTAACAATCCCTGCTTTGAGGCATAATTAGTTAAAACGTGGTACCTACTAAATAAACTCGATGTTCTCGAATAAAATACACTTGCTTGCCTCTTAGAAGAGCGGAGAACAATCAATTAAACTGTTTATCAACTTGATCAGCGGAAGTTTTACGGGAGTTCAAAGAGTCAACGTCAAATCTGTTCAACAATACACCGTGGTCAATGCCCCTAAGGGGAATTGTCCAATTTTAAAAGATAACAACTTTAGAAACTTTTTAACAATTTTGGTGTACATTTTTCTTAGTGAATTTGTTTATCTTTTGGAGTTTTTAATGTGTTACTATTACTCAATTGTTCTAAATGAAATGGTTTGTATTTTAATGCATCATTCGATAAATCATAAGTATTCGAATAAGCAGGCATATGTCCGTCATATGGAAATTAATTATCCTGAGTTACCGGCCAATTTAGAACACTAGGGAGAAATTATATTATTATTCTATCCTTATAATTTATTATTTGGGTATTTTGCCACTAATTAAAATATCTAAATAGCAGGTGAATCCACCGATCCTCAAACACTTCATTCCATTTATAACTTGCGTTTAGAAAAATTCTTAGCAAACAAAACATGCATGCGGATTTTGGCAGCTCCTGTTCGTCCTAGTTCTTGTAAAGTGGTATTGAACCAAATGAAATCCTCACATTTAGATAGGTGCCTACTAGCTGTGAACGCTTGGGCTTAAAGACCTTATGACTCCCAAATGTTTCAGTACTTACTCATATGGCTAAAAAGATTATTTTTGCTCTACGAATGGTGCATTAAAATGTGTCATTGCATTGCATTGCTGCCACAAATATAAAATTAGCGTGTCTTGGCCAGTTGATCAATAGTTTAAATTGTGCTGTAATGCGTTAATGTTTCCATAAGTTGAAATGCATATATTAACTCAACAGCATTCTGGAGTTCAAGTTTATATTCTTTTCGTCTTTTTTTTTTTTTTAATTAGGTGTTCGTGTGAAATATTGCAACCATCCTGTATATCGAATAAACGTGAACGTATTATTTTTGTCTTTGGGAGCCTGTACTTATAACTATTAAACTTTCGGATTATAAACGAGTTCGTATATTATATTTATGTTATTACAGAGTATTTTAATTTTACTATTACATATTGCTTATAAGCTCCAAAGTTATTATTCCATTTTATAAAAAGTGTTTTGAAATCTCATTTATATTATAACAAAATTGAATTGAATACTACAGAAATAGAATAAAACAAACAATCCACATCTCGCAGGTTTTTTAATCTGCGAGCAGTTTCGAACCTAACTTTGACTTTTTATGCGCACATGTTCAAACACCTCTCGGTGCGATCACGGTAGTTAAGTATCTGATGGCGCGGAGAGTGATTAGATGGGTGGACGGTAGACTGCCTATGCCAAGTAGTCGATGACTAAACTCCTGGTCCATACCTACGCTGACTGTATGTCAAATCCATGACAAGATGCCAATAAAACGGAAAAAGAAACTTTATACTTTCAGGCACAGGAAACAACAAGAATATTTTGTAGTTTTCTGGACCTAGGGAAGAATGTAAGTCAGGTTCGAAACTGGTCGCAGAATAATAATTAAAAAAAACCTCTTAAGATTTGGATATTTTGTTTTGTTGAACCTACCTTAGATTATTTTAAAATATTGTAACAAATATTATTTCTTGATATAGAAAACAGTAATATTGTACTACGCTTCGAATAACGCCTTATATTTTTTATATATTTTTATATGTATGATTTAACATTATTTATATTTATGTTATAGAATGTTTGTACTTTTATATATGTTTATTATTATTTTGACTGCAAATATTTAATCTGAAATAGATCTGTAATTAATTTGTTTGATTTTCCTTTTTTCTTTGCAACAAGGCATATAAAAATACGTCTCCCCACAAATCTTTCTTGTCTATTTTTAGCGAGACATGTTTCGAGGGTTTAAACCTTCATCCTCAGTCATAAACCAAATTCTCTCTTATTTAATATTCGGCATGAATTAATTATCAGTTACAGTTTACACAATGTATATGTATGTATTGTTCGTCGGTCCTGCCATATAATTCCAAGAATTCCCCGGTACTTCTTTAGGGTTTTTAAAGTGGTCCAAGACTCACAGCTATAGGTAAGGGTAGGCATTACTCACTCGCAACTTAGTTCGTTGTTGTTTTATAGTAACTTGAAGAAAACAGCAAACGTTGTGAAACTTGAGGAGGAAAAAAATGACAACGAAATAAATGTTTTAATTACAAAAAATAATGTGGAAATTATATTGAACTTCATCACAAAGAGATCAAAAATAAAAATCTGTAATTAAGTATTGCTGGTATTGTGGATTATAAAATGACATATGCGCAGTGGCAGTTCCTCAATAAGTGTGTAAGTCCACGTGCGCTCCCATTTAATTACTCTTGTTAACATGTTTAAAAATTTAATTAAACTTAATTATGTTTAAAATATTTAATTAAAAGTACCTAAAATAAACTTTAGGAAAGTAAAAACCTAGACCTGTACAGACCGGATACAACTGCATAATATGCAACATTGTGTCATAATTATTATGTACGATTATTTATAGCACAGACCGGATCCAATTGTATAATAGTGTCATAATTTTGTATCTAGGACTACCAGGGATTTAACACCAAAAATAGAATAAATAAGTGCTGTATTTAATTATTATTAATCAATTACATTGTTTTGCGTTAGAATTGAATGGAGAAGAGTTTAAAACTTAATTAAAGTGCTTTATTTTGGTAAACATTAGACAACGGGTATTAATCCACACCCCCTAACCTTTACAATACTTCTTTTTGTACATAATAATTCAATAATAATAATAAAGATCATGTTAAACAATTCCTTAGCAGTGGCTTCCGATTCGAAACCACGACTGTAACTGTTGTAAGTGCTTGAAGATCATGACGCGGCACGTTCGTCGTCGTTACCGTACAAATCGTACATTTTACACTTCTCGCGATTAGTTAGCACTGCCACAGCATTACCAATAGCTTTAAAGGCCTCCACAGCACCAGGTGCCTTATTTTTATCAGGATCCATTTGCAATGCCAACTTTTTATAAGCCTTTTTAATATCCAAATCGGTGGCATCTTTGGTTATGCTCAATATTTCGTAATAATCCTTACATTTGTTAATACGTTTAATAGCTGCATCCTGTGTTACAACACGTTTTCTTGGCTGAGCAGTTTCGACATTTGGTGCCATAATTTTAGTTTGTAGCAGTAAATCTTTGGCTTTCTTGGTAGGGCATAAACATATTTTTTAAATTTTATCATTCTACCCCACCTGAAGTACCTAATCAATATTGATTCGGATCATTCCTGACTCTTATTCCCACGTGGACGTTGCTCGTGGCCAGCATAATTAACGACTGAAATCAATGTTAGGTGGCCTGTGTATTGGTAAGCGATGCGCGTCGCCGTAAAATATTTCGAATAATGAACTGTAGATGACGGTAATTAAATTAAACAGGCTTACAATTAAATTTTATATCCTTCCAAACCCATCTCAAACCATTTCTAATAGTCTAGAATGAAAGATATACACAATTTTCACAAGGTAGAAATATATTTATTATTAAAATATTTATAAATATACATTTTTTACACATTACAATAAAAGTTATTAATTTTACACTTTCCAATTATTATTTAAACGTCTCAATTATTGATTAATTTGACATTAGATTCACTAGTCAGTCTTGGTACTTACGAAGCATAACTTAATCGTTTAAGTTATGTTGTATTATGCAGATTTGTCAAGAAAGTTAGAATACAATACATTAACCTTTATAAAAGTCGATCATAATATGTATGATCACTCTTGGATTTTCTAACATGAACTTTTCTGTCGCATTGGTATGTACCATTTGCTTCTGCTGAAGATAAATTCAAGTAAAGGCTGTACCTAATTTACCCCACCTTGTATAAAAATACACGATCCGAATAGTGAGCAATAACATTATGACCACCCTCTATAAGGAACAGTTTAATAATTTGTGAATGGAAATTTGAGGCGTTATACCATAGAATAAGAAAGCTAGCTAACCAGAAGTTTGACTTGACGATTTCGGTGGGATTTAGTGTTCGTTCGCGCGATTTTGTGCGCAAGCTGTCAAATTGGGTAAAATTCCAATATGGACGAATATTAATGATTGTTTACATTCGTTTATTTCATTTTCTAAAAAGTTTTCAACGTTTTTCCATTTTTATTAGTTATTTGGTTATAAGATTTATTTAATTCTAGTTTTAAGAACAGTAGTGTAATAGTGTTTATTTAATAAGTGTTACTGAAAGCATAGATCAATAATTGTGTACATAAGTAAATCTTTGGTGAAAGACAATGCCAAATTCTTGTAGTGTTAACGGTTGTGACAACAACAGCCGCAAAACTGGAAACTTAATAAGTTATTTCAGAATTCCGAGTGATCCAATAAGGTATGTATGTACCTACACAAAAAGTTGCATGTTTTAGCTATTTTGTAAATAATTTTAAAGGCAACTTCAATGGTTGGAAAACATTGGCAGGTTAGACTTGATGTCGAACGAACCGGAGAAAGTGTCTAACCGCAAAGTTTGTAGCGAACATTTTGAGAAGAAAATGTTTGCCGGTTTTGGCAACAGCAAGCTGAAAAATGAAGCCATACCAACTATTTTTAAAAAGGTGGCTAGCAAACAAGGTAAATGTTTAATGAATGTTGTGTCAGTCGTATGTACATATTTAATTAATTTATTTTAAGTGCGCGCCGATTCACCACAACCATCGACGTCAGGCATGATTTCGGATGGATCTTCTCTGGTTTTTGATGACCTGCATTTGGAAAAAAACCCTTTAGATAGTAAGTTACTTTTAACTACAAATTCTATCTTCATGTATTAGATGAAATTCTCAATTACAGAACAACTGCAAACATCTCCAGGCATATCTGAGCAATCTCCAAGAAAAAAAGCCTTGAGACTAGAGGTGAAGAACCTTAAGAGAAAGTTTGACAGAATTTCGGAATCATCGGAACTTTCGAACAGACCTTTCAATAAAGAAGATTTCATTGAGTTTGTTAAAACTAATTTTAAGGAAGGCTTGGCTAATTTTGTAATTATGCAGTACAATTTATCCAACAAATCATTGCAAGGTCGGAGATATACAAGTGAGTTCAAGAAATTTGCCCTAACTGTATATTTTCTTGGACCTAAACTATATCGACACTTACAAGACATTTTTTTTTTGCCTTGTAAGTCAACCCTCTGGACAATAACTTCTGAATGGCATATTTTTTCTGGCTTAAATGATTTTATTTTTAAAACAATTTCACTCAAAATTAACAATTTAGAACCGAGTGCTAAAACCTGTATAATTTGCATAGATGAAATGTCATTAAAGACGAACTTGTTTTACAATAGAAGTAAGGATTATGTTATTGGTTTTCACAAATGGAAGCAACCTTTAGCATTTTTTTTTTATCCACAATTCATGTAAAGTTGAATATTTGAAAGACATTATATTTCAAACAATAAAAAAATGTCATTTAATTGGGCTTAATGTGCGGGGTATAGTGAGTGATCAAGGATCCAACTTTTTAGCTTTCTCACAGCAAAATGGGGTGCAACCAGAAAGACCGTATTTCTACGTAGACGATTTAAAAATTTACTCCTTAAATCAACTCGAAACAACTTTTTAAAATATAATTTTTTGATAGAGGATTGTGAAACTAATTGTAATTATGTGACAATGCTTTACGATCATGACAAAACTAGATTTAATAGGATTGTATGACCGGAGGTATCCGTACGAGTTAAACAAATATAAACATAACTTAAGAAAAATGCGTTACGTTGCTAATCAAACTTTAACTCATTTTCGGTCCTAGATTTTTCAATTGACTTATCCTAAATAATTTCCGTTACGTCAGCATAGATACGTCTCGTCTCATGTACAGCTTTAACTCCCTAATAAAAGTTGTAAGATCATCATTTGAACCCTTGCCACGTAGCTGATATTGCATTATAAAGACGCTTAGAGGTAGTTGTCTGGAGGCCTTTAAAGCTCTGTGATACTTTTAAAACTTAACATGATTCTCGCAGTAATCATGATTCTGAGATATGATTAAAACAAAACATCATTCTCGTAGTAATCAATATTATGTTACTAGACACTATTTACGAACGCATTGGGTAAGCACGTTTTTCTGATACAATTCTATCAAAGCTATAAATAACTAGGCAATATTTGTATTGTTTTGGAAATATTTTTTTTTTTTGAGTTTTTAACCCCTTCTACACGGTGGAATTCAAAAAATTCATGAAACAGACCTCATATATAATATGATATGGAGAGCTAATTAAAAAACCTACTAATTGACAACACATTTGCAAAAATTTCTAAATGCTGACCACTGATAACATTCTGTTTTGTTTAATTTTTTTTTGTACACACATTTATAGATATTTATGTAGCTATTATTATGTTTTTATTATATATTAAAATAAACTACGTATGTTTTATACTTTGGGTTACCGACGTGTATATACATAAGTACGAATGAGACGAAATAAATATTATTATAATAAAGTTTTTTTTAAATTAAACATATTTTTTTTATTGCGAAAGTTGCGCGAAAATATTCCGCTTATGTGAAATTGTGTACTATTTTAATTGTTAGTACAGAATTTATTGCCCGCTTGTTTGATATTGTGAACAATACTATGATGCGCACAAAATCTGCGCGAGTTTCAAAAAATCCCATACAAATCAATGCTATTTACACGAAGTCAAACTTCTGGTTAGCTAGCTTTCTTATTCTATGGTTATACCTTGTTAGTAATTTATGATTGTAAATTTATAATATACCAAAAATATCGATTTATCTTTTATAATTAAAAAAGGCAAGGAAGGCACGTTAATCAAGCTCTTAATATATCACTCAATTTTTTGATGGCGTGACGAGTGATTGGATGGGTGAACGGTGCGTCAGGCCGAGTCGGTACATTGTCTATACCAAGTAGTTATGGACTACATGGTCGTAGGTGCTGGCAGCTTCTTCTGATTCATAAACTGTAGCTCCATATTTAAAAATAATTCATTCACTGGACGATGGCTAAATTGCCAAGTTGCAGAAGGTCATTAATATAATAAAAAAACCTAACAAATGAAAATAATTTCGTGGCAAAGCGGACTAAAATGTTGGTTTTACCTAGACAAGGAATTTTGTTTAATTTAGCAGGGCCTCAGTCTAATTCAATAGAACCAGACCGAGGCATGGGTCAACAGATACTGACGAATTCGTTTCGCTCTTGTTATGAGCTCGTCAGAGTACCATAGTCGTTGCCCATCTACAAATATCGGCCTGCATTTAAGCACAATAGGATACACAACAGTAGACACATGTAAACACGTATCATCTACATGTACATAGTAATGCATATCCTATATCATGCAGAGGCCGAACAAACTCAATGTATAGGTAAAACCAGTCCTATAAATAGAAATAAAAATAGTATGAACACAAAACGCTAGCAGGAGACCATTTTATCCTTCTGCCAGCATCTCCCAAATATTTGGGTTTCAGTAATGCTCGGACGGTGGTCTCCAAGCGTTCTGCCGTCGATGTTTAATGCCAAATAATGAAAAATTAAAAGGATTTCATGTCCGTAAATATAGTAAAAGAAAATAATTTCGTGGCAAAGCGGACTAAAATAACATTTTAGTGAAATTATTTTCATATATTATATTTACGGACATGAAATCCTTTTAAAAAAACCTAACTTTTCATCTGTATGAAAATGCTCTATAGAGGGGTGTTGCGCGGCAATTTGTTTTTTTTTTAGTCGAATAATTGTTAATATTCCTGTACACCTTTCCACACTGTTTCTTGTTTGAACATATGGTTGTGTATAACGGCTTTTTGGAGATGAATTCTCAATAGGAGTCATGAACCAGGGTTCAAACTACAACCCAAAAGCCAGAAATTCCTGTAATTATTTATAAACAAAACCTTCCATGTGATGTTTGGCTGGAATGTCTCCAAATGCAAATGTTTACAAGGGATGGATGATACAGCAGTAGGAATGGGGCTCAACATAAATAGCAACAAGACAAAATTTATGGTCGTCAGTCGACAACCACATCCTGATGCTGCACTACAGATTGATACGAAAAATATAGACAGAGTAACCCAGTTTAAGTATCTTGGATGTTCTATCACCGAACGTCTAAATCCAGATAGAGAAATAAGATGTAGAATAGAGACAGCCCGAACAACATTCCAAAAAATAAAATCACTATACTGCAATGATAATCTGAACCTAAAATTACGGCAGAGAATGGTAAAATCCTAGATATGATCAGTGTTGCTGTATGGGGCAGAGATCTGGACAATTAACGCCGCTACAATTAATCGGTTGGAAGCGTTCGAGATATGGTTACACCGGCGAATGCTGAGAATACCCTGGGCAGATATGCAGACCAGCGAAACGGTACTAAACAGGGCCGACGCAATACGTACGGAAAGTGGAAGGACGTAGAGAAGTGGGAAGAAAGTCGGCTTCCTGGCTGAGAAACATCCGTAAATGGACCGGTATACGTCAGGGGGACCTGATATGGCATAACAATTTTACGTCATGTTAAATCTACTTAATAGTAAATTCAAAAAAGTTAGTAGAATGTACCGTAAGCAGTTAAGTAGATGCTACCGTGTAGAAATCGTCAAAATATCATACATATCTACATTCGTATATACATTGCAATTATTGTCTTAGCCTAACGAGTATTGAGATCTTTTCTTCTCCACCAAGGTATCCCCTGTTCCTCTATGACACGTCCAGATGAATCTACTGTGTCCACTCTATTATAAGGTCTTGGTGGTAAAGGACGCGTCGTTGGTGGTACATTGTGGACATGGGGCAACTGTCTTCTACAAACGAAATACGCATAAAATTAAAAAAATAATAATACATACTGTCACAGTAATCAAGAAACCCGGAAGTTAACACTTAGAACTTTTATTGAGCTTAAAATAATATTTTTTTGTCTCACGGTTTAGGCACTAGAACCTCTTAACAAAAAATCATTGGCAAAAGAACGATTTTATGCACAGTAACCTAATTTTTAGGGAGATATCACCACAAGACTTCCATGACTGAATTGTGCCTAAAGTTACATCTCTCCATCAAGTTTAGGAGCTCTTATGAACTCCAGTAGCATGGGTCTTCATCTTGCACGATTTGATGCCCCAAGTGCGTTGGCTTCTGATGGCGATGCATTCTGTTACAGGTGATCAAAAGCATCTTACTCATCCCTACAGAATCTGCATTCATGTCTCTCTTCTAGGCCTAACCTTGCCATATGTTTCCTAAGGCGACAATGTCCTGTAAGAAATCCTGTAAAGATACGTAGCCCGTTCTTACTGAGGTCCAAATAGATTTTTGATCTTTCATGATTGAAGTTTCCAAGGAATTTCTTAAAGTGTATAAGTTCAGGAAGATTTTTCCCTCCTTAATTCTGAACTTCCCCTTCTAGGTGTGTTTCCCTAAGCCGCAGAAGGGTTCAGGCCCTACAAAAGGGGTTGACACCCCCTTTTTTTTTGCTAACTTATTGGCTTCTTTGTTTCTCCTATACCAGAATGTCCAGGTATCCAAACAAGGGAAGCTCTGCTAAGCTCGTTAAAACGTTGTAAACATTCCCATAACATTTTTGAGCTCATGACATATGAACTCAGCACTAATATGTCCAAATGCATGGAGAAAATTATTACGAAGGCAATGACTCCATTTTTACTGCAGTCAAACGTTATTCCTAACCAACAACATGGATTTGTGCCGGGAAGATCAATGGAGTCAAATCTGCTGGAATGTCTTAACTTGTGGACCAAACAGAACGATGATGGTCAGCCTACTGATGTGGTGTACCTGGACTTTGAGAAGGCATTTGATAAGGTGCAATTCGCTCGTCTGCTATTGAAGCTGGAACATTATGGTATTCGCGGAGAACTCCTGCGATGGATTGAGGGTTTCCTTAGAGGAAGAAGCTTCCAGGTTAGGGCGAATGGTTCGATTTCCCGTAGACTGCCGGTCCACAGCGAAGTGCCTCAGGGTTCGGTGTTGGACCCGCTGTTGTTCCTGGTTTACATATCGGATCTGACGGGAAATATAAATGCAAATACAAGTTTCTTTGCTCATGACTCTAAGCTGTTTTGTGATCCGCTGCAGAGTGCTGAGGTGTACCAGACCGATCTCGACAGAGTGATGACTTGGTCATCAACTTGGCTGATGAGTTTGAATTTGGACAAATGTACAGTCCTCCATTTGGGACCAAATAACCCCGAAATATCCTACACCCTTGGTGGACATGAATTAAGACCAACTCTCCAGCAAAAGGATCTCGGCGTGATTATTACCAATTATTTAAAATGGGCAATCCATGTCTCGGTAGTGAAGAAGGCCAACAAATTGTCGTATTTGATTCAGAAAGCATTTAGATCAAGGTCCAATGACATGGTTCTGAAGCTGTACAAGTCGTTTGTCAGGCCGATCCTGGAATATGCCAATAGTGTATGGTCTCCTTATTTTGTTAAGGATATTGAGGCTTTGGAGAGAGTTCAGAGAAGATTTACCAAGCTTCCACAAGCGCTGTGCCACCTGCCATATGAAGATCGGCTAAGAGCTTTGAACTTAACAACGCTTCAAGAAAGGCGTCGTCGTGGCGACTTGATACAGACGTATAAGGCTCTTAGCGGACATTACCCAATAAACTTAGATCTCTTTCATCTTAATAGAAATCCGAGCCTACGTGGTAACAGCAAGAAATTGTGCAAAGAAAGATGCGCCAAGCTCGCTCGAAGAAACTTTCTATCAAATAGAGTGGTATATGCGTGGAATGATCTTTAAGGTTGGTGGTGTGTAAGTTCTCTTCCCAGTCCCTCTTGTTACTTAACTTTGAGGTGAAGTTCTTCTGGAAGATATATATTGTACTTCTTCCGAGGGGTCAACCACCGAAAGGGAAAACGTCCATGGATTCCCATATTTGATGATATTTTTAAGGTATTCCTATGTTATTTCCGCGGATATTTCGTCTAAAATGTCCAGGGATTCCCATCGGCGAATAACCCCTCGATTTTGGACCCGATCTCATAGCCTCAGTAATGCATATGCATGCTAGTCTTTGTACCCTATCAAGTGTTCTCCTTGCTGTACTTTGTTCTGCCTTGGAGTGTCAGACTATAGCCGAATAGGTTATGTTAGGTATCACAATCATGGTGTACATCCACCGCAGTATTTTGGGTTTACAGCTTCAAGTCTTGCCTGCTAGATTCCTGCACACCATCAGAGCGTTTGTTACTTTACTAACCGTTATTTCAACAAGCTTAGTCCAAAGATGTTTACTATCTAGGGTGATTCCTAGACTTCTGTTCAATGACCTCACCATCCAGGGTAATTGATCTCATATTTAGAAGTTTCCTCTTTCGAGTGAATGGTATAATTGCGGTTTTTGCTGAATGAACCCCGCCCCCTTTGTAAACCATCTAAAATCTTATTTTTAATATGCTGAAAAAATTTGACAAACGCATGGAAAATAGAGCAAAAAAATCGTGATCTTGATCCACAACTTCGTGGAAGATTACTGCAAACAAAAGAGTTCTTAGGCATAGAAACTAATTTAAAAGGGTGGATTAAAAGCAACTTAATTTACCTTTGACTCTCCCTTATAGCCATAATTATCTGTTGTTGCTGCAAAGGATTTGCGTGTAAATTTAATGTTTCCATAGGGATCGGTGCTCGCTTTGCCAATTGAATGGCTTTTTTACGGTTTCTGGCGGCACTCCTTGCACTGCATTGTATCCCTAATAGAAGGGAACATACCAATGCTAGCAGAACTCCAATATATACAAGAACTTGCAGATTTCTAGCTGCGGACTTTCGCAAAACTAATCCAGCGATGCAGAGAGACACCCCTACTAATATGCCCATTGTGAATATCAGCTACAACAAAAAACAAATATTTATTCAAAAGAAAGTTTTCTTTTCTTGAGCTTTATTTCTTCAATATTTAGATTTGAAAACTTCTTGGGCTGAGGCTCACAAATTACAACAACAGGTTAAAATAACGCCTTGTTATTTATTGTCAATAATGTTTTCAAAACACTATAATACAAAAGAAAACACTAGTTGTCCACTAGACGATTTTTGTATGTAAATTACCTGACGAAGGCAACAGATGTACGTTGCCGAAACGTTGTTTTTTTTTAAAATGTTTTTGACAATAAATAACAAGGCGTTATTTTAACCTGTTGTTGTAATTTGTGAGCCTCACCCCAAGAAGTTTTCAAATCTAAATATTCAAAAGAAAACAACATACCATTCACCAGAAATGGTTAGGGATTTATAAGTTGTCAGATAAGATTTGGAATAAGTATCGGCCTAAGCCACAATCTGTCTAATAATAAAGAAAACAAGAATGTAAAATTTTCGAGAAGAAAGTGCAGCTCAATTAACTAAAATATAATAGACAACACGATGTTTGCGACATCTAGTGTGAGCAGGTAATATACCCGGTGGAACAAAGTTCACAAACGATGGCCGGATGAGAAGCCAACACTAGACACGCCCGAATTCCCTGGCGGAAGGCTTTATTAATGAATTGCTTGTTACAGAATGTAACAAGACTTTAAGTTTTGTTGGAAATTTGTTTCACACTATCACGTTTGCTTCTCGTCTGGCCATCGTTTGTGAACTTTGGTTCACCGGGCATATTGCCTGCCCACACTAGATGTCGCCAAAAACATCTTGTTGTCTTTCATCTCTCGTGCTAGTATAATATCCTTGTAAATATTGGAAACTTGCATCACACTACCTGATGAGTTGTGGATCAACGAAACGTCCCGTCTGGTGAAAGCATGAAAGCAAATTTTCAACAAAACTTAAAGTCTTGTTACATTATGTTACAAGCAATTCATCAATAAAATATAATAATTGAAGTCACAATAATTAGACTCGAAGGTACAAGGCCTTGAAGAGTGCTGTTTTGGATCTCAAATGTTTCTTTTAAAAAATCAGCTTAAGCAGACTTCTGTTAAGTGGTACCTTCGTGAGAATGTAGATATAGGGGTCGCACTACATATGTTCTCTGAATCCCTTAGCAAAACTTCAGCGCTGCGCTCAATAATGCTTACAGAGAAGCATTCAGAAAAAGCATTAATATAATTGATAGTCAGGCCGCAATTAAAAGCATTGAAGTCGTCCACCTTCACGTCTCGCATGGGAGTACAAACAGTCCCGGAAGCTCTAAAGAACAGGTTTACTGTGACTTCGATACCAGGACACCAAGGCGTGAGGGAAACGAAACGGCTCACCAACTTGCAAAAGAGGGGGCCAATACGTTGGAATAATTAAAGTGTGACGAATATAAAATGTCCCCAATGCTTAGAGAAAAACAAATACATCCGGCAACACCGCGTTGGCTGTACTATAGTATCACATGAACTATTCTCCAAAGCTCGCGAATCAAGCAAACGGGAGGCGACTTTGTACAAATTTAGTAGGATGTACCTCGTTCGGGGCAGCGCTGTGTTAATTTGGTAGGATGTGCCTCGCTTACCATATGGAACTAGAATGGACATACGTGCGCCAGAATGTTGGAGAAAATTCCACTACTCACTACTACTGGAAGTGTTCGAGAAAGACGGCCAATCATATATATAGCCAACGGAACAGGGACGGAGGACAGTTATGAAGTCACAGTACAATTGTTTCAAACGATAAAATAAATATCAGTGGCGGAGTTTAAATAAATACGGACATATAAATAATAGATTGTGTATATAAATATTAGTAATTAAGTGTATTTAAGTAGTTTTTAGTGTAAATAAATTGTTTTATATGTTTAAAGACATTAGCTTTAATAATACCTAAGAAACCAGAGTAAAAGCGAGATAAACTCGTTATAAAAGTCTTAATGGAGAAATAGTCCAGCCCTGAGACACTGGAAGAGGTTCATTAAACCCTCGGTGGTAAAGCCAAAAAGCTTATCCAACTAGATAGAAACGATTCAAGGTGGATTATAGGGTTTTTCACAGGACACTACCCGGTACGGTACCACCCTAAAAAGACACCTGCCAATCCGCGACAAATACACCAACGGCTTTTACAGCCAAAAAGTAAAATTAAATTGGCACTCACCGCATCTGGTTTCAACGGGACAGAGGTACACACGTACAGGTTTCACGACAATGATATGACTACCTTCTGAAAGCGACACTACCCCAACCTCGCCAGGTTAGAAATTTTATTTTATCTTTAATTAGTGGGCAAAGAGTGAGCTTTAATAGTTTCGTTCCGTTTAAGTGGCAGGAGCATCACTCGAAGACGATCCCAGGCCTATTGAAGTAACCACCAAGATGCTGAGCTGAAGAAAAAGTCGATACAATCATTTTTAAAATTCTGCTTGATCATCTTTGCATGACAAATGTCAGTAAAAGATGAAACCGTGAAAACTACAGAGCGTTGAATGTTCTCGTGCCATTTTAGATCTCTGTACTGAAGATAAGGATGGTACGGTGGCCCGGATTGTTACTGGAGACCAAACCTGATGGCTCCATCATTATGAACCTGAGACCCAGCAGCATGTAAAGGTCCACCACCACCACCCCAGAAGTTTAAGGTTACACAGTCAAGGAATCCTATTGATCCTTACTGTATTAGAACAGAACCAATCAGAAAAAAGAAAATTCAACCTTCGTAGACTGCAAACTGGGACGAAGATCGTCATTGAGCGTCAATACGCGGATGACAGTGTTGTCTTACACTACAACTGAACGCCTTCCAAAGGGAATCCTTTATTCACAGCTTAAGGTCGGCTCATGAAATCAGGGAGGGCACCAAAACAGGATGTTAAGACCAACATGAAGAAATGTGGCTTAGATGTGAAGAACAACTGAGGGCAGATCCCGAACGACCGACCGAGATGGAGGCGTACCATTTACCATTTGAAGAGCAGCGTCGACGACATGAGGATGCGAAGAGACAGCATCGAAAGGAGAGAGAACGTATCGATGGGGCAGTGCACCTACAACAGCCGGAAAGGGTTCGCAACAGAAATCCCTGAGTTGGAGTAATTCATACTCGTTATCGAGTGAATGCTGATGGTGCTGATGAGGCTTCGATATTATAATATAGTCCACACCTGGCCCCTAGCGATGAAGGAGTGAAGGAAGCAGTTTCAGGCTATTGTTCGGGAAAAGATTCAATATCATGGTATTAAGAAATTAATTGACATATCTGAGAAGTGTATTAGCCCTATCCCCTATTCCGCGAAATTAATATCACCTCCTCCTATATAATATTCACCTGTAGAAAGAAGTAACAAACATTCTCGAAGGTCTGACATTTACCACCACAACCATATACTGTCGCACTTGTTATACCAGAGCTCATGGAACTTTGCGGTCTGTCCGACTGTCTAGAAGCAGGCATTCGTCTTGCCACATTATTTTCCGAAATTTGTATATTATCACAACTGAAAATCAAATATTATTTCAAGATATCAAGCATATAAATGATAAACTTACGGAGTCTGTATTTCGTGGTATAATCTATCCCATTGACCCTCTTGGTTTGCATATACCTTTCGTTGGTCATGTTGCCTTGATCTCTCATAACTTCTTTCTGACATCGATGTTCTCGAACATCTTTTTCCAGCTTTAATTGATTCTTCGTCGAATTCCAAATATGGTAAACGGATTGATCCACTATCATCCGAGAAAGTAACATCGGTATTTCGGCCATCCTAAAACAAATTTACATAATATAGCCTCAATGAAAATGTTATGCTGACACTGGATACAATTTCTATTCCAGGTATAGTGTTTCTAAACTTAGTTTAAAATGATATAAAAAACCACAACTCGATATCCCTTTGTAACCTTTTTAACTTTTCATAACAATACATGCCCTACGATATTTTAAAAATCCTTTATGTATTAACAATTGTATAAAAGTATACTGTATTTTTTCTTGCCGCTCCAACACGGCAACATATAAACCTACGCTGAAAAAAACTATTTTTGTTTTTAGAAGTTTAAACATAGATGTTCGAACAGCAAGGAACAGAAGAAAAACTAGTGAACAGATCATGGTTACAATATTCTGCCACCGTGTTTTACTGTCGGACCTAATTTTCTTGTTTAAATTCCACATTAAGTCTTCGCCATACCATATGATGTCCATCCGATTATATTTAGATTAATCTGAGAAAATAACACGTTGCCAAAAATTATTTGTTTTATTCATATATTTATTTGCAAACTCTAATCCTTTTTTTTTTTTTCGATTTATCATTAACCCAATACTTTTTCCAGTCACTGTAGTTATTTTTATTACTGTCGGTATCCTTTGGCAGGCATGATTTATTATACGTCTCTTATATACGAGGGAGAAATGTATCAAAAAACGCTGCATTCGATGCCTTTTTATAATGTAAAGAGGTACGAGAACGGATAGCCCCGTTAGAATCGTACAAATTATATATTTTACATTGACTTTGGATACACTATACATTATGGCAACCTTTTGTAATATTTTTCAAATATACAGTGTGTTTAAAATAAAAGTGATTGTGATTTTAAATAGAATGTCCTGTAAAATGCGTTTTTTTTTTTTGGAATAATTAAAACACTACCACTAGTGTTCTGTAGTAAATATTTGTAATTTTTTGGAAATATTGGCAATTCTATGTTTTTCTCTAAAGCAATTTTACAATTCTTTTGAAACAGTTTCCTAGACGTCGCAGTGCTCAAGAATATCACTGCACCGTACGAAATAATAACGCTAAATGAAGGATCCTCTGACCATAGCCCGGTGTTACTGCAACTCGGAGACGGAACACTGGACGAAGGTAGGTGTCTTCAGGAAGGACTCATCTATAAGATGCACACTTTAGGATAACCACTAGCGATGATCAAGCTAGCAGACTCCTACCTACAGGACAGGCAGATTCGCGTCAGGACAGGGAAGGAGGTCTCGGAATCACGGACCCTAGAGGCCGGCGTGCCGCAGGGGTCTGTACTATCCCTCCATCTTTTCCATCCCAAGGACAGACCAGAACACCTTGGCACTCTATGCAGACGACACCGCCCTAATTGCCCGCAGTCGCAGTGCGGAATTGGTGACAAGATACCTGCAGCGAGCAGCGGACAACTTCACCGAATGGTGCACCAGGTGGAAGACCAAGATTAATGCCGAGAAGAGCACCGCGCTCCTCATCAGAAGAAGACAAGTGCGCCCCGAGGACTTTGTCAACATCGAGGGTACTGACATACAATGGCAGGACACTGCAAAGTACCTGGGGGTAACTTTGGACAGATCCCTGTCATGGAGACCGCACATCGAGAGCATCGCGAATGCCAAAGGCATCATTTCGAAGCTCTACCCGATGAGCTGCCCTTGAAGGTCAAGCTCCAAATGGTTAAGGCAGTCATGCGACCTGCCTTGACCTATACCAGTTCAGCATGGGGATACGGGGCACCATCGTACCTGAAACGATTAGAGGCCACGGAGAACAAGACAAGAAGGATGGCAGTGGGTGCACCCTGGTTTGTGTCAAACGCACAGATCCGAAGGGACCTCAAACTCGACGCCCTCAGGGACGTCATGAGGTTGAGAGCCCAGAAGGTCTTTGCAATGGCAGAGACCCATGCAAACCCACTGATTCGCGAAGCAGTCAACTACAACGTAGAAGACGGTGTCAGGCGGTACCGGAGACCGAGGAGTCAACTCTGACGAAGGAATCCACAGGACTAGGACACCAATTAATATTGTTTCCTTCAGGTCAGGTATACTCATCTAAATCTATGTTTCAGAGTGTTTTCTAGGCACCACCAAGAGACGACAACAGCAACAGACGACAATCAACATCAGAAGACAACAGCAACAGAGGACAATCAAGCGAGGACATGGAAAAGGGAGGGTTCCCGAGCCATACTACAAAGATAAGGCAGAGTTTTAGTTTGGGTTAGAGTCCCACACTACCTAGGGAAGTGGTAAGGAACTCCCTAGGTGTCATGATGATTTTTCTGTCTTGGCATAATAAAAAAAAAATTGAAACAGTTGATATAAGGAACGATAACACAAAATGTAACCAACAGTCAGTCTTGAAGTTTCCCCTCAAAAGCAAAATCGACGTATTTTAGCTGAAAATGACGAGTACCTTATATTTGGCAAAGTTGAGTAATTTTATGAACAGGAACAAAAAAGCTGGTGTGGAAATCTATTACGGAAGACCAAATGTTGCACAAGGCATCTGCCACCATTTTTGGGTAGAGAAAAAATTTGCTTTTACTTTTTACTTTGTAATTAAACGTACCTTTTTAAATAATGCATGAAAATTCAATTTTTTTCCATAAATTTTGAATTTTGTAAAAGTTATTGAAACTTTTACGGCAAAATCTTCATAAAATTGCGGAACTTTATCAAATTTAAACTACCCCTTTAACAATAGTAACCCTAAATGATAGTGCTCCGTGTAAGTACCTTATGTCCACTCGGATGGTGTTCGTTTTGTTGATAGTACTCATAATATACATCACTAGTTGCGTCGCTATAACCAACATCAGAAGTAGGCTTTAACGAACCATTTCGATAGTATCTGGAACTCTGGTGTGGTTGGATATGGTAACCATTCGGTGGTATAGTAACTGTAGTACCCTAAATAATAATATTAAACAATTACAATTAACTAGGGTTCCTCCTAATCTTAGTAAAAAAGAACAACAAAATACTGTCGTTCTGGGAAAATTACGAGCACAAATGCGACTTTTTTAAAGGATCTTCCTAATTATTGATAGTTCGTTAAATAGCCCGTTTTATTCTGATTTTAATGATATATGACTGTTTATGATTTGGGTCAGTAGTTTTCGATTGATTTGTAAAAACTGATCCGAATTAATAATTTTAATCTCTAAGGTCTGTGGAATGATAAACGCTAGTTTGAAACAAATTTTATTTTAATAATAATTATAGTAAGTCAAATTAATAAAAATACACATAGGGTCAAAAGTATTAGACTCTCTAGGAAACATTTATTTCTGTGAATACATTTAGCTTGTACACTGTGTCCAAGATCAGAATGAGATAGTATTGGAATTTTGGAATCGGTAGAAATTACAATGACGGTTAAATACAATTGAAACACCTTTTAAATGGTGTTTTCAAAAGTAAAGTAACTTTTTAGCCGTTTTCGAGAATTTTTGATTAAACGATTTTAGTTTTTATTTATTCCTGACATTATTTTTACAGATATAACAAAAATAAAAGCACTTTCTCATTGTTAATTTTTTAAATCTTTTACCGATATATATATACTCGTATATAAATTTTATATCACAGAATTTTTGGAGTTTTTATTTGGAAAAAAAAATTAATCTTTTTGCATTTAGTTGAGTAAATAATATATTTTTATTAAGTTTTGACCGTCTATTTACACCTCTCATACGTCCTATGTGTTCCAAAAACCAATCTCATCTTTAATAGTATTTTTGTATCAAATTTGGTTAAAATCCTTTAAGCGTGTGTATACGGCTTGACAGAAATGTCTCAAAAACACGTAGGTATTCCCTTAGAATATAGAAAATCATATAACTAACAGCTTCTATATGAACTATAATATGATGAAATGTGGAGTGGAGAGTCATATCGCAAACTTTTTGGATATCTTAATGATTGTTTAAGTTTACGCATAAAAAAAATCGGTTGTGTCGCCCCAAAACTTTCCCGACCAGATATAATATAATCAAAAATATATGAAATGCGTGACGAACCAGAATTTTAATAATAATTATTATTATAATTGTATTATTTTCATTATTTCCAATAAACTAACTACTTTATTCAAAAATTATAAAAAAGAAATACGGCCAGAGCTGGGATTCGAACCCAGAATCTTCCGCATGCAGAGCGCACGCTCTATCAATGACGCCAAAATCCTTTATCAAATTTATAAAATTCTAATGAGAGTTATAGGTTCCAACTACCTAACTGGTGAAATGTTAAACGCAATTTTCTCGATAATTATGTGGCCAAATATCAAAAGTAACATATCGCTGTAATGCAGATAAAAAATACTTTAAAATGATGTAAGTCTCGACCCCTAAATGCTAATTGAAACTTTGGCGGTTTTGTTCACCCCTAGCACAGTCAAAATTTAGCTCAATTGGTTAAATTGTTTAGGCGCTATCGTGAAAGAATACATACAGACAGACTTCGATCTAGAAATGGTCTTAATCGTCTCATAGGGAACTTCAAAATGGTTATATCCGTATTTATCTCAATTTTTATATTATTTTTAGCGCGTTGACAATACTTTCCCTGTGCGGGAAAGTAATAAGTAAGGAAACCAAAAAGTGACGAGTGCTTAAATAAGGTAAATATATATTTCCTAGAATAGGTTTGACACTTTGCGCCCTGATCTCAATTGTATTATTTTTTCATCTACCAAGGTTCTTATGAGAAGTATATCCCGTTGTAGCAGTTATATTATTTAAAATTTGTGTGATGGGTCTAGTTGCTTGAGTGACTAAATGCAGAGTATAGTAGGTTTTGCACATTCTTTCGTCGTTACTCACAATTATCTATTATTATTATTTGCCAATTTATTTCTGTCTCAGTACAACATTTCGTTCTGTACGCGGTTTTTTAAATTTAGTTGAATTTTTTGTGATTTTTGAAGATATTAAAAAAACGTCTTTCTCAGATGAATGTTTTCAGCAAATTAAGTGCCAAACTATGGTGATTTTTCTTGGATAATTTTAAATAACAGCTAAAAACACTGAAAACTTCTTTACATATTTCTGAATTGAAAATGGCTTTAAATTTAAAAATCCAGGGTCGTATTGAAAAAATCAAAGTTGATGATGGTTTTTCAAAAACGAAACGTCATAGTGACAATTTGTAAACGCTATCTTTTTCTCCTCAAAAAGTAACAATAAGAAAGTGTTTTTCATTTTTTTATATCTGCAAAAATAATGTCAGAAATAAATAAAAACTAAAATTGCAAAAAATAGTTTTCTCAAAAATTCTCGGAAACGGTTAACGTCACTTTACTTTTGAAAACAGCATTTAAAAGGTGTTTAAATTGTACAACTTTTCTCTAATTTAGCCGACATTGCAACTCCTACTGTTTCCAAGATTTCAATGCTATCCCATTCTGATATTGGACACAGTGTATATTACGATAATTGTTCAACATGACAACCATTTTGTTCAACATACATGCGCTATACTTTGACAGTATAATTTATTGCATTAGAAAATATGATGGAGTATTTCTCAACCTCCCCATTCCGGCCATACCCCACTCACCTTAATCTCCTATTTTATAAAAGGAACGTCAAAATAAAGTTCTCAGTTAAATCGGCTATTTCATTTCTTAATTTTGCACCTAAATTTGCATCTGCGAAGAGGTGCCAAGCTTTCTTGTGCAATTTTGGTGCAAAAGCGGATATGGGGTTGCCTGAGTATTGGGTGGCGAGCGGTGTTTTCATCCCTCCGGGGCAGCAGGCAGGGCCGGGGTGTGGGAGCGTGGCGGCAGGGCACGGAGTATCAGATATGGGGTGTGAGATCGTCGGGGAGTGGTGAAATTACGCGGTCAAAAGGGCTATTAAAATGGATGAACTCGTTGTATTGCCCTTTTCCTCTCCTTTTGTCAAAATTTGGTTTTTTTCTTACTTATCCTCAGTACTTACGGACTTATCGAATGAATTTACTTTAGTCTGACTGGTCTAAATTATTATATCGTATTTAAGGGATTGATGAAATTCTAAAATATTAATTACCTGGTACGGATTATGACATACGTTTGTGCGACGTTGGTGGTTTGTTGGACGACGCGACATGAGGACGCCGTCGCCTCACCATCTCTGTGTACCTGTAACAAAGTCTTAAATGAAATTTTATGTTTATAAGAATGTTAGCTATTATACAATATGCCTCTGATTGGGAATACAATAAGATGACAAATCAAAAAGTGAAAAATCATTCTTCAAAAAAGGTTTGCTCTTTTAAAAGCTACTTCAAACCTCATTAGCACGCCACTGATTTAGCAATATTAATACTTATAAATAGTTTAAATTTTTGGCCCTCCATATCATATTATAGGATTGCGTACAGGGATCGCCAAAGTCGATGGCGAAATATATTTCTGAAAACGTAGCCGTAGCTTTTGAACATATTTTTACCAGTGCGCTGTTGCCAGATAGTGTGATACGGAACCCCCACAAATGAAAACCCTATTTATTATTGGATTTTCGGCTTCAACGTCTGATTCTCAGCATATTTGCTTTAACCCGTGTACCCCGAATTGTTAAATAAATAAACATGCCCTATAGCTATATATTTTACTGTTTTTGACGTATGAATTTTTTCGCCAAACTCAAATTTTATTTAAATTTAATAATTATTTACTTTTTGCCATATGATGCGACTTTTTGAAAGACGCTGTATTTAAAACAAAAATCTCTTTGATCACTATCTAGCAAATTGATTATGAAGAGGGAAAAATATATACAGGGTGTCCGAAAAGCAGGGTTGAGATGATTAAAATCAGATTTTAATCAGTACGATTTTTTAAAAAAAATCATGATTAATTTAAAAAAAGTTTTAAAATTTTTTACACTTAAAATGTATTTGTTGTTGATGTTTAAAAAAAAAGAAAAAGAGAATCCTGAAGACAAGAAAAAATTGTTGAAAAGGGACAAAAAGACATTTGTGCAAATGCAAACCAAAATTCAAGTAAAATATCTAGAAAATTATTTTATTTTAGTTTAATTTAAGATTATTTTATTTAATTAAGAAATAGGATTTAATAAATTTCGGTTGTTTTATATCATATGATCGTCCAGCAGGAACAAGAACACGAAATACAGTGGCGTACCACCACCATATATCGCAAAGCTGGATCAAAAACTTCTTCTAGACCCATCCTCGTATAAAACATTATCTGAAAATCCGACTAACTACGAATTTCTCAAAACATTTAGGTATACATAAACCAGAGTTTGTCAACAAAACTTATTTAAAATTACCTTCCACAAAGCAAACCAAATAAACAGTTCGCTTTACCAGCAAAATAAACATGGGGTAAGTGAAAGACGTGAAGTAAACATGTTGATTGATAATACATATTGAACTCGAGCTAATTTTGGATTAATTCTGTACATTTTTATTATGACTACATGCATCTTGAACGATCCAATTTTTAGCTCTCCAAATCATATACCGGGTGAGTTATTAGTGCGTCTAAGTTCGATATTACCTCAAAGACCAAAAATTTCACGCAAAACTAAGCAGCAGTCATAAAGTACGTATTTTAAAATTATTGTTATTTGCATAGGGTAGCTCATCTCATCAGGGTGAACCAAACTTAAGTTTTTTTTAAATAGAAAGCCCTATTTGTTATTCCACATTTCATTGGTTTAGACTTGACATTAATCATACCAAAATTTTAGAAAATTATACAGAGTGGTTCAAAAGTTACCACTAGTATTATATGCAAAACATGGCGAATTCTAAGGCTTCTGTACTGGAACTGAAATATTTTAAACTCTGCTTCTTACGGGCATAGCTTTTTGATAGTTAGCGACTTTTAGAAAAAGATAATTGTTAGTATATAGTGCAAAACCTGTATACAGGGTGAGTCCAACCTCAAATTTGCTTTTTACTCGAATTTTCCAAATGAGACACCATGTATATAATATCAAAAACTGAAAGGAAAATTGATAAGCTTTTATTCATATATAGCCTTTCTTATACGTAAAGCTATTAGTTTTTAAGATATTTTCATTTATGAAATGTGGCTTCATCTCCAAACAACACAGTCAAAAAAATCTACCTGATTGTGAATTTGTTGCTGCGCCCATTGGCAGAACATAATTCGCCGGAGATAGTGATCGTCATTTTGTTTTTATGTAGAATTCTTTTGACTGAGCTTTGTTTCGGGTATTTTACTGATCCCGTGTTTCCAAAACGATTCATTAAGTACCTTTCCATTGTTATCTTTTCTGGTTGCCTTCGAGCAGGATATCTTTCTTGGTAAATTCTTTGCGCAAGTAAAACATTTTGCATACATTCTCCCTATATCCAAATCATATCTATTAACTCATTTTTGGGAAAATTCATTTCAACCAAAATTTAATTTAGTGATTATTAATAAATTAATTGTTATAGGTAGGTACTTAATAGAATACACTTATGTAATAAATAGCTAATGATTAAATGTCACTGTCAATCGATCAGATCCTTGTTGATTTAGTTGATAAATATTGCAATTATTATACCGGTTTTGATTACGATTATGATAAATAAATAACTACGAGTATTAAAAAATAGGTTGAACTTGAAAAATAATATTTTGGTGATTTTGTGTAATGTTTTCAATAACAAATATCAAAAATGAAATTAGGTATACCTATGCAAAATGATCACGTAAAGTCCAAATTTTCTAATATTTATTTGTTTAAATGAAAATATCTTAAAAACTAATAGCTTTAGGTATAAGAAAGCTTATCAATTTTCCTTTCAGTTTTTGATATTATATACAGGGTGTCTCATTTGGAAAATTCGAGAAAAACGCAAATTTGAGTTTGGACTCACCCTGTATACAGGTTTTGCACTATATACTAACAATTATCTTTTTCTAAAAGTTGATAACTATCAAAAAGCTATGCCCGTCAGAAGCAGACTTTAAATTATTTCAGTTCCAGTACAGAAGCCTTAGAATTCGCCTTGTTTTGCATATAATACTAGTGGTAACTTTTGAAACACTCTGTATAATTTTCTAAAATTTTGGTATGATTAATGTCAAGTCTAAACCAATGAAATTGTGAAATAATAAATAGGGCTTTCCATTAAAAAAAACGTAAGTTTGGATCACCCTGATGAGATGAGCCACCCTGTACAAATAACAATAATTTTAAAATACGTACTTGATGGCTGCCTATACACTGGCTGCTTAGTTTTGCGTGAAATTTTTGGTCTTCTAGGTAATATCGAACTTCGACGCACTAATAACTCACCCTGTATATATATATTGCGTGCTTTGGGCGCTAGAGGCCTGTAAAAGTGAATATTTTTTTACGTTTTCTCAAATAAATCGAACAATATTTGATACCTAGATTTGATTCATTTTTTAGATACGCGTTTGTACCAAGGTTTTTATTGAAGAAACAGGGTCTTTAAAAGCTTAGTCACAATAACTTTTCTACCCATATTTTGTCTATCCCTCATATAATCAATACCAGTTTTTTTCTGTGAATAAGGAGGAAGGAAGGACCAGTTTTGTCCTAAAATTTTCAAACTCGAATATCTCTAAAACCTTTAAGTTTTTCGAGAAAAAAGAATGCCTTTTTTTATGTAGAAAACTTTATTTAATCACATTTTTGACACAAAATGAATAAAAATCACAAGGAGAAAAAGTTAGGTTATAATTATGATTAGATGTCCCCAATTCGCTCACAAATTTTGGCCATGCTTTCTGAAACACCCTGTATATACTTTGTAAATTGTATACTTGTCGATAATGAACTTTTCAAAAAAAATAAATAAATAAATTTAACGGTTGTGTTCACCCCTATCACAGGGCTTAAGCCATTTCCACCAAAAACTAATTGGTTCATCCGAGGACTACCCCAAACTCATATGCCAAAATCTAGCTCAATTGCTTAAAGCGTTTGGGCACTATCGTGGAAGAATACACACAAACAGACAGACTTCCATCTGAAAATGGTCTTAATCGTCTCGGAAAACTTCAATATGGTTATATCCGTCTTTATCTCAATTTTTTTTAGCGCGTTCACAATACTGCCTCTGTGCGGGAAATTAATACTATGATAAGTAATGATATTGGCAACTTTGTAAACAAATAATGCAAACATTGTTCTTACTTAATAAAGAATCTATTAGATATACCTACTAAGTACCTACTTACCTTTTAATTTTAAAATGGGTAGGTATGTTATATCCACTTAGTAACACAGAACACATTTATTTAAACTTAAACATTCAAGCAAACACACAGCATTACTACTGTTTTCTTGATTAACAATAACTAATAATAAAACAAAACAATAACAAAAATAATACAACTATCAACACTAACTGGCGGTCATTGATTTATTTAACTTCTATTTCCGTTTCATCTCAATAGATTTTTTTGTAAAATTTTAAATAGTTTACGTTCATATTTTTTAGTAAACTCTTACAATTACTACGGTCAACTTTTTAACAGCAGATAAACATACAGGTATGATAGGTAACACCGGTTTTGTTAAATAGAGAATTCAACTTTTCATGGTTTGGTAGGTAGGCGGTTTTGGACTATGTATAAAAGTTTAACTAAACCCTCGTCATATATACAACAACGCGTATACATAAAACAGTGATTTCTCCTTTTTTTTTTTTTTGGTGACTCGGTCCATCTGGTTAACAGTAGCGGTACGAAAAAGGCGTAAAAATAAATAAGCATTACTTAAACAGATAACATTTATCTATTTATTGCCCTAACTAGATCAAAATTATTATTAAATCCAGTGGCGTTAGGGGGGCAACTTAATAAAAATTATTGACAAAAAAAAAATGTACGCCTAGAAAATTTATCTATCAGGAGCCATACGCTGAAGAAATCTTTCTCTAATTAAAGTGTAATGAATTGAACAACTATCGCCCTATTTCTATAGTGCCTGTTCAGGCAAAATTTTTGAAAATATACTCTTTAAACAATTAGCCAACTATTTTGAAAGAAATAATTTATTTTCTCCGAAACAATTTGGATTTAGACCGAAACTTAACACCGTTTCAGCTATAGAAAACTTATAACCGCTTTTGAGTGTAGAAGGCTTGTGGGGGCTTCTTTTCTTGATTTAACAAAGGCGTTTGATTGCGTCTCACACGATATCTTGTTGGGTAAACTGGAGCGATACGGTATGAGTGCGAATTCGATTCGTTTGCTGAGTTCCTATCTCAATGGTAGGAATGTTGTAACGATGTTTGAGTCAAAGTCTTCTCAGCCCTTGTTGAGCTCTTGTGGAGTCCCACAAAGCTCGGTGCTCGGACCTCTATTGTTTTTGATTTTCATTAATGATTTACCGCTACATCTGCCATGCTCTGACCTGACATTGTTTGCAGACGATTCAACTATTGTCGATGTTGAACTGTCGAGTGATGTTCTGGCCTCAAGTATGATTAATTCACAGTCGAGGGCTGCTGACTCGTTTGCAGCTAACAAACTCTGCATGAATGCCAATAAAACAGCTACTAAAATATTTACATTGCGTGAGACGGACGTTGCTGTTTCTGATGGTCTGGTAAAGTTTTTGGGTGTCACTTTGGACCAAAAGCTAACCTAAGCGGGTCATGTCGAGGTTACCATTGCCAAGTTGTCTAAGGTTGTGTTCATGTTGCGAAGCTTGAAGGGTGAAGTCACTTTTAATGTTTTGAAATCAGCATATTTTGGCCTTTTTCACAGTGTGGCTTCATATGCTTTGTCAATTTGGGGACACTCTTGTCATGCTAGTCGGGTATTCGCAATCCAAAGACGAGTGGTTCGAATAATGACAGATTTAAAGTTTAGAGAGGATAGAAACAAAAATGACATTCTTCCTGAATATATGAGGTTGGGTAGAAGCAGAAATTCTGTAAATTATTATGGTCCCACATGCCATAATCATTTGCATTAACTTTAACTTTGGTGGGAAAACTATCTGTGAAATTTATTTTAATCATAGAGTTCCGCATGAGTCCCACCTGTGTTCTTTACCTTAAAATTTTTGCAAGATATTCTAGACTTCGAAATGTAAGAAAAATTTGCCCATTATATGTACCCTTTTGGTGAAATTTAAATCTTTCATGAAACGATATTTATTACGCGACAAGAACTATTTAATATTTTATGAAGTTCGGGCGTTCAAACTTATAAAGTACTCAAAACGACAGTTTGATTAATTAAAATTTGAAAATTCGAAAAATTTTAAGACTTAAATCACAGATTGTCTCATTTTTCCAATCTGAAAGCATTACGGCAAATAAATAAATTACGACTACGCCACTGCATGTCATAACTCATGCTAACAAGATTCCCTACTCTCCATCTCACTTGCACGTTTATAACAAGGTCTCCTCGTCTGCATCTATTATCTTCAATCTCAATATTTTCAGACATCATTTTTAGTGGTGACTGGCCTGTTCATATACGTATACAGTGAGAATCAAAAGTCACGCATAAATTTGACAGTTCCTTGATCACGTTTCTTAACATTTCAGGGGCTTATTTACATACACTCTCTGTTCTAGATAACGCCAAATAAAAAAGTCCATAGTAGTTAGGTCTGACGACTTAGCAGGCCATTCGATTTCACCCCTTTGACCCGTAAGTACTTCGTTTAAATATTGACAGACTTCTGTACTAAAGTTTGGGGGAGCACCATCTTGAACCTCAAATTAAATGTTCTGGAATGTTGAGGTCATGTGCATTTGACGACATACATCGTGAATCAACGTTGATCTGTTAAAGTGTCATCGCAAAAATATGGTTCTATAACTATGTCATACATTGACAGACTGAGGATATTGTTTGAGCTTTATTAGCCCAATTTCGATTTGTATTAGTGTGGGCGACACTTTTCTCTGTACAACACACCATTCAGACAAATTGTCGACTCGTCGCTTTAGGAAAGCTCGTGATTTTTGGTGACTGACCTATACAGACCTGAGTAAGGCTTTAGATACGGCCAATCACAATATTCTTATTGCTTATAGCCAACAGACGGGGATAATAATACTACATATGTCTAAGTTTGCCGATGCTGGTAATCTACCAGATAATCACACTACAATCAGTTTTATGTGGTCAGACAATTTTTTTAACCATGAGTATTTCGTGTTTAAACATTGAGAGATATGTCATTAACTACAGGATTCATGGGAAAATGATACTTACTATTTTCTAAACTTTGCAATTTACTACCTGCAGTTCATACCCAGCCCGACTGAGATTAGTGAATACTTGGGTCATTGCAACTGCTTTGGTCATCTTTATGATAAGCTTTCCGAAAAAAAAAGTATTTTCTCTATGCAGAAAAAAAGGTATGTAAATTGCATATGATCCTACATACATAATATAATAAATTCTTACAAAATAACAATAGATAATATTGTGGGTTTGCTATGCTAGTATAAATAAGAAAACGTAGTAAACAGCTAACGAAGCATCAAGAAGGAATATAACTCACAATTAGCAGACCAAATTGACTGGTTTATTGTTCACAAATTCATTAATATCACTTAAATCGCCCGCACATATTTCTTACTTTTATAGAAGGTATGAACTAATAATTATTCAGTGACACTCCTAACACAGAAACCAAATACACATTTATTAGAATTTCAAACAAAAAACAATCTTCTTTGATTTTTATATTTCCATTTCTAAAGGAAAAATAACAACTAACCTATTTTTTTTAGCTATTTTCGTCTTTTGTTTTCTACTTCTTAATTCTTTGACTTTCACTCCTAATCGAATTCCTGAAAACCAGGGAGTAGTACGGCAAACGGATCATGCGAAACGAGGCACTACGTAATAAATTAGCAAAGCGTTGCCTCCGTTCACTCGGATATTCGACTCGCCGGTTTTAAAAATAGACATCAGTGTGTTTACTACAATGACATATTATACTAATGGACCGGCCATATACATATTCAATATTATGCATCAGGGATGCGGAAAACATTAGAAAGAGAGGTTTGAAGGAAAGATGGAGCTAAAGTGGGTAGAAAACGCAACAAGTGCATGGAGGAACATATTAATTTGCTTAAAAAATAGTTTTTATTAAAAATACTTGGGAACTGTTACTAATTTCGAAAGATATGACATCAATGCGTCAAATTATAACTCGCCAATAGTGAGAAAATTCTATAAAATTTAAAAATATTGGGAGGATATGCCCTAAAAAAAAAAACATAAAATTTATGAAAATAAGTATTTATTTATTATTCAGTTTTGATATTTTGATTGACTTTTATCAAATTAACATGAGAGAATATGAATGAATAGAAAAATGTCTACATTAATGGTTTTAGGGTGAGTCATCAGTCGGTAAAGCTTCGATATTATCGTTAAAAATAACAGTTATATAGGTTGTCTTAAGCTGCACATTTTAAAATAATTTTTTCTGTACATGGTGGCTTCCATTTCAGTATTACCTGACTGGAAAGCTTGCCCTGAAACTTAAAGAAAATTTAGAAAATACGGATTTTTTACAACCTATTTGTAACAAAACTATAAAACATTTTCCAAATCACAAACCTTATGTTGTTTTAACTTCCGGATTTACAGGGATTTCTCGCTTTAAAAGTATTCGTTTTATATTGTTTTGGTTAAATGAGGAGCAAAATCAAAATGAGACGACAAAGAACAGCGGTTTTATTTGATTTGTAACAATTTCTTCTAGTTGCTACTACCCATAATTTCCTTAAATTTGGATCCTTTGGAAACCTAATATAATAATTATGCTACATTTGAATGAATATTTCAACCATATAGAAATTATTTACTTAAGAAATTATATTTAAATATATTTCTTATACTTTTGTGTACAATTTACCGCACTGCAGGACTTTACCAGTTTTAAAATAGCTTAAAAAATTATAAAAAATTGTTGGAACTATCTGAAAATCCCATTTAACGACACAGTAAACAAATATCTTTTTACTCACTACCCACTCTACCTCTATCCTTGTCGCACCCCTAGGGTATAGATTAATGCAACAATATGGCCGGTCCATAGTATATAAGATCAATGGTTTACTGTTAAATAGCAGGATTGCATGTAACAGAGGAAGAAAAAACTTATGAGTACATGCTAATTGCTGATCTGATTCAGCAGGAGTCAAATAAGATAAGAAAGACTTGAACAGGATGAAGAAAAATATTTGATACAACTGATAATAAAGTTCTCGTCGTTAAAGTGGGCAATTTTTGAAGATTAAGGAGGCTCTGAATTAATTTTCTGTTTAAATTCATTCCCGTTTTTAAATTAAAATATTTAGTCATTTGCGGAAGTCGTAACCAATGAAATTCTAGTTAATTTGCTATTCGTTTCATCAAACATTCAAGTGAGGTGAGTGGTATGTCTTTGGAAAGATAACGCCTACTAATGTAATAGCGCATGCGCATATTCGGAGATTTACGAAATTTGGTTAATGAATTCTAAATTCTCGTTTTAAAAGCATCCGGTACAAAAAGTTATTTTTGTGTTTGTATCCTTGCCTTGACAGAAAAATAATTGTTGGAAACTAATTATATATTTTAAAAATATAGTAAGTATATCTATTAGATATATTAAAATGTTCCTTAAAATGTCGAATTTGGGCCCCCTTACATTCTTCTATCCCCATTACTTTACTATTCACTTCTGAAAATAATTAGTTTGATTTCTGTTTTAGGATATGGATCAGGCAGAAAATCAGTTGCTACAAATCACACAAGCCATTGAAAAGCAAGTAGATGCAACAATTGATCATATTGATAACTTGGACATAAACGACTTGGAACAACTACGAAAGAGTAGAGTTAAAGAACTTCAAAAGCAGGAGGAAAAACGTAAAGAATGGTTGAGTAATGATCACGGTAAATATGAAGAAATCCCAGAAGAGAAGATGTTTTTTGATATTATGAAGAAGTCTGAAAACTGTGTAGTTCATTTCTACACTAACACATCACAGAATTCCCTTATTGTTGATAAACATTTGAAGATACTTGCTCCAAAACACATTGAAACCCGTTTTGTCAAAATCAATGCTGAAAAATGTCCTTTCTTGGCAGAAAGATTGAAAATTAAGACTATACCAACACTTGTTCTAGTCCACAACGGTATTGTTGTTGATAAAGTGGTTGGATTTACACAATTGGGGAACAGAGATGACTTTACCACAGGTATTTATTATTTTTTTAATATTTTTGAGACAGTAATAAGCGGTAAAGAACCAATGAGACGCCCAATTCACAATCAAACGACAAAATTCACAATGTGAAGACTACTGAGAAATGGATCAACTGGTTCTTCTGGTTTAGATCTGTATCCCGAACACTAAAACGGATACCCAAATACAATATAGTAAGTATCTACTGTAATTCTCACAATATTCTATTGTATTTTAGAAATTCTGGAATGGAGAATTGCCCAAAATGAAATTATTCAATATGAAGGTGACTTATCTACACCACCAGATCTTAGGGATCATTCAACGAGTAAAAGTTATGGAAGGAAGATTCGGGATAGTAACTATGATCGTGAAGATGATGATTTATATTTAGATGACGTTCAGTCTTCTAATAAAATCCCAAGTGACAGTTTATCTACAGAGTTAACGGATCAAGAAAAAGCAGAATTAGGAATTGATGATTAACTATTTGTTTATAATTCCTGTCGTTATAACTATTATCCTGCTTTTCCAATTGATCTCTTCTACTCTTTAACTTTAATTTTTTTTTGATATTTAATAAATCCACTTATTATTAACGTTTATTTATTGTAAATTTATAAAATACTTTTTTATATATATACATTGAAATCACACTGGTATAACAAATTAAAAATGACTTATTTCTTAATATTTATTTTATTTACATTCAATTGGAAATATGTCTTAATCTTATTATGCTTCTAGTGCCACAGGTTCTTCAGTCTGCTGCTTTTCCTTTGATGTTACTGAAAATAATTATGTCCGATAAATTTTTTATTCATACTTCAAAATGTCGACGTTTAAATGAAGGAGATTCCCAATCCACATATCAAATGCTTCAGGGATACACTGGTGTAAGATGCACAACAGTGCATAGGAATTTGAAAAAAAGCATAAGTGTTAGAAGGGATTGAACCGCGTTTCGGTTACCGTTTGGGTTTTCAGAACAGAAACGAAATGATACGGAAAGGTACACTACCGCAAACAGTAACGAATCGGTTAATAACGAAATACGGAGACATCTCCAGCAGAAGGTTACTAACAGAAACGAAATCATTACCGAAACCTATTCCAACGACAAACTCATTAACCAAGCCCTAGGTAAACGCTAGGTACCAAAAACAACAACGAATAGATGCTTCAGAGGAGTGTTTGGCGCTGTTAAACCGCAATAAAATGGAATTTGATCGTCGATATGTGACAATGAATGAAAGGTGGCTTCACTATTACACACCAGAATCCAAAAGACAGTCAGCTGAGTGATAGCAATCGCAACAGTCGGCCGGTAAGTTGATGGAGGCTGTATTTTGGGGTGCAAACGGAATCATGTCCTCGACTACCTCAAAAAAGGAACCACCATCAACAGGGACTAACTGTGCACATTTGGATCGATTGAAGGCTGAAATTCTATGAAGAGGTAAAGAAAATGAAAGAAATGATTATGAACGATCCCTAAATCCCAATCAAGGAAGTCGCTAAGTGGTGAATCCCGAACAAAAGCAACGGAGAATGGAAGTTGCTCAGGAGTCATTAAAAGAAGTCAAAAACGAAGCAGAACTATTGAAACGTGTGCTAACAGCTGATGAAACGTGGGTTTATGGTTAAATGGTCGAAACTAAGTCTCAATCGTCCCAGTGGAGGCGTTTTGGATCGTCAAGATTGAAAAAAGATCGACAAATGCGAATGTGAAGGTTATGTTCCCTGTCTTTTGATTTTAGAGGCATAGTGAACCATGAGGTGAAACAATCAATAAGGAGTACTACAAGTTCAACGCCATTTGCGTGAAGTATTCTGAAGAAAACATCCGGATTTGAAAACAATTCATGGTTTCTGCATCAAGATAGCACCTGATCACACATCACTGTTTTTCTGTAAATCACACCAGACATGGGCTGTGTAATTTTTCTGTTGCGAAAACTCAAGAGAACCTTAAAGAATCATCGCGCAAATTGCTTAAAGACCTAATACCAAAGATAAGAGTTTCGAGGATTGGCACAAGAGCTGGCATAAGTATATAATATCCAATAGGGACTCAGTAGATTGCGAAGAGATAGCATCGAAAGGAGAGAAAACGCTCTCCTTTCGATGCTATCTCTTCGCAATCTACTGAGTCCCTATTGGATATTATATACTTATGCCAGCTTTTGTGCCAATCCCCGAAACTCTGAGTCCCTATTGGATATTATATACGTAGGTACCGATGAAACAATGGGTAAGTACTGAATGTTGATGATTGAGTTATTTTTAAGAAACCACGCAGTTTTATTGAAACAGATAAGAGGAAAGATCCCAAAATGTAACATGCTGCAGTTTTAATACAGTAAACTGACATATCTAGCCAGATTCATCCTTATTTATAAAAAAAATAGAAACATAAATATGTAATAAAAATGTAAAAACCTTTTTTGGCTTCAACGTCTTCAACATTCTCAATATCACCACCCATTGGCTCTTCAGATGGAATGTTAGGTAACTGTTGATCAATCAAATTTGCCAATTCATTTTCTACAGCTTCTTCATCTTCGTCCGTTAACTTTCCACTTAAAAGGTCATTTATTTGCTAAAATGAATGAAGGATAATAAATATCTCTGCTACCTTAATTTACTAAATACTATAGGTACAAAATAAAGTGTTCGTTGTATATGCCATTTGGTGACAATATTAAAAATATAATATGTGTTCTATTTGTTGCTAATTTACCTACTTAAAATTTGATCTTACCTCTTGCTTATCAATTCCTTCTCGGGTCTCCTCAAGAATTTTTTCGATATCTACTATATTTAAAGCCTCATTGACTCTTTTTAAGGCTTCATTACCTTGTTTAAGACCTTCCACTACTTGAAGCTCAACTTGTGCAAATTCCAAATCATTAGCTAAGTTTTCTAAATTTGTCAGTTGTCCATCTGTTTTAAATAGCAGTTGTTCTTGGAACCGTTTTTTACGCAGCAGTAGCTTAGCACGACTACAATTTAATTCAAATTAGTAATGAAACAGAAACATTTTGAATTTGTTGAAAACATACTCCCTTTGTCCTTTTTCTAACAATTTTTTGACTATTTCTCTATCTGACGCTAACGCTAATTGAATGCGCTTTTGATATTGTTTAAGCTTATCTCTTTGTTGTTTCAATTGCTGGCAAATAAATTATTTTATGAAAACAAGGGCTAGGTATTTACTTAAGCTGCATCATACTTAAAATCTTACCAAAATTGCTTTATCTTGTTGTGTGATGCGAGATGCTTTCTTTTTACCGAATATAATCCCCATGCCGAAGCCTCATAAAGTTAAATTAAATTTCTCTGATCTGTAATTCAATTAAAATTTTAAAACAAATAGGTGTAGACATGTAATTAAAATAATTTTCTGATATCTGCAAATATTTTGATTTTTTATGTCTGTGTCACTGTACTGTCCATTCCCTAATCTGTGCTGTCAGCTGTCACTTATCTGACTTATCACCCATTGAAATATTTTACACTAGACCACAGATATATAAGTGATAGCATTGTCTTTAAAAGGTGACAGATATACTGTGACTAGACTCTGTAATTCGCAACATTATAAACACGAGTTGAGTTGAGTGTTTTATATTTACTAGCTACATTAAAGTATGTTTTTACAAAAGGTAACTGGAAAAAAGTTTAAAAATGCATAAAATATTTAATATGTGACTTCAAATATCTCTTGAGATGTTTCTATTATTATGTGAGAATAATGTGATATGTGATTAGATACTATAAATGCTAGACTGTCTAAAAATAGTTGTGTTTCTTTTAAAACATGATGTGAGTAACTCTTGTGTAGCTGCTATATCATATCAAAGATTTATACACTAATCTTTGGCTATATAGAACGACAACATAATCATGAAATTAAAATTAAAAATACATAATCAAAAATACACAACTTTGGTGCTTTGGCTTGGTATCTGAATGCATGGCAAATGGCAAGTGTTACGCCATTCGCCATTGTCTATGTTTTGAAAGACATTGGTTACGCTTTTAATGCGGCGGCCATTTTTTATGTGCCAAAAAAACAGAAAACGTGCATTTTTGATGATTTTATTTGTGGGAATAGAAATTTACTTTGTATATTAATTAAATAGTACCTTGTCTGGCGTTTGGATGCCCAAGTCTCAGTGAACAAAAGAAGTCCGGAATTTCATTTCATAGGTAAAACCATTGTCTTTAAAAGTTTATAAAGACAATGGTAAAACTTAGAATGATGTATTAAGTCGCTTCTAGTTTTTATTAATTTTTAATAATTAAAAGTAATCTTTAGGCTATTATCTTTTAGTATGTAATATAACAGGTTTCCGTTTACCTAATGAAAACTGTTTGATACAACAATTCATTTATAATAAACATGATAAAGCCTTATTTATTGATAGATATGTTGTGAGATATATTTTTACATATTTTATTACATTTTTTGCGTTAAAAGTGAATAAAATCATTTCAGCTCAAGACGTCTTTATTACTTTAGCTTTTTAATTGTTTCAATATTTAGAAAGTCATGCACTAGATAGCCCAGCAAATCGCATATTATAATTTTTAATAAAATCTTTTTATGCCAAATATGTTAATGTTCGTGTAGGTACATTTCATAACAAAAATACTGTGTCAAAAATTAGATCCCATTCGAATTCAAGTTACAAAACTCATTCTATTTAAAGGACAATAAAAACGTTATATATTTTTATATATTAAATTTTTATTTTGAGGACTATTGTTATTGTTAATTGTAACTAATAAATATTTTGTGAGTGCAAAGATATAATTGAGCTTATAGTTTACAAATATATGCACCTACCTAATTCCTAATTAGAAAATTATTTTGATTTAACTCAAAAGTAAACAAACAAATGACATGACAGCACACGATCGGTATGGACCGAATTCCAAATCGGAGCGTTTCGGATAGCGTATAAGCGATAACGGGCACTACATGGAGGCACGCGAGATCACGTAGCGCCGTAAACCCAAACGCAAAGAAGGTCAACGTGCGCATGCGTAGCTGTCAACTATCACGTTTTCGTTTACGTAAATTAAAGCATTTCTACTGTCTAATAAAATGTTTTAATACCCACGCAATTACAGTGATATTATAAAGGGTATTTCTCTTGTAAAGGCGTTTAAAAGAATATTCCCTTCATCGCAATTAATTAAATTTTACTTAAGTTGTTTTGATTTGTAACTTTTGTTATATTCCTGCATACTTTTAAGTGTTTTATAAATTCATTACCTAATATGTACTTTAACTTAATTATTCTCTGTTAATTTATTTATTGTTTGTAAAGTTTATTGGTGTAACATTTAGGATGATCGGTAAAGCAAACTGCCTTCGCCGAGTTTAACATAAAAGCCTTTATTATATTAAAGGGATAAATACTAATTTGATTACAAGACGGAAAAGAAATAATTCAGACATGTTAATTTCTATAAATTTTAATAAGAATATAAATTGCATTATATAATATGAAGTACAATGTCTTAAAATAAAATTTACATATATATACAAATTACAATTACATATATTCCTAAATTAGTGATTTTTACATTAATTTTTCCCATTAAGATTTTGGCAGTATGGAATTGGACTTACTGTTGCCACAAATCATCTTTAAATAATATTATAAACAATTACTAGGAACGAGTTAATACTCTAATAATTAATTAAGTTGAATAACAACAACAATTTTCAAATCAACAACAATAATATTACAATTTTGAACTTAAGTACATCATTACTTTCAAGAAAAGAAAACATAGGTACTAGGTATTACTTTTTCATATTGTTCTTTTGATGGTAAGTCAGGAAGCATCGTCTATTGTAAATTTTGTTTATTATTATTTCAAAGGCTTCCGTTTTTCTTTTTTTTTATACATTCGCCACATAATACCGAAAGTAATCGGCTCACATTCCGTCTTTCTACGGGGTTTGTACAAAAAATATGAATAATTTAGGAACCCCAGTAAAAGATAGAATGCTTTTATCTGGTTCGCCCCTATCGACTGTAGGATTAACTTTCAAAAGCAAATTTTTGATGGTCTAATCTACATTTTACTTTTGTAACTAAATAGGTAAAATTGTATTGTATTTGGACCAGTTTAGAGCTGGGTTCGGATACAGGTTAATCGTCCTGGAGTAGCGAATGCGGATACTTTCAAAGTAAAAGTAAAATGGTGGGACACCCAGTGTTTTGTGCAGGTTAGTAGAGAATCATCTGTGTTTTCTTTATATTTAGTTCAAGCCCGATACTTCTGTATGATAACTAGTCAGTGTATACCCGCCTCGTCTCCCCCCACTGTAAAATATAATGGAACGCAAATCTAGAATGCCTAATTCTAGCGATATCTACTATGGGCTAAGAATTGAATCCGAAAGTTTAAAAATGTATCCGGATACATAGGAAATGTACTTAAGTATCCAATACTATATATTTTTGAGGCGGATACGGATACAGTGATTTGGAAAGTACTGGAATACCGCTTTCAGTTAGAGAAATTGCATGCGGATACATTTGTATCTGCGCGCGCACTGCTCGAAGTGTAAAAAACACAACCCGCTAAATTAACGGGGGCAGGTTGTGCGCATGCTCATTTCATCATCGGACTGTAGGTGATGCGCGGCACACCGGTCAAAATATAATACAGGAATACCACTAAATATTATAATACATTTAAATAAATACCATAAAATTTATCAAATAATTTAAAATAAAACCTACATAATAGGGAATTTCCTTTAAAGCAGCAGTTTTCATCACCCCATATTATCGGGCGTTTCTTTGATTAAAGTAGTTAACAATAAGTCAGAAATTAAGCTCCCTCCTTCAGAATTGGTATTTTATAAATGCTTTAGATATCGCAAAAGTGTGTCGTTCCTTTTACAACCTAAATGCAGCAAGTAAGGATGTGTTACAATAATTCAGTTGAGCTGCAGTGAACAAGAATATTCCCTATTACACCCACACAATAAAATACCATGTAAATGCTTATTCCAATTTGAAATGTAACAAAAAAACAGTGAAAGTATTTTATATACAGGGTGTCTCGATATTAGCCTGCCATAGTTTACCAGCACGTTCAGCTACTCAAAAAAATGTAAAAACTTCATATAAACATGGCGCCAAACATGTAGCATAACGGGCCTACAGCTCCCGAAAGGGATAGTTTCGCAAACGAGTTTTCGTAAATATTTCCGGAATACAGAAAGATAAAATTCTGAAACTTGGTATGTGATATACCTGTGAGAAAATTTGATATATAATCATCGCTTATGATGATGGTAATGTATTGAAAAACGCACTAGTGCGGTAATATACGTCATTATGGCATTGAAAATAGTGTCAAATTGTAGCAATCACATGACAGTTCGGCTGTTCCAAGGAAAAACATAGTATATGAAAATCTTTTTACGCAAAACGAAGAAGTAAGGGTCTAATTGAACTATATTAGGCCTCTAGTTTTATCGGGCTTAGCTAACATTTAAGAAATAATTAGTTTTTTGGAAGAAAATGCATATACTGTGTTTTGTTTTTATTAAGTTTCAAGCGGATGAGAATTTTATACAAAAACTATAGTATATACTGTGTTTTTATCATATTAAATTTATATACACATATAAAATTTAACAAATTATTATTATTATTAGTAAATAGCAGGGAGTAGCAGTAAAATGTAAAAATATTTATTTTTTTAAATAAACGTTTATTGCACAAGTAAACTGACATAGGTTTTAGGACAAAATATCAGGCTTACAGGAAAAGAAAACACGGTTTCTTATGAAGGAAAAATGGCGTGTAGATACTGAATTTTTTCATTCTTTATTTTCGTTATTTTGCTGTAAATCTAAATTTTTACTATCCCAAAAGATAGATCATAACCCATTATATACAGATATGTTAAAATCGCAATATTCACAAAAAATGCATATACTGTGTTTTTGCTTGGGACAGCCGAGTTGTATATAGAATTTTTTTTTCTACGACTGTCTTTAAATGCTTTTGTTATAATATGTTCAATCATAATTTGAAAATGTAGTACATTGTAATACTTTTTTATATTTGCCACTAGTGGCTCAGCACGGGTAAATTTCCTGGTCATGACAAAAGTAGCATCGGTTATGAAAAATCACCATAGCAACGTCGACAATACAACTAAACCAAATTGACAGTTTAAATTATTTCGCTAATTTCGAAGGTTTCAAAGCCATTTATACAATGTGTCCACGGATAGAGCTTGGATGAGGAAAAACTTTTTTATTTGTCGATTTCGAAGAAAAAGTCATTCTTTATAAAAACGGCTGCTTGTGTCAAAACTACAAATTCAAATACCAAATTTACGATTACTATACAGGGTATATCAAAAATAATATTTTTAATGATATTGATTTTTTTTTTAATTTTATTATTTTAATAGTAGCTATGAAATTAACCACTTTGAGAAAAAAGTTTACTAGTGTTTTTTGCACAATTGATGTAATAAATCACGGTTTTGAAAATATTTGCATAAAATTAAAAAAAAAAACAAAAAAATCAAAATCATTAAAAATGTTATTTTTGATATACCCTGTATAGTAATCGCAAATTTGGCATTTGAAATTGTAGTTTCGACACAAGCAGACGTTTTTATAAAGAATGACTTTTTCTTCTAAATCGACAAATAAAAAAGTTTTTCCTCTTCCAAACTCTCTCCATTGTATAATGAAAAACAGTGATAGTGAATATAGTTTAACACCACCTAGTTAATTTGATACTCATCGTATTTAGGCTTACGCCAACAGAGTGAGTATAGGTAAGTTTCGAAAAACAAATATTTTCCTAAAAATTATGATGTTTAATTTATTCAAAAGCATTAAAACAGTCGTAGAAAAATTATAGTGTGAAACTCACATGAAATGACCAGTTCCTGCTGCCTGCAGCGCATGCTGCAAACGACCATACTCTGAGGAAATATAAAATATGTCACTTCATGTTCGTTGCGTAATATACCATGTTGTATTAAAAAGTTTTATTTTTGTACCTACTAACCAGCTGTTCTTTTCGATTATTATAATAAAATAATAAATAACACCACATAAAAATGCGGGGTTTATTGTGTTATGAACAAATCCATTTTAAGTGTTAAAATTTTAAACCTCTTTATTTAAATTAATCATGCTTTTTTTAATCATCGTGATTTTAATCATCTCAACCCTGAACAAGATCACATATTTTTCGCAGATTACCCTAATATTTGACAATTTTTAAAGACTTCCTGAAAAAAGCGAACACAAAATTTTTGTGGTATTTTTAACCCTATGATGAAGATCAATTTTTTTTCTCCGTAAATGTCAAATCTCACAAGTTTCAGAATATTATCTTTGTGTGGTCCAGAAATATTTACTACAACACGTTTGCGAAACTGTCCCTCTCGGGGGCTGTAAGCCTTTTAGGGTATATTATGTTAATAGGAAGTTTTTACATTTTTGTATCGCTGAACGCGCTGGTAAACTATGGCTGGTTAATTTCAGGACACCCTATATAAGTAACTATACCAATGCACACATAAACATTGGTGGTATTGATAAACTATATATTATTTTAAAGCAGCACCTTTATCATGAATAATTGTTCAATAATTCGTATACGACAGATCGCACGAACTTATAATATAATATATCACAATTCAGTAAAATATAAATCGGTTTTTATTTACACGAACACATTCTTTTAAAATTATTATGGTACAGTTTAGTTTGTATTTACTATATTTCTTTTTAATTTCCTGTTTAAAACACTTTTTTTTTATTATCTATTTCTTTTCTTTTAATAACTGATCGTTTTCTTCTTTCATAAGTAAATTGCCTGATAACGTTGGGTCTTTGCTAATCCTTTTTCTTTTGAAGAAACCACATTTCCAAAGAATTAAAATAAGCACAATAAGGAGCAAAAGTCCCGCTAAAATTGCTCCTCCTATGATCCACCAATTTATACCAGACAATGATGCGACTATTTCTGGATAGACTATCGTCTCGGCCTAATAAAAGAATAAACATAAAGGAATCAATGAACACAAATCGCCTCCAACATTGGAAAGCACAAAACAAATTGTATACACTTACGGAGAATGCTGTAACTTGATCCTGCTTCAAAATGAATGTGGGATCAGTAATTGTTACTTCAGCTGTTGACTTGATTTGAACCCAATCAACTTCACTGTAGTCTTCAACTAATGTTGCATTCCAAAGCCGTGATTTAATTTCAATACTGGCCTGATTTTGTTTCACTAGCTTCGTTACATAACAGTATATGTCCGCACATTTAGCAGTACCTCTGATACAGTCCTGGAAAGCAAATTATTATTGTAGAACAAGAAATCACTGCGTGATTTCCCAGTCGTTTTGTGGTAGTGAATTAAAAGGTCGAGGCGTAGCACAGCACATAGGAAGCAAGGCATGTACGAATTAAAGAAGTTTCATTCATGTGCCACGATAGTTTAATTGGTTAAAACACCTGACCGGCAATTGGGAGATGTTGGTTCAAATCCAGCTTGTGTCACGAGATTTTTTTGATTCGTACAAGTTAGTTTAGGATTTGAACCAACATCTCCCAATTGCCGGTCAGGTGTTTTAACCAATTAAACTATCGTGGCACATGAATGAAACTTCTTTAATTCGTACATGCCTTGCTTCCTATGTGCTGTGCTACGCCTCGACCTTTTAATTCAAAGGCAACATAGACTACACACTGCCATAATGCAATGTTATTTCTCTTTTGCTCATCGCAAATAAATATAAATAAACAGACAAAGATATTCAACTAAGTTGACAGAGTATAGTATATCACCGATATACAAAGAAAAATGAAATAAACTAACTTGTACGAATCAAAAAAATCTCGTGCCACAAGCTGGATTTGAACCAACATCTCCCAATTGCCGGTCAGGTGTTTTAAATATATATATATATATATCTCCTAAAAATATTGAAGATAAATAGAAACATTTTTGAGTTACCCCGTAGATCACCTCTACGAGCGTATAGTTACCCGCTAAAGAAATCATGAATTCAAATCTAAATCAAAAGATTATTCAAAATATTACTTTTTTGACCTTAAAAAAATAAACAAATACATTTTTGAGTAACCCTGTACATAAATTTAAAGTGTATGCTAAAAATTTCTAGACATTTAAAATTTATTCGATTGCAATCTAGAAAATTTGTTAAATGGCGGCTAATTAATGTTTTTTTTTTTGCATCACCCTGTACATGCTGCTTATTAATTAATGTTGTTATAATCTGATAAATACTTAATTTAAATAATAAATCCACTAGTCAAATTCAATAACCCTATGAAATTTTATACTAAATACCCACTATAAATATATTAGATAGGTATTTTAAATCTGCTAGCCTAAAAATGGCTGCCTATAATATGATTGTCATCATAGGTGACGTTATTTTTTAGAACCATATCTCTCTATTTGAAACTCGTTGGTGTTAAATTAACGTTAACGTTAATAGCGGCGGACGTTATTTTTTAGGACTACCATATCTCTCTATTATGGTTCGTTGGTTTGTCATAATTTGAAAATATTTTTTTCTAACGTTGGTGTCACTTATTTTAGTTTAGTTGACACTTCTAGTTCACATCATAATTTGGTTTTGGTAAGATATTTTTTCTAACACGACAGACAAATTGCTTGTGTCAAATAGTTTATTATTAATTATTATTTTCTTTGTTTACATTAATAGCCTAAGAGTTTTCGGCATTATTTTCATGTTTAAGATCAATTTCTATCAACCTGTTGTATATTGTAGTGTTATAAAATGGTTATTCCATATAGTTGTGGTAAATTTAGAAGTTGTCATTGTGTATTTAAGTAATATTACTGAAAAAGGGTTAATAACGTAAAGTGCCAGTGTCAGAGAGCCGTCAGATGGATGGATGTGATCATATGTTTGTCAATAACCTAAGTCAGATGGATGGGAAATAGTTGATATCTCCCTCTGCGTCGCACACAAAATGAACTGTTGTAGATGTAATTAAATTAATTAATAAAATAGTGTGGCCGCATTAAATCCCCTTGATAAATACCCGTTGGGATGCAGCAAAAAACAAATTTTCTATATAGACAGACCTGCGGCTGCACCTTCGGTGCAGCTTTAAGTTAAGTCACATAGATGGCGGTCATTTTTTTGCAGATTTTCGACGACAAAGACAGCACTATCAGTTTCTATTATAAGGATGAATTAAAAATTTCTGTATTGATTCAATATTTCTCCATAAAACCTGTGTCAATTTTTTGGTTAATTGAAAATGTAAGACCTGATGAATCAGTTATATTAATCAGGTCAATACGGTTGTCTATCAGAGCTGATGAAACGCGAGAACAGTAAATAATCTATGATCAGCTCCTCGTACTGGATAAAGACCATCATCCATGACAACAATGTATTTGGTGAACTGTCACTGCAGAATCCACTACTCCAGACTGACAGAGGTATAATGGATTCCAGATCAGTGACCCATATTCTCACAAATGAGAAGTGAAGCAATTTCAGAATAGAAGGTCTGCAGTTTCTGATAATGAAACCCAGCATTTTTGAAAATTTGTTGATAAGATATCACTATGCATAATAAAATGGAATTCGCGATCAAATAAAATACCTTAATCTTTAATATCGTTGCCAACTACTCAGCAAGGTACCCTCACCACGTCTCCAAACAGATCGAGTTATACAGGAGATTCTAAAGAGGGCTTCTGAATGCTTCCGTTGGCGCGAAAATTCGAAATGTGCGCCTTGAACCGCAATGATTCAAAGTATGTGCCCGTGGTAATTCGCATAGTAGATGTGTACCAAGTGTAGCCAAGCGGATAGCGTGCGGGCTTTGTAATTGGAAGGTTGTGAGTTCAATCCCTGCTCTTATTTTTTTATTTATAATTTATGAACAAAATACTAATAATATACTGTGGTTATATCAAATTTTCGTGCCAAGGGAACCATGCAGAAGCCCTCTAACGGAAGTACGACTTCTATTCTCTAGAGTCGAGTGATTTATACTTGCATTTATCAAGCACAGTCATGACCAGAACACAGCATTATGAACATTATAAAAAGCAGCTGCCCAATACTTAAAGTCCTCATATGATACGAATCGAGATCGGTTAAACCGGTTCTATTTGAACCATCCATCAGATAAACCAAAATGACCCAATTTAGACATAGTGATCAATACGCAATCAATCTTGATGCGTCTTGATGGAGAGAACATAGAACAGGTCACACAATTATTTAAATACTTGGGATGCATTATCAATGAAAAATGTGATCCGGATCAGAAGATAAGATGCAGTATCGAGCAGGCTGGGAGAACCTTCCTAAATCTCCGAAAATTTCTCACAGACAAGAACTTGAGTTTCAGCCCAGATACAGGATGCTTAAGTGCTAAGTCTCGTCCGTTCTGATGTATGGTTTTAAGACGTGGTCGCTGAAGGCATCAATAAAAAATAAGATTGAGGCCTTCGAAATGTGGATGCTGCGGCGAATGTTAATGTGTCTTGGGTTGATCACGTGAGAAATGGGGAAGTACTCCGGAGATCTGGGCTGGCAAAATAGGTTATCTTGGGCACATATAGCGTGGAAAGAGATACCACTTTCAACGCCTCATTCTTCAAGGTGAAATCGAGGGAAGAGGTATAGGGAGAAAGAAATTGTCGTGGTTGACAAATATTCGCCAATAGACGGGACTAAGGGACTTCTGAGGACTACAGAACGCAGCAATGAATAGACTCATCTGATAAGAAAACGATGAACTCCTACGCAGGAATCTGCACGACACTTTTAGAAGAAGATCAATATGATTGGAAATCGGTATAAACAACGTCAAACTGCTTTCTTTCATCTAACGCCTCGCAGACAGTTTGTGTGAAACAAGGTAAATTGATGACAGAGAAACGTCCGTGCTGATATGGCGCAAGCAAACTTTTAATATCAGGACAGTTTGTTATAGAGCATAACCTCAAACAACATTGAAAACATGAAAGTATTGATATGATCCGGTAATTATGAATTAGGTTACCGTCGTCCTTTTTTAGCACTGGTGTTATTAAATTGTAAACACGAAGTCAAGGACTGTATCAATGTTTTACTGGAAAAACGGAATGACCTCCGGTGTGGACGGTATCCCTAGCTTCTTAAGGAAGAGAGCAAGAATACCATCCACACCGGCACAAACGTGTCATAGCAACTGATGAAACGTGAGATTATGGTTGTGATGTCGAAACCAAGGCTCAATCGTCCCTGTGAGGCGTTCGGGATGATCAAGACTGCAAAAACGCTTCACCAATGCGGTCTATGACTATGATGAATGTGTTCTTCGAGTTTAACGGTATAGTCCACCATGATTTCTTGCCTCAAGATCAAACGGTCAATAAGGAGGACTACCTACAAATTTAACCCCGTTTGCAACGACGAAAACGCCCAGATTTGTGCCAAAAGAAAATATCCGCTCCCACTGCATTGTTGTTCGTGAACTTTTGGTCAGACACAATGATTCCCAGAGTCCAGATTTGCTAAGACAGGGTCCGTGCGACTTTCTTCTAACTCCAAAAATCAAGTGATCGTTAAAGAGCCATCATTTCAGAAACTACGGTCGCTGAGAGGGCTAATAAAATAATTTAGGTAAACTTACCATTACAACAATGTTCCTCTTTTTACCACCTCTTTCAGTGATTTCTGTTGGAACCACATACTCAATATCTCTTTTTCGCCTAGTTTTAATGGGAACACTTTCATTGTTATTCTCCCTTAAACTCATTTTTCTTAGAAATTCTTCTGGTAACATCAGATTTTCTGGTTTATCTGATATATTATTCGAAACATTGAATCCGAGTGGATTGATGACAGACTTATCGGGTACTTCACAATTCCCAGTAATACCAACACCTAAAACATAAAATAAGAAAATTATTGCTATTGAATGTTGAAATCATCATTTACGTTTGTAAAAATAAGGCGAACGTTTACGCTACGTTGTAGTGGTAAATTATGAGCACGTGCAAGACAATGCTGCCATGTGCACGTTGAAAATAAACTTTTTCAACAACTTTCGGTGCACAAACAGTGGTGAACTATAGGGTATTAACTGTTAGTTGATGCTATAAAGGCACTGTAGTGTCTCGTGAGTCATTTTATAGAACAATTTGATCAATTTGTCTAAATAAAATACCTCAATCTTTAATATCGTTAGCAACTACTCGACAAGGTACCATCACATTTAGGTAAAGTCTGTTGGCACGTCACCAGGTCTCCAAAAAGGTCGAGTTATATAGTACATTCTAAAGAATAGAAGTCTCACTTTCGTTAGAGGGGTTCTGCATGCTTTCGTTGGCGAGAAAATTCGAAATATGCACTTTGAACGGCAATGAAGCAAAGTATGTGCTCGTGGTAATTCGCATAGCAGATGTGTATAAAGTGTAGCCCAGCGGGAAGCTTGCGGAATTTGTAATTAGAAGGTTGTGGGTTCGATCCCTGCTCTTGTAATATTTTATTTTTTTATTGACTTCCTTAAGAATAGTAAACAGCATCTTTTTTGTCAAAGATACATTGAATTTGCTGGTAGTCAATAAGCTAAGAATTTCCTGTCTTAACCACGAGCAAAGAAGGTGTCGGAAAGGCAACTGCTCTCATTGTAAAGGGTGTCCAAAATTGAGGTATTATTTTAATTTTGCTGCCATTTTTTTTCTACTTGTAATTTGTATTCGAAATTTTTATTTTCAGATTCTAAACACATTCTGGTTAGTTAATATGGAACGTTACACGAAGGAACAACATGTTTTGATTATTAAAACATTTTTTGAAAATGGCAAAAGTTTTCAAGTTGTAATTAGTGAATTTAGAACAAAATTCAGTAGAGAAAACGCTTCAAGAAATCGTGCCATCAAGCCAATTTCCAGCTCAATGGCTACGTCAACAAGCAGAATTGCCGCATTTGGGATGAAGAGAATCGAAGAGTTATCTTAGAGCAATCATTACATCCACAAAAAGTTATGGTTTGGTGTGGTTTGTTCGCATTATTTCTCGTAGAGGAGGAGTAAACTGGCCACCAAGATCGTGACATTTGACACCTCCCCACCTCCCACAACAGTTCACGACCTTAAAACCAACATTATCGAGCAGATATGGGCTCCGTCGCCTTATATTAGAAATATAAATAACTACGGTGGTACGCATTTTATGGGGATCCCATTGGGTCGACGAATATTGCTTCGAGACCATAAACCAGACCAGAACTTAACAGTTCTCGCGCCTTATGTCCACTCGCTTAAAAACCAGTCGGATTGTGCTTTGAAAAGAAAGTGGCGCTGCGAGAATTACCCACTATTGCTAATAATATAGTCCTCGAACTTGAGACTTCATCATCAATCAATCAAATGCAGGAAGAACATTATCAATTAAATTAATTTTAACAGCGAGTATTTTCAATTCACATGCACACAATTTGCTTACCTGTAACAGTTGGCTTACTCTCCAAATACAACAACCATTTCCCTTCACGACCCTCCTGTCCTGGCGACACCTGGTAGGGCCAACGAATGTGTACTGTCAGCAATGGAAGATGCCACTGTCCCCTGTTATCTATTTCATACTTATGTGTAACACGTGCACCAATACTTTCCAGGTTATGGATGGCGGACTCACCAATTGCTTTGCCACCGAAGAAAAGGTTTGTGGATCCTTTCCTAAAAAGTATGTTGGTCTATCTAATTTGTAGGTATTTGGCTTTTTTAAAAAAAACTTTAACTGTTTAATGTTAAAGAAATCAACCCTAACTGGAGCAGAACTTTTTTTCTGTAATTTTTGAGACTTTTTCTCTATTAGTATATTCAAATAGAGATGAGACACTATGATTTTTTGAAAATATGGTGGTACAAATTTTAAACCACCACCATATTCAGGAAAAATTAATTTATTGAACTAAATAAATTACAAAACTATATTAATATTATGAAAAGATAAAGAAAATATTATTTATGGCAATTGTGGAATCAACTCTCTTGTTTTTCTAAGCATAACGGTACGTGACATGCGTTGTAAATCCAGTCAGTGCGCACTGGTTTCACTTTCGTGCTCCTGGAAGCTTGTTCTGGCTGATGTGCTGATGAATTCAACCGCATCTCTTCTGGCACAAATGGTTTTGATTTTTTAATCTGAATTTGTGAATGTGAAGGAAACACACTTCTTTTTTAGATGACGAAACTAAAGCTGGCGCCAAATGACCATTAATGATAGCCTTTCTAAAATTTTTTGCAGTTTCACTGTCAGGTATGCATATGCATTTACTACAGAAGCATCTAAAATATTCTTTGCACCATTTGTTCGTCTGACGGTCAATTTTGTAATTTGAGAAAAGTTGGTTAAACTTATCTACTCCATTTATGTTGAAGTTATAATCGATTAGAGCTTTAGACAGGGTACTTCTCTAATTGTTTCATCTTTCTCTCGTAGTTTGACCTCGGTACGGGCTGGTAATTTGACAATAGATGTACCTACATATCTCTGGTCTTTCCATTTTATTTATTTATTATTATTATTCTATTATTACAGTACGAAAATGAAAAACCAGCATGACAATCATTTAGGTATCTAACTAAAGTGAAAATCTGTTATGAAAAGCCCTCTCCTCGGGAGGCCCGGATCAAGTGCCCCAGGAACTCATTAGTCGGCGAGAAAAAATCTAGTTGCAGGCTTGATCATTGATTGGCCAAACGACATGCCCTAGGAATAAAACTACCCCTGGCATAATTTGTCCGATAATATGCTTCCTGAAATACATGCTTTAATAGCTCTGGGAGGAACATGGAGCTCAATCTGTGAGAGCAAGATAGATGAATGAATGATATTAATGATTTTATAAAAGATGGTAAGGTCTCTCACGCTCCCAACGTCGCGTCGTCCATCTGATCCCCTTCATCAGTGAATCATAATTATAGACATGGTTAACAGGTGGTGGGCGATGGAGCTTAAAATGTATAAATCTGAGGAAACAGTGCTGAATCCTCTCGATATGAGCAATGAGCGTAGCCAGGGTGTTCCCCAGGGTGGGGCAAGAAAACGAGGAAACTCATTTTAACGTCAAAAATTTATTAAAAAAACATGTTGGGTTCATAACTCATAAGTATTTTATTTTAACATTAACTTTTTAGAGTTATGGCTAAACTTGGACAAAATTTCTTTTTCAAACTGATTCTTCGCGTTTAAAACTCTTTTTCGATGGACGCTCATCATGCAAAGTCCAACAAGTCGTTGTTCCAACATTGTTGACCCTAACCAAGTTTTTACCTGACGCAAGGTGCTGAATGATCTTTCCATTGTGCAGGAAGTGCAAGGTTGTGCGAATGAAATTTGAAGCGCTTTTTTAATTTCTGGGTAAAAAGATTGTGCCTCTTTAACTAGTTAAATTTCTTTTAACTCCGAGTCTGACATTTCTTTTTATTTCCACAGATTATAGCATAGTTTCACTTCAGCCAAAATCTCAAAACATTTTCCCGTCATGCGATTATATTTGTCATACCCACGAAATCGAACTTTTTAGGGTGCGAATATATCTGACATACCCAGTTAAGAGGTTAAGGAAGTAAGTAGGTAGGATCATTTGAATTTAATTTTTTTTAGTTATATAATTTTATTGTTTTTTTAATAGGGTTAGTCCAGGGGGGACAAGCGCCCCACCCTGCCCCTTCCTGGCTATGCCCATGATATGAGCCACATGACAGGCATAGAGGGGATTCCAAACCGTAGATGCGTACTCGAGATGAGGTCTGACAAGCGATGTATATAACAATTTAATTGTGTTCACACTGCTAAAGTCTGCCGAGCAACGCCTGACGTTGCCCAACATTTGCAAGGAACGTGATGCAGAACGTTGGATGTGATGACTGGAGCTCAAGTTGGCCTCCTAATAAACGCCCAAGTAATAATAAAAAGACGATTTCTACAACGAGTAAAATTGACACAAAAACACTTCGAGACGTTTAAATCCAAGCCGTTCATCTCGCACCAATGAACCAATCGAGTGATATCCTCCTGGAAAAGGTAGAAGTCGGATCGTCCTATAACACTTGAGATCATCAATTCACTATATAGAAAGCACTGCTCTATGTCGTTGATAAATAGGTTGAAGAATAATAGGCCCAAGTGGGATCCTTGGGGAACACTGGAAGTGACCTTCACCGGCCTAGAATGAAACTCCTTAAGTCGAACAACCTGAGTTCTACTTGATAAATAGCTCCCCAACCAGGGAAGCAAGGGGTGAATAACTTCGAATCACTAGTGTACCAGTCAAATTGACCTCTTTTTAGTTCTCCCAACTGCATCGATCCCTCTTAATTTTAAAGACTGTCTAAGTTCGATACTGTTAAAAAACAATTTACGATTTTTGCCTTCAAGTTCTGTTAACCAACCTTGTCTTCAGTAGATTTTCCACAATATATGTCGAATTTCAAGCATCCAGACTTTATACCCTCTATAAGTTTTTTCAACATATACTGCTTGCCAAAGTTTCTACCCTTAAATTTGATCATCGACTCGTCTATGGCTAATATTTCACTGGGTAAAAGAGCAGCCTTGAAAGCTTTCTCCGAGTGGTGTAATAGAGCTCGCACCTTATAAAAGCGATCAAAATCATGGGTCGCGTCGTTAAGATGTAAATGAGCCAGTAACCAACCAAATCTTTTGACGGACATGACTGAGCTAATGTAACTGTCATGGAGATCCGGTGCACTGGACCAATAGTCTTTGTAACTACGGAGACGCTTGATTCCTATGAGTAAATTTATGTCCAAGAAAGCATTCATTTCCTGTGCTGTTGCTTTTATGTATGTTTTACCACTTCGCATTTCGCATTACCGGATATAAATTTGGTGGTTCATTTTGTCGACCACGACCGCCAAAAGAGTTCAAAGCTCAGTAACATTAAAGTTCAATATAAAATAAAATTCTACGAAATCGTAAGCAAAATAATCTAAAAGTTAACGTACTTACCCAGTAATAACAAAATCTGCAATCTTCTCCAAAATAGTTACCAGCTGTGCTGACGTTTTGTTGGACAGTTCAGTTGATGTTGAGTTTACATGAAGCTTTAAGTCTAATTTTTGTTCTGTAGTATTTTCACGAATTTCAAATCTAATTTTTAAGCTTACACTTGAATTTCCATAAAATGGATTTCCCAAATCGCATATGACTAATGTTTCGTTGTTCTTTTTACATTTTGCACTCGTCTGTAAGATAGAAACAAACACAGAATTTGTAAAAATGTGCCAACTTTTTGCACAGTAAATATATGTATAACTGTATGGCCGGCCATAGGCGTAATCCTAAAACTGCCTAACCCCTAAAATCCACACATTCACCAAAAAAACCATGGTAATTAGTTTCAAAGTTGGGTTCATTATCACACGATCTGGCAACAGCGCACTGGTAAAAATATGTTGGCGTACCCTGTATATGGGTGTGAGGAAAATCCATTGAGGTGGGGGGAGACGCTATAACGTGGTCAAAAGCGGGTGCAGGTACGCCTTATTTGTATTCGACCTCTGTCATTTGTCATGCTTTCAAGTTGATAGTGTTATTTACGAGTATTTTACAAGTTTACTTAAGTTTTTCGTGTTTTTTGGACGGTTATTTGACAATATATATATTAATATATAATTTATAAAGTACTAACGTCTTTTATTCGTGTATTTAGGTATCAAATATCAATAATTATCTATATTTAAGTATTTTGTACACTGCTTAACATTTCAAAATAAAGTTTTAACCCAAGCTGCAAATTAAAAAACAAAAACGTCAACAAAAATAGTTAGTCCGGCTCTGGAGAATCCGCCATATTGGTATGCGCTTACGCCCCACCCAATGCACTCGTTTCTGTACAATGTAAAATAATGCTTATATCGTCTCCTTATATCTCAATGGGAAAATCCTAACCAGATGTGCGTTTGCTCTCAGTGTCTAAAGGCGCCTGAGCGGACGACGCTGACGCGAGTTTTTTCGTCACAATCCCGGCGAGTTTCTTCGTGATTACACGTCGAGTAACGATCATCCTAATGTACTTACCGATTCTGTATTATAAATGTTGTAACTCAACGCTGATGGATGAAAAACGAACAATTTGGCTTCGTAAGCAGATTCTCCTAAATTTGAAATGTTTGATTCCAAGACAAACCCGTTGTTCAACGTATTTACTGTATATTCGCCATCTTCATTTTCTGTAAATAAATAAAATTTTGTAAATATAAAACACAAACTCATTCCCCCCATTCCATAACATTATCAGGAACGTAATGACTATTTTTGGAAGATCAAGACTATATAATGTGACGACTACCTCCAAAAAGGAATCACCATCAACAGCGACTGTTACTGTGCTCTTTTGGATCGATTGAAGGCTGAAATCGTAAAGTAATTCTCCAACCCGTGTGGCGACTCTTGCTTCAAGAACGGTTAGATCAAAGATTGACTATGTACTTACTAAAAATCCTAACTCTGTTGGCGTGTCAAATTTTAACATTGGATTCCCGGATCATTATGCGCAGTTGTGTAAACTAACATACAGTTCCCAAATAACTCCAGTCAAGGAGATTCGTGAATCACATTATAGGCAATTTACTAACGCTGCGATTGCAGAGTTTAATTTTCTACTTGCTGCACTAAGTGTCAATGAACTCCGATGCATGAGTTTTCGGGGGGCGTTCGAGAAATTTTGGCAGTGACTGGAATGGAGCTTCAACGCTTCCTTCCCATTAAAATCTGTATCGACCTCTAATGATCAGTCGAAATTTAAGATATTCTTTTATGATGAACTCAGGCGTGATTATGTCGAATTGCAAAACTTAAACTGGTTAAGGCAGCATATTCCGGCTGATAATTTGCAAGCCTCTTACAGAGAGCTGCGTAAAAAAAGTCTATGCACAAATAGCGTGTGAAAAAAGTGCTATTTTTAATCGGTCACTGGCATGCTCGCAAAACAAGTCAAAGGCAGTTTGGAACTTTTTCAGCGAACACACAGGTAAAACTAGAAATGATAATGATAAAATCACACTTTCGTTGGTATCAACCCCAGCGGAAGTCACGACACTCTTCAAAAATAAATTGAAATCACATTTTACTGATAACATATGTCAGTTCAATGCACGGTGGGTCCCATGAATCCTCAAAGTATGTTCTTTAATCCTGTCACGGTTCACGAAGTTGCTAAAGTTATAAAAAATATGCCAAATAAAAAATCTACTGGCATCGACAAGATACCCGTGAAAGTTGTCAAGAGTGCAGTTCATATATGGTCACCAATCATAGCTGAACTAACAAATATGTCAGTTCAAAGTGGTATCTTCCCTGGACAATTAAAGCATGCCGTTATTGTTCCAGTATTTAAAAAGGGGGATAGAACTGCTCTTGAGAATTACAGGCCTATATCACTATTAAGGACACTTTCAAAAGTTATCGAAAAGGTAGTTTCTGAGAGAATATTTGGATTCCTAAGTGCCTGCAAAATTATAAATAAATGTCAACATGGATTTCGACCAGGTCTTTCAACGGAGACATGTCCATTTGAGTTTGTGCAAAAGATACCTACATGATTTGACGGATAATGGATATCATGTGGTGGCTATGTTGTTCGATTTGTCGAGTGCTTTTGATGTTGTGGATAGGAAGTTCTTATGCAGAAAGATCGATTATTTAGGTTTACGTGGGCCGATTAATAGGTGGATTAACTCTTACTTAAGTTATAGAAGCATGTCGGTTAAAATTAATTCGTCCTTATCAGAATTCCAACAGATTGACTTGGGTACTCCACAGGGTAGCATACTTGGACCGCTGCTATTTTTACTATATGTCAACGATCTTCCCACAGGTATCTCGCATGGCACACTATATATGTACGCGGATGACACTACCATACTTATATACGATAAAGATCCTGAAATTTTAAGACATAAAATCAATGGGACCCTAGGAGAATTTCGGCTTTGGTGTCAGAAAAATAGACTAATTATCAATTACGACAAAACGGTTGCCTTACAAAGGTCCATTAGATTATAATTTGCGATTTGATAACTTTCTCTTGCCATGGGTTGAATCAGCCAAATTGTTGGGTGTACTTATTGATCCGGGATTGGGTTGGGTTGGACATATTGGCAACCTCTGTAGCAAACTCAATAGAAATCTGTACGTCCTGCATTCTTTGAAGAATTATATGGACAAATCATCACTTATTTCTGTGTATTATGCTTTTATATACTCAGTGATAGCATACGATATAGCCAGTTGGGGTAGATGCACAGAGGTGGACAGAGTATTTATACTGCAAAAAAGAGCAATACGATATATATTTAATATTCCATATAGAGGGACTTGTAAACATGCTTTTAGGAAAAATAATATCCTCACTGTCCCGTGCATATATCTTTATAAGTTGCTCTGTTCCATATTTACCAGCAGGAGTCGAGCCCGAATATGCGGAGATAATCATGATTATCATACGAGTACTCGAGGGAGAGATCGTTTGTATTTGCCTCGCCCTAAACACGAGTTTTATAAGAGATCGCCGTTGTATTCAGGTTATTCGTATTTTAATTAATCTTCTTCCCTCGAGCATGAGAGACTGCCAAACTGAGAGTAGTTTTAAGAAATTATTAAAGAGTTATTTGACGAATGGTGCATTCTACAGCCTGCAGGAATTTTCTGCTTCGGTATAGTGTTGTAGGATATGTCAATGGGTATTTTGTGAATTTTGTTCTATATTAATAGTGTTGTATTGTTTTTTTAGTTTTACATGACGTGCCAATGTACTTGTTGTAGTACCAACTTATGGTTAATAAAGATATTATTATTATTATTATGTTAAATGAGTTAAATAAGTTTTTGATATTTGTGAATAAAAATTGCGGTGAAATGATGTTTTTTCGTCAATATCAACTTATGTAAACACCTAGACACATACACAATTACTTACTTTCTAAATCAGTGCCAGCATTCAACACCAAAAAGCTCTCACAAACATCATCGTTACCACAATCTTTCTGGAACGTGGCCTCAAAGTTCTTCACTGATGTCTTATTTAGTATTGGCGTATGCACTTTATTATTTTCCAATGAATATTTAACTTGAAATTTGATCGGTGATAATATATCACTGACCCCTTGATTAATATAAACTAATTCTTCTTGACAATACTCCTCGGTATATGGACTGACGACAACTGTTTTGCTGTTCTCTGGCGAACGTTTATTTGGATGTTGTCGATTTGAGAACCAAACACGTGTCACTATTTTCTTCTCTTCTTGTATGTGATAATTGACGGAGAATTTGTCATATTTTTTAACTCCGCTCACAATGGAGAAGCACGATTGGAATGAAAAACTGAAATACACAGACAAATTAATAAATCAACCAGTTCTAGGAGCCTCTATTAATAATTCCCAACACGGGTCATGAAATCATCTGAGGCGTACTCCAGTCGCGAATTAAAAAGTAATATAAGTGTAGAAGAAGGGTGGAAATATCTAGTTTCGCATTATGAAACCCAAGCTCTTGTAAGAAGCCGCAATAATTTCAGAAGCATGCCTCGTGAAACTGAGCTTCTCATCAAACCATACGCCCAAATCCCTTACCCCAGAACACTTCTCAAGAACCTGAGAGTTAACGCTATAAATAAAATTAATTGGGTTCAATTGGCGTGAATAAGTTACTGAACAACATTTACTTAAATTTAAGTGAAGTCTGTTTCGACTGCACCACTGATATAATCCATTCAAGTCACTCTGTAAGTCCAAGCAGTCCATGTCAGAGGTAATACAGGAATAAATTTTAAAATCATTGGCAAACAATAACGAGTCACACTTGAGTCCACATGTGATATAATTTATAAAACACATAAATAAAAGTGGGCCCAACACTGACCCCTGCGGAACAGCAGAGGTTGCCCGGACATTAACAGACTCATCCTCGACAGCTTCCAAATGACAGGGAACTTACCATTCTTTAATGAAAGGTTAAATATGACAGACAATGGCTTGGCTAGTACAGCAGCACAATCCCTAACAAAAAATGAAGGAATGCCGTCAGGACCATTTGTGAGTCAAGACTTCTGTTATGTATTTAATCATATTGTATACTTCCAATTATTGTTGTTATATTTGTTAATTCTTGTTTATGTTAAAACTGTCAACTTATAATAGGGCAGCTGATGCTTTTTCAAGAATATGCAATAATATTACAAACAAACTCTTTGAGTTACACTCGTTCTTGTGCCATCCTGAGGTCACCCGAATGCATCATTTTATTAAAATTCGAAATTTGCCGGATTCTTTAGAAGAAATTAAACGAATGATTGCCGCATGCCCGATATGTGCAGAAATTAAACCTAGATTCTACAAAAAAGATGAAAACAGTCATTTAATCAAAGCAACAGCCCAGTTTGAAAGATTAAATATTGATTTTAAGGGTCCGATACAGAGTTCTTCTAAAAATTCCTTTCTCTTTACAGTTGTTGATGAATATTCGCGGTTTCCTTGGGCATTTCCTTGTGCAGATACTTCTAGCCAAACTGCCATAGAATGCCTGAACCATTTGTTTTGTTTATTTGGAATGCCTAATTACATACATTCTGATCGTGGAACCAGTTTTACGTCTCAAGAATTCATATCCTACCTACATTCCAAGGGTATAGCCTCAAGTCGAACAACACCATATAATCCACAAGGAAATGGTCAAGTCGAAAAATACAATGGTGTTATTTGGAAAGCTATAAGCCTCGCATTAAAATCGCGTAAACTTGAGACAAGTCAATGGGAATTGGTTCTACACGATGCTTTACACTCCATTCGAAGTCTGTTATGTACATCAACAAATTATACTCCTCATGAACGTTTATTTACTTACCAACGTCGATCTACTAGTGGAACTTCTATTCCTTCCTGGATGAAAAATTCTGACAAAGTTTTACTTAAAAAGTTTGTACGTAGAAGTACATTTGATCCACTTGTTGAAGAAGTAGAACTCTTAGAAGCAAATCCTGATTACGCCTTAATAAGATACGACAATGGAAGAGAAGGTACAGTTGCCACGAAACATTTGGCGCCACGAGGTGACTTACGATTATTGGAAAATGATGAAGAAGACCAACCAACGAATACTCAACGCGATTGCCAATCTACTACTCATGAAGAAAGGGAAGAAGAAGCTTCGATAACAAACAAGTATAACGTTGAAGAACAACAATCGACCACGAACGATCAGAACGGCAATAAAGAGTTTTAGGATCAAGACCAGAATTTGCGTAAATCCACGAGAAATAAAAAGAAACCGGAGTATTTAACGTAGATGGAGTAGATTGAACGTAAGAAGTCTGAAAATAATCAGCAAAGAAATCAACTAGTTGCTGAGGACCCTCAGCCTCAATTTCGATGTGAAGAATTGGGAGCAGATCGGGCACGACCGACCGAGATGGAGGCGTACCATTTAAGAGCAGCATCGAAAGGAGAGAGCCGGTAAATGGTGGGGATTGGGTGTGTCAATTTTGTTTAGCCATCTTAGGGTTCACAACAGAAATCCCTGAGCGAATGAATGCTGATGATAACTATCATGATCAGATGACCGCGTTTCGTCGACGATTTATCGGCATTCCTTGATCAGATTACTGTTGGACAATCAATTCAATAGGGCTTCGTCAGTGTGTCATAAATAGCTTGACTCAAAACAAGTAATGTTGAAGGAATGCATAAAGACATAATAAATGTTTAGTACGGAGCATGTTGAGTGAAGAAAAATCCACAATCTAAATCTAAATGCATCCCCTTTGTGTCTTCTCATCCGGCCTCTAATGTGACATTTTATTTACTCAGTATATTGCTTGTCCAAATATGTCAGCGAAAATTCGTTGTTTCAAAATGTCAATACTGTCAGGTGCTCAAGCGTAAATCTTACATGTCAAGTACCCCCACAGAAAAAAAATAATTTAACTTTGGTGACTGCGCCATTCTATCGAACTTCGATATTCCTCATCTAGTTAACGTGGGACAAGTGTTTTTGTGAAGTGGCAAAACGTGTGTTTCAATATAATTGAAGTAAAACAGATTTGGTGACAAAACCAAACTTACCATGTGTTGTTTAGATTATGCGGATCTGCAGCACATCCTTTCCTGGTAACATTAATATTTTTCAATTCATCTCCTTTAATTTTAATTTGTATATCGATAATTGGTCTCGTCTTGAACAAAATAGCTCTATTTGAATCATAAGCACCAACTAAGAGATCTGGATATCCATTATTATCCATATCAAGACCACCACTGAGTGAATATCCGAAAGTTGACAGTTGTTTTACTCTAATAACCTATAAAAACAAATGTTACTAATATTAGTAGCCCAAAATGTTGTATTCATCGAAATCGGTTGCTATATAGTAGAGTTTATATGTATTTTGTCGTTAATCGCTCCAGCTAAACTGACTAGAATATTCTGGAAAAGTCTGGCAAAATATAAACCATAAATATGCTTAACAAATTTTACATACGGCGCTCTATTTTTGGGGCTGTTTTAAACATGTAATCGGTAAATTCACTAATTTACAAGCCGGAATAACCTTAGATTTAGTTCTCCAATGTTCTGTGAATTTTCATTCATAGGGAACATTAGGTACTAAAAACACTAGATGTCGCTTTTATTTTATGCAACATGCCCTGTAGATAAAAGTGTTAATTGTACGATTATTAAAAGGTTACTGACCTGTGAGGGCTCTAAATGTAAACCCTTTTGGGAGCCCAAATATATATATACAGCACCATGACCATCTTCATAGGGTGCTCCAATAGCGACATCATTATAACCATCTTTATTAATGTCACGTAAAGAGGTCATAGCAAAACCAAACCGTGATTGTGGTTGTCCATACAAAACTTTATCCCACACACAGCTCGTAGGGTCCGATATGCATTTCCGTAGATTATAATAAATATATACAGCACCTCCTTTTCTTTCATCATAGTAAAATGGAGCGGCTACCAATAAGTCATCAAATCTACAAGCAAAAAAATAGAGTCAACTAGCAGGTTTTTACGAAAATCGACACGGTAATTAATGAACCTCAATTCATCAGATAGACGAATAAAATCAGACAAATTTCCACGAAATTTTTAGCCGTGCGACAAAGATAGATAGCCATAGCTACTAGTTAGTTATCTGACAGGCGCAATCAGCGCATGCCCAAAAATAGCGTGTCGCCTTCGTTGTAAGGCTACACACTCACTCACATGGTAGGCTGTTTCAACTTCGTAAGCTGTTTCAACTTCAACAATCTTATTTAGGTGGTTTCTCAGGGCGCAATGCCCAGTGAGGAGTCCTATAGTTACTCGCATCTGAGTCCTATAGTTACTCGCGTCTGGCTCCTGCTTAATGATAGCAGTATTCCAGTGCACCAGGTATGAATTTTTGCCATGTTCCTGCTTGGGCATATGTTTCCAATATCTCTGGTGCTCGCTTTTGGCTCAGCACTCCCTCGCCGTTTTTTTAGACAAGCCCAGCCCAGGTTCCCTGCCAGTATATGGGGTTTCAGAGGCTTGTCTAGTCAGCCAATCCGCTCTCTTGTTGCCTTCGATTCCCGAGTGTCCCGGGACCCACTCTAGATTGACCCATGAGTAACATAAAAGTTCTCTCCGCTCTTGTTTTGGTTATTTTTAGATGTGCGGATCAGGTTAGTTTTGTGTCTAAAATGACTCCTAAATGCTATACCTCCCTGGACATTCTTAGTCCCTATTGCAAAGTCCAGTTTGGAGCAAATCGTCTATAACAAGGTTCCACATCAGAGGAGGTAGTACTCCCCCCTGCGAGCACCCTCGTACAGGCTTTGCTATTATCATTACAAAATGAAATGATGAAATTAGTTTTTTTAATCGATATAATATTCCTCAACATAACCATACACGGACTACAAGCATCCTCCAATAATTTTATACCATCTCTGCAACGATTTTCCGAAAGCTCTGCAAAATACTGTCCCACAGCTGCCATTCTGTTGAACAAGCTTACTGTGTTTGGGCTTGGAGCTGGATCTGTTTCGCTAATTCATTCCTATATCACTAAATGATCCCAATATATTCTCCATAATGGATATAAATCGTCAAGATACCATATGTCATCTGGTGTACCGCAAGGGCCCATTATTGTTTTTAATTTTTATAAATGACTTAGCCGGACTACTGAATTGTCAGAGAATGCTCTTTGCGGACGATATGAAAATATTTAATTCCGTTAATAATCTTGACGATTGTAATCGTTTGCATCGTGATATGGATTTGGTTCAAGGCTGGTGTGAGGAAAACAAACTGAACATGAACTCTTCCAAGTGTAAAGTTATGTCATATACCAGAAAAAAATCAGCTATTCATTTCGAGTATACGATTGGTGAGACGATTTTTAAAAATCGTCCTGAGTCCATTAAGGATCTTGGTGTGACCTTTGATAAGCTTCTTTCATTCGATATACATATAAATAACATAATTCTGAGTGCATCTAGGTCTTATGGCTACATTATAGAAATTCTAGATCTTTTGAGAATATGGATACAATAAAAACCTTATACTATGCTTATGTCAGGTCAAAGCTGGAATACTGCTCTTTAATATGGTTTCCATATTATAAATGTTACAATGTTTCTGTTGAGAGAGTTCAGCGTAAGTTCTTAAAATACTTATGTTTTAAAACTGATGGATCATATCCAGAAAGAGGAATAGAGTATGACATCTTGTCAACAAGATGTCAAATGCAAAGTTTAGAATTAAGACGAGAAATTCATGCAGTAAAATTCCTTTTTAATATATTGCATAGTAAGATTGATTGCAAAAGTTGTATTTTTTGGTACCAAGGCAAAATTCGAGATCTTCTAATTTATTTTATAACGACCGACCGAGGACCGATTTGTCGATGAAGTTGCCTGTCTACACAATGTGTCAGACATATAACTGTATAAGCGATGAGAGTGATATTTTTTTTGATCACTTAAGTACTGTTTTGGGTGTTTTGAATGAACATTTAAGTTGAATGTATGATGTTTCTTTCTTTCTGTTTCGGTTTATTTGTATTGTTATTATTAATATTAAGTAATTTTGTAAGATTGCTCTGTAAATGGATTTTCTGGTGAGCAATAAAGCAACTATTATTATTATTATTATTATTATAGCTTTCCAGGAAGGAATGGTTTGAGCTTTCTGAAGAGATAGTGATCACTGGAAAGAATCTGGTGAATACGGTGGGTGTTCAAGCAAATTGCATTTAATTTATCCATCGTGATAAGACTTGTGTGAAAACGTGTATTGTCTTGACGAAAAATATTTTTTTCTTCTGTAAAACGGGGGTTTTCCCGGATTTTCCTTTTACTCAATTTGTCCAAAAGGTTACAACAATATTGAGAATTAATTGTTTTCCCTTTTGCAAGATAATCAATCACGAAGATCCCTTTTGCATCCCAAAAAACGGATGCCATAACTTGTTTTGCCGATCGTTCAGACTCCACCTGTTTTGGAGCTTCTGTCCACTGTAAACGTTCATCTTTTAATTTAAGATCATGATGGAAGATCCAAGTCTCATCCAATCTACATACAAAACCGGTTTTATACTGCTTTTATCGATTCAGTTTTTGTTGAATTGTTAACGTAATTCTTCATGCAAAATATGGAGTGCTTGGTCGTGTGAGGTGCTTATGGTATCATCTTATTCACACTTGGATCTTCACTAACAGTAGCATACGCTTGCTCAATGATTTCTGGTGGTGTTGCACGTTTTGGACGTCCGTTATGTTGTTCATCTTCAAGGCTTGAACGGCCATTATTAAACCCATCGTCGCAGTGGGATTTTTTTAAATATTATTTATTCAGCAATCAGAATATAACGTATTCTATAAGCTAATTTGGTGGCCTGGGAGCTGTGGAGGCTCCCATAGGCCGTTATGAGGACTTGTCCAGTGATATATACACTCTAGACATCCCTTAGGTCTGCTGGCCAATTTCGTTTTAGTCTCCCATGGATTCCTGGTTCTGTAGAATGAATTGTTAGATCGAAATAAATTTTGTGTGTGTGTTCAAGTGAAAGTCTCGGACCCTCTACTCTGACTACCGGGGGTCTATTGTGGCTCATACCTAATTACATTTACAGCTCAATCTTCTAAATGAAGTCGATTATTTTGCTGAGTGAGCTTTCTTTTAGACTCGCTGGTAGAAGGCCACAGACAACAACACAATCGACACTCGGAGTTTTCTGAGACCCAACCTCATGAAATGATGATTCAAACGACAATTACCAGTGTATAGTCCAACCATGGGTTAATGAAATCCTTCGAATGTACTAAACCTGGATAATTTTTAAGGGTTTTGTTCCGATGAGTTCTCCTTCAGCCCCTTCTCTTGCCAGAGAGTCGGAAATTTCATTCTCCTTTAGACCAGAATAGCTAGGGATCAAGACCAGAGTCAAATTATTATTTCTCCCGATATTAGAGAGTCTGTTTTGCCAGTTCCACACTGTTCTTGATGAGCTGTTATCCTCCATAATATGTGCATCTGCCATACATCTTCATCAGCATTCACTCGATAACGAATTACTCCAACTTATGAACCCTAAAATGGCCCACGAGCCGCAAATATTCTCACAAAATTGACCGGCTGTTGTATGTGCGCTGCCCCATCGATGCTCTCTCTCTTTCTCTTCGATGCTCTTCGCATCCTCATGTCGTCGACGCTGCTCTTCAAAAACTTGATGGCCTTTGTAAATGGTACGCCTTCATCTCCGTCTGTCGTTCGCGATCTGCTACCAGTTGTAGTCCACCTGAATTACTTCTCCAGAATAAAGAGGAGTTAAATCCAGGAGTACTTATATAGCTGCTGACGATGTGGTAGTTTGTCTCTGCAGAGCAGATAATTTTGCTTGGGTCATTCTCTGTAAAGCTTTCGTCCACCAAGCAATAACGCCATACGTTATTATTGGTCTTATGACCCTAACGTACCTATTTCCAGTAAATTTGTTTGGGTTTCATTCCTCAGATTCGTCGACATGCCTTCAGTTAAGCGTTTTGTAGTGTCGCTTTCAATACTTTTTAATCAACCCATTACATGCAGCATGACATAATCACCTGTCACTCACTTACTGACTAAACTTTCTCACTTAATTGCCAACTAATTTTGCAAACGAAAAACTTCTAATCTAATGTCAAAGATTTATGTACACACCGTTTCTTTTATTCTACATAAATTTCTTCAGAGCCTCATTTAGTCATTTAACAAAAGTATAAATTCATAGGAAGATCATGTAGAATAAACGAAACGTTGACACAATTTTTAACCCATGATTGACCTTGCAGAATTAACTCGAACTTACCCATCGTTGTTAACATCTGTTGCTAAAATTTCATATCCGAAACTCGAAGCGAATTGTTCACCAGTAACAATCAATGTAATGTTCAGTTCTTCGTTCGAAGGATGTATGAGGTTCTTCTCAAAGAAATAGACTTGTCCAATCATCTCAGAACGGGGTGCTCCAGAAACAAATGTGTATTTATTTTTGCTAAAGAAATGTCCTCCACCTACGCTGATACCTGATACAAAAATATGATAAATGGTAATGAAGTAGTCCATATTACCAATAAATTGGAAAATGGAAGTTTAATTACTAAGAACAGGTTTCGACCCTAGCCAGGGATCCAATGTGTTCACGGATAGAGTTTGGAAAAGCAAAAACTTATTTATTTGTAGATTAACAACAAAAAAAAAATACATTCTAATAATAAATATACAAGAAAAAATAATAATAATAAAAGCGAGCTAATGACATATCACAATAGGTCAGTGGTACAATTACATAAATTATATAAAAAAAAAAATTAATTTAATTTCTAATCTACTATTCATTTAGTAAGAACGATCTCAACTTTAACATGGCCACCAAAAATTTCGCTATCCTGGACAGACAAGCAAGTGATTCCGATGCGAAGCCAGAGATCAGATCAGTAAAAGTTGCCACATCTGACAAAAAGTGTGCTCTTAAATGTGCATACAAGGGACACTCAAAGAAAAGATGCTCAACTGTCTCCGGCCTGCACTGATTACAAATTGTACACAACTCGTTCATTTTGATCGAGTACCATTATAAGTCAACCGTAGATAATCCCGACCACAAGTTCTAATTTGTGCAATAATATATATTGGGAATTTGAAAGATAAATAAGAAGACAGAACATTGTATGAAAAGAAGTTGGACAAATAAGGAAAAGTGGATACCGCCAATCTATTAATGTCATGTTGATGTTTTGATATGTCAGCCCTTCGATAAAAAATTGGATGTAATTTTTTCTTTCCACTAAGTTATGTAATTATACCCAACTGATGATGACCCTGGCTAAAGTCGAAACATGTTTGTAGTAAATAAAACAATTTAGTGGATGCGACAGACTTTCATTTACCAAAATTTGATAATAGAAATTATTTCAATACAAGAATTTTTTTGTTATAAACCAAACAGTGATGGTTAAATGATTTTAGGAATGATTTTTCTTACCAAGATAGCTGTATTTATCTATAGGCTTTGGATTATCATTCAGTGGCCCTCTATAAATGGTTTTATCTCTATCTAAGAAGTCTCCAACTACAACTTGTCCGAAAATAGTTCCTCTCCACGTGTAAGGGCCTGGAGCGCCTACTAATGCGAATTCATCTCCAACAAATGAGGCACTTGTACCAATTTGACAAAACCCATATTGCTGATGTAATCTGGAATATTATTTTTTTTTAAATCAGAGGTTTAACATAAACTCCAATATTTTTTGATGGTGATGATTTTTATAAAGATAACATATTTCCCCTTACAATCAAAAACCCTGAGTATACATAATCAACTCCGAGCTGTATTTAAATATGATTATCTTTAGCTTCTTGAATAGTTTTGCGATACTAATTTGTTGATAAAATAATTGTAATTATTTTTCACATACATAATTGAATTGTATATATAGAGGAGACACGGGAGTGTAATTATGCTACATTCTTTAAATTTAGGTCTGACATCCTCTCTAAACTTTAAATCTGTCATTATTCGAACCACTCGTCTTTTGATTGCGAATACCCGACTCGCATGACAAGAGTGTCCCCAAATTGACAAAGCATATGAAGCAATACTGTGAAAAAGGCCATAATATGCTGATTTCAAAACATTAAAAGAGACTTCACCCTTTAAGCTTCGCAACATGAACACAAACTTAGACAACTTGGCAATGGTAACCTCGACATGACCCGCCCAGGTTAGCTTTTGGTTCAAAGTGACACCCAAAAACTTCACCAGACCATCAGAAACAGCAACATCCGTCTCAGGTAATGTAAATATTTTAGTAGCTGTTTTATTGGCATTCACAGAGTTTGTTAGCTGCAAACCAGTCAGCAGCCCTCGACTGTGAATTAATCATACTTGAGGCCAGAACATCACTCGACAGTTCAACATCGATAATAGTTGAATCGTCTGCAAACAATGTCAGGTCAGAGCATGGCAGATGTAGCGGTGAATCATTAATGAAAATCAAAAACAATAGAGGTCCGAGCACCGAGCCCTGTGGTACTCCCCAAGAGCTCAACAAGGGCTGAGAAGACTTTGACTCAAACATCGTTACAACATTCCTACCAGTGAGATAGGAACTCAGCAAACGAATCGAATTCGCACTCATACCGTATCGCTCCAGTTTACCCAACAAGATATCGTGTGACACGCAATCAAACGCCTTTGTTAAATCAAGAAAAGAAGCCCCCACAAGCCTTCAACTCTCAAAAGCGGTTATAACGCTATTTATAAAATTTTCTATAGCTCTATCATTAAAACTGGCTAAGATTGGCTGTTATAGTTCAGCTTTTGCTCAATGAAGCAATATGTTATTGTATAATTACTTATTTCATTAATGTTTTTGTAATTGTTTTATTGTTGTTTTTATATATACAATTTATTGTTAAATGTAGTATAGTATTAAGTAATTATTGTGACGCATTCTATGTACCCTATGAATAAAGAGTTATATTATTATTATATTGAATATTGATAGCTTGGACATTTATTTTTAATTATCTACGTTTGTGCCGTTTTCTTTCACAGTACATGTTTGATTGTCATGTACGATAATATCTTAGCGTACAGTAATTTATTAGTTTATCAAATAAGTAAGTATATCCATTGTGTAATAATTTTACAAGTACCTAGGTAGGTACCTACATATTATGTATAGAACTTACAATTGACATGACATTAAATGTAAATCTAAAATTTATATTCTGTGATTGTGTAGTCCCTTTTACGTTTAACTAATGTTAATCGTATATGGACCATATAGGTACTTAAGCATAATAAGGAATTCAATTATTAAGATATCAAAGGTAATGCATTTATTGTGTGCATAAAATATTTCATGGAATAAATTATTCTGTATTATTTTCAAAGGAAACAAACTTGCAGCGTGTTGTAGTTTTATAATAGAGCCATAAAACTACCGTTGTATCCAGATAAATTCAATAAAGAAATTAATAAAGGGCTTATTATTATCCAATATATTGATTAACAAACTAATTAGAAATAAAACTAACAAAATAAGTGACAATGAAGCCCTCTATTTTAAATCTCCAACTACCTAATACATGATAGTAGATGCTATGTATTGATATATTGTGAGCTTTGGCAACACTTATTTTATTGTTGTTAATTGTTAGATGTCAGCTGTGACCTGTCACTGACAAGTCCACAGGGATAATTACGCCTATAGTAACTTGAATTCTGGTTAAAATTTTTGTTACGAGTACAAGAATTTTTTCCTGTGTAACCAGTCTTTAAAATAATAAATCGTTTCATTGACTGTCCGGTTTAGGTGCGCAATACGCGCGTAATCAGCGATGAAATGCATTACTTTGACCAACCTTTGAAAATGTTTAGGGCCCAGTTGTTTCGGTTTTTCTACAGTTCGGTTTTTCTACAGTGTGATTCTATAAACTCCTTGATTCGAAGTGGCTGAATATGGAAAACAGACGTAAGCTGTACACTGTTTGCTCTTTTCATTCTATTATTTTATACAAATGTCCGCCATACCCAACTAACAATTTAACTTTTTTAATTGCTGTATGAACGTTTATAAAATATATTTTATAAAACACCCATTTTTTTCTAAACATTTTCACAACGTTCTTACGCGCCTTATAAACACGAAAAACAAACTTTAACATAATATGTTTATAAAAGCTTTTCATGTGTTCTTATAAAACAAAATGCTTCTATAGCTACCCTCTTATTAGCTTTACGGGAATAATTTAAACATAACCTGAATTGAGCCCTTTGTTTATGTTATAATTGCAGTTATTAAAACGGTTTGTTGAGTATCTTTAAGAGAGTTCGAGGATCTTGAGGTAGAAAATTTGGCATGCGTTCATTGAGTATAGCAAAAAGCAAATGCGGAACATTATTTGGTACTGCCCATGATCGCATGTTTTCTCTTAGTTTTGCAATTTTTTCTAGCTCACTTGTTGTGCTTGAAGCATGATATTGATCACCAATTCTCTATTTCGGCTACCCCCTCACCATCTAGTAATAATTCCTCCTGAGGATTTATGAGTCTCCACAATATTTGGTGTCTTATTAATGTAAATATTGTCATTAATTTGAATAGATTCCATTACAGTTTCCTTCTCATTATTATAGTCACTAATGTTTTCCCTTTGATAATTGATAATATTGTAATTAATTTTCACAGCTGCTTTTCGTTTTTTTCGATTTGGACAACATTTTAAACCTGTTTATAATATAACAATAAATATCAGTTGAAAATAAATAAGATTATGTTATATATAAGTTCTAGGTAATGTTTATTTTATAAAATATGCATTGACAACATATTTACTTTTTTATTGTTTTTAATAAAATAACTAAAAAACAATTTTGTAATTATTAATTTGCGCACAAATTTGCTGCAGAAAAAAAATCGCTCTTAATAACGACAATAAAAAACTATTTAACAGAATAATTTTATAATTGTTTTTAAAGGAACAAGTTAACCCAGACTAGTACTTTTACAAAATGCTTTTAAAACCAAGTATCATTCGGAACAAATTCGTCATAGAAAAAGTATTTTATAAACGTTTATAACATTGTTACGATATCATATTTATAACTATTTTATTATTTTGCTGTAAAAACGTTCTTAAAACAATTTTTCTCACAGAAAAGTTTAACACACCAGTTTAATCACGAAACGAAACTTTAAAGAACAAAAAAGATTTAACTAAGCTGCAATAAAATAATTATAAAATATATTAGTTCTTTAAGAATGTCGAATTGCTAGTTGGGTATTTACGTAAAAAAATTAGGTTTCGGTCAGATGTGCACAATTTGAGTTTACGATTTAGGGGTTTGATATCACCACCGCCACATAATACTGCAATTTTTCGACGATCCTTTTCGTTCAATATATATAGAGATTGTATAACGAGATTTCTCCTCATTTCAAAACGTTATCGGTTCCGCTATTTAAAAGAACTTACAGCAGGAGAATGCTATTTTCAATCAATGACTGATCACAATTATTATTGTTGTTTTACTTTTCCTACTTCGCTGAATTGAATTAAATTAAATTGTATGAAGTTTTATTTAATGTGAATTGTTAACATAATTTACCGTCATTATAATTGTATGTGTTGTTAGAGTATGAGTATTTTGTTTTCGTTGTATTATTTTCTATAATAATCATATAATAAATATTTGATCTTTGAGCTCATTCTTATTGATAACATGATGTTTAGGTTTGTCTCTCTTTCAAAGATTTTCATAATGGTCAAGTTTTTGCTGTGCATGTTGCTGCTGGTTCTGGGCTAGAATTTCACATCAGTAATGTACTGCCTTCTAGCCCATTTTGTAGTTTTCATTTTTATATATAACAACCTGTATATTATATTGTACTTTGAAAGCTATGAATAAACTGTTTATTATTAGCTCTCCATATCATATACTCATCATTATTAGTTTCATGAATTTTTTTGTTTTTTAATTTCACCGGAAATACTTGTTTTTGGTCATTTTATACATAAATAAGTAGTTTTAAAAAAATGTTTGTCTGTCTGTATCCACGAAAACGCAAAAACCACTTAACAGATTTTAACCAAATTTGATACAAAAATACTATTTGACATGGCAAGGAGCTGATTAGACATTGAGCGTAGGCAAGCGGTTTAAAAGAGGGTTCAAAAATTAATATTGAACATAAAATATTAGACCACATTGGCGTTCGAAAATAGTGTAAAATGGGGTAAAAAAGATTTAAAAAAAAAACGTATTTCTTAAACATAGCAGAAATATTAACTAGTTATTTATATCTAACGAAGTAATCCATTATAAAGAGGAGCGGTGGATATAGAATTATTAAAACAACGTCTGCTCCACAAGTAAACCATATATATTCTTCAATATCGACAGTCAGTCACACATGTTTCGAGGGTTATATCCTCATCATCAGTGACATCATAAAATCATCCGTTAATACATTGCAGAACACATATGTCCACTCGTGAAAAATATTTAAATTTTATACATCAAAAATTTGACTAAAAATTATTTTTTTTTTGAAGCACATAAATTAAAAAATTTTATTTTTAGTCAAATATTTTTCACGAGTGGACATATGTGTTCTGCAATGTATTAACGGATTTTATGATGTCACTGATGATGAGGATATAACCCTCGAAACATGTATGACTGACTGACTGTCGATATTGAAAAATATATATGGTTTACTTGTGGAGCAGACGTCGTTTTAATAATTCTATAGTTATTTATAGCTTTGATAGAATATAACCTATAAAATGTGTCATAAATAACTTACTTTCATAGGCGTTCGTAAATAGTGGAAAGAGGGTCAAAACAGAAAAAATATAAATATATTTCCTAAACATATTCGAAATATGGAATAATTTTTCATAGTTGTGATACAATATAAGCTAAAAAATATTCCATGAGAGAATTGGTTCACACAGGCGTTCGAAAATAGTCTAAAAAAAGGGTCAAAAACGAAAAAAAAAAATGTTTCGCAAATATACCAGAAAAATTGGCTAATTATATATAGCTTTGATATACGATAACCTACAAAATGCAGCATAAAATTTTTATTTGCATAGCCGTTCGTAAATAGTAGAAATTATATTTAACTAGTTGAATTGGTGTTAAAAATACACGACAAAAATTAATGTACCTACTATAGGCGTCCGTGAAAATTCTATAAAAGGGCCAGAAAAAATTTGTATCCGTGATAACTCAAAAACCACTTAACGGATTTTAACCACATTTGGTTTTTTAATGTACCATAAACGTCCTTCAAAAGTTTAAAAAAAGCTGAGAAAAATATAACTCCAATATTATTAAATAGAATTTGTATCAAAATTTAACACAAATATACTACAGAAAATTTGTCCTGTTAATGATTTAATGATCCATTTAAGGGTGTAGTAAAAAATAGTTTCTTTTTATTGGCCACACATACAGTCGTGAAAAGCTTGATAGATAAAATAAAATAATAAAACTAAAAAAAAAACAACTATTTTGCGTACAAGAACTGGGCCTAAAAGATCTGAAATATAAAATATGTACGTATAAATACAGCCTCCAAAGAGAAGAAAATGGAAGAAAACCCGATAGTTAAAAAATATAGCTGATGTCTAAAACAAAAAAATATATATAAATGACAAAAAGGTCATAAAATTATTCCTTTTATACTTAAATATGGAGAGCTATTCGTGCCTCGAGGGCAATAGTTTATTTTAAATAATTTTAGTAGTTTTAGTTTCTTAATTAATTTTTTCCATTTTTATTTAAATTTTTAATGCATTGTTTATAGTTATGTAAGAAAATAATGTTCCTATATGTTTGTTAAGTATTTGCCTTGTAAATAGGTGGATGTGGAGCCTGGTAGGCAAGAAATATACAGGGTGTCCGTAAAGTAACGGAAGAGGGATTATTTTCAAAATAGTACATTTTTAAAAGAAAATCAGAGACACGTGAGTTTTGATTTACGTTTAGCAATTTTGTAGCCAAAACTGATGTGTCTCGGCTGTTCTTTTTAAAATGTACTATTTTGAAAATAATTGCCTGTTCCGTAAGTTTAGCGACCCTCCGTACAAATAAATATAAATATACAATATACACATATGACTATATAATGATCTTTACTCACTTATCAGTAGGTCGGCCTTTACAATACTGTAAGCTCTCGTACGCTTTCAGCTCGTTCTCCAACAGATAGCACAATCCTTGTCCATAATGAAATTTGGATAAATCAGGACTTTGAATATACCGATGAGCACACACCATCACCAACCCACCGGGTTTCTGTGATCGTACCGTCACACCAAGCCATTGCCCATCTTTAATCTCATCGTTACCAGGCGGATTGATTGTGTCGTCCTCTTCTGTGTTGCCCTCGTAGTCGAAATCCTCAACTGTACATGATAGTTGGCCGGTTAGAACATACTTAGAGTGGGACACAATTTGTTTGGCTTGGTGGCTGTTAGTTCTTTGACAAATTGTTGAGTGTTATTGTAATAGCGTGAGGATTTATTTAATAGGCACACATTTTGATTTACTGACTGGACATCATCAAGCAATTCAATGAAACACTATACAGGTATTGTCAGTTCCACAATAATTCGTTGACTGAGAAAATTTAAATGTAATTCTTAGTCGTTTTATGCAGGGTGGATGATTTCTCATCATTCTTCCCCTGTATTTTTGTTATGAATTAAAGAGAAAACACTTCACTAACAGAATTTAAGTAATTAAAATTGAACACTCCTATCCTTTTGTAAATAGGAATTTCAGACCCTTAATAATTAGTTTAAGCATATAAACGGAACTGAATATACATAGAGTTTGTTGCCTACCCAATAGAGGATTATCAGATTACAAAGTTTGACGACTAAGGGTGCCGTGCCCGTTAAATTTTATTGCAATTAAGCAGTCACCGAATTATTCTGGAACCGACAATACAACATATTTTACGAGTAAATGAAAAAAATTGTGATCGCTTTTAATTTAAAAGGTGATACTATTTTACTATGTTATACGATGTTAAATTCCATTTGAAATAAGACATTTGGGAAGAAATAGAACAAAATTATACTGATTCACCTCTGTAACTGCGTTCTACATATTATAAAACACCCTGTATATCATTACCTAAATGTCTTAACATTGATTATGAAACAAATAACACAAAAAAGACAAGACTCAACAATTTACCAAAAAATAAAATGTGGTGAGGTTAGTAAAAAATATGCGTACCTAATAAGGAAATTGTTTGCTTTACAAGAATTATATTTTTTCGACCTAAAAACTAAACTAATAGAATATTTAATTTAATTTCTCGGAATAAATTGTGCAAAGTCGGTAGATAGGTCCTGAAAAGGTAGATCTACCGAAAAATCGGTAAATCTGGCAGCACTGAACCTATCAACAGCTTAAACCATAGAATAAGGAAGCTACGCTTAGCTTAGCTGCTTTTAAAAGAAAAAACCTGTACCTTTCTAATGCTGCCAACGTTTGATAGATGATAGATGACGCTACGTGTTCTATGATTAAAATTAAAAGTTAGGTTATTTTTAAATCACACTGTGTAAGAACCAATTAATAGTCTGAAAAATCTAATTTAATTTATTTTTCATATGATAGATGTTTATTAACAATGTACCATAACTGTTTAGGCAAACAATTTTCTTATTAAATGAAATACTTCAAAATGAAATCGATATTTGCAGATGTAATTGCTATAGCTAAAAAATAAAAACTGTATGTGCTAGTTATTTAATAAATCCATGTGCCAATAAATGCTACTTATCCATAAAAAGATGAGGACTAAAGAATATTTCAGTTCATGTATCTACTAGTTAATTCTTCATTTTATGCATACTTTTGTGCTCAGCAATCATGCGACACTAGGAAAAAAGTATTTTTAATAAAACGGGACAAGTAAAATCGCTTTTAACTTCTAAAGTGTACTGTTAGAATAATCTTCATAATAATCTACATAAGTAGAAAACTGAGTATCTATTTATTATATGACTAAAATGTCGGTTAATTTAGAGAAAAGTTGTAAAATTTAAACACTTCTTAAATGGTGTTTTCAAAAGTAAACTAACTTTAGCCGTTTTCGAAAATTTTTAAAAAAACTATTTTTTCCGATTTTGATTTTTCATTATTTCTGACATTATTTTTACAGATATAAAAAAATTAAAACCCTTTCTTTGTTTGTTACTTTTTGAGGAAAATTAAATAGCGTTTACAAATTTTTACTAAGACATTTCGTTTTTGAAAAACTATTATTACCAACTTGGTTTATTTAAATCCGGCCCTGGATTTCGTTGTTTTATTGTTAAATTTAAAACCATTTTCAATTCAAAAATAGGTGTTATATCAGACTTAATGGTTTAAAAAGGTTTCAGTGTTTTTAGCTGTTATTTAAAATTATTCAAGAAAAATCGCCATAGTTTGGCACTTATTTTGCGTAAAACATTCATCTGAGTAAGGCGTTTTTTTAATAACTCCAAACGCACAAAAAGTGAGACAGAAATTGTGAAAAGTGCCAAAATATGGCGATTTTTCTTGAATAAATTATAAATAACAGCTAAAAACACTGAAAACTTGTTTATATACCACATATTTTTGAATTGAAAATGGCTTTAAAGTTCACAATAAAAAATCCATGGCCGTATTGAAAAAAACCAAGTTGATGATGGTTTTTCAAAAACGAAACGTCGTAATGAAAATTTGTAAACGCCATCTTTTTCTCCTCAAAAAGTAACAATAAGAAAGTGCTTTTAATTTTTTTCTATCTGTGTAAATACAGTCAGAAATAAATAAAAACTAAAATCGCAAAAAATCTTTTTTTCAAAAATTCTCGAAAACTTGTAGGAAGTTAAAACTATTCCTAAATAGTTTTAACTTCCTATTAGGATAGCGATTTTCCTTGTACGTACAAATATTTATTTTCCTAAAACCATAACATAATTGCTTTTCCAGATAGAGCCTATGCCCTTTCTAATTGACAAGTTCTTTGTATATCTAACAACAAACTGGTCAGCTTCGCTAAATCAATTCCATTTCATGCAAATGGCGAAACCATCAATAACATAAACTGAAATAGCTTCGATTCATTGCTTTTAACATAACAGGTATTGCCCTCAACATTTTAAGTGAGAGTAAATTTTAAATAACCTCAATAGTTAGGTACTTATAATCATCATGGATTTCATAAATAACACTAATGATATTGAGATGCTCATTTGCAATATATTTACAAAATGCATTCTATTGTACACCTAAGTATGAGGGTATTGCTCTGATTGTGTTCAAAAGCTTTATTGTAACAACAAATACAAATTACGAATTATTTTTGTACAAAACAAAACTTGGAAAACCACTTCAGTCTGAGCGCAAAAAATGTGGTCTCTGTTAGGTACTTTATTAGAATTGTTATTAGATTATTATTATTTATGTTATTAAATGCTCTAAAAGCTGAAATCCCTAAACATAAAATTACTACAGCACATTTAGACCAGGGTCGATAATTTTTGAGACCAAAAAAAATTATAGTAGGATGAAACCCATTGGAAAAGGTAGAGAATATAACAAAAATGAACGAAAAAATAAGTTACGGGCGATCTGTGGTCGGGAAGGGGGAGGGGGTGAGTTTTTAAGGGTAAAAAACGGTTAATCTCGATTCCCGGTAAAACTGCAAGTCATATGAAAAAAAGTTAAATAACAAAGTTGAAGGTAGTAAAAAGATCTACAACTTTTGTATCGATACTTTTTTCACATAACCTCAAAATTTATGTGAAAAATTCGACTAACCGAGTTTTTGGTTTTTTATTTTTATCTTTAGCAAAGAATATTATTTTTTCACGAAATTTGGTGAAAACTTACCTTTGTATGTCCCAAACATACAGTAATTTTTTTGATTTAAAATATTAATTTTTTCACCTTATTTTGACTTAATATCGAAAAAGCACCCTAATTTTCAATCGAAAATTCTCACGTCAAAATATCTGCTTTTTTAAAAAAGTTGGTGTGTTCGATTTGCATTTTCTGAGAACATTTACCATAGTAGTGTATTTTTTTATACCATCAGAAACTAGACATTTCAACGAACAAAAAACACACCAACTTTTTTAAAAAAGCAGATATTTTGACGTGAGAATTTTCGATTGAAAATTAGGTTGCTTTTTCGATATTAAGTCAAAATAAGGTGAAAAAATGAATATTTTAAATCAGGAAAATTACTGTATGTTTGGGATATAGAAAGGTAAGTTTTCACCAAATTTCGTGAAAAAATAAAATTTTTTGCAAAAGATAAAAATAAAAAACAAAAAACTCGGTTATTCGAATTTTTCACATAAATTTTGAGGTTATGTAAAAAAAGTGTCGATACAAAAGTTGTAGATCTTTTTATTACCTACAACTTTGCTATTAAACTTTTTTTCATAGGACTTGCAGTTTTACCGGAAATCGAGATTAACCGTTTTTTACCCTTAATAACTCACCCCCTCCCCCTTCCGACCACAGATCGCCCGTAATTTATTTTTCCTTTCATTTTTGTTAAATTCTCTACCTTTTCCAATAGGTTTCATCCTACTATAATTTTTTTTCACATTTTACCATTTTTAAAATTAACGACCCTGGTCTAATTAGGTATTATCGCATTTTCAATTAATATTATTGTTTAAACAGCGCTTTAAATACCACTTAAAAGTCGCACACTACGCCTGAATCTGCATCAACCACACAATAAAATCCTCGATTCTCAAGAATACAGTGCGTGCTACTTCCGATTCGTTCTGGATGCTTCTGTTGGCGCGAAAATTTGAAATATCCACAGTATAAGTCCTATTTGTATTTTGTTTTGAATACCAAACTAACTTAACTACCTAACTACTTTAATCAAATAAATACAGTCGACACTATTTTCCCATTTACCTTTTTATATCGCATTCTCTGATAAATATTTTTGGAATTTGTTTTTGCTAAGCAGCAATTTTATTATTAACGAAATCTTAATAGCAAAAAATAACAACAACTAACTTGTGCATAAGTTACATTGAGATGCAAAAGATATTTGACAGTTCACAATTTCCTGAAAACTAAAACATAAGTCGAATTCACGCCATGATCGATTATAACCGGTTATAAACGATTTAAGTTTTGCATTCATACCCCGGTTATTGCCGGTGTCACTATGATGACGTCACGAAAAAGTCCTTCATGAACATTATCATTAGCTAATTTGCGCTTCATTTTTCAGGTAACTAGGTTTGTTTTTACAGGCTTCTGAAATCGTCAGAAACAGTCTCTATTCTGCGCAAATCAATTACATCGCGTGTCAACAACGTTATGCGCAGAATTCATACTGTTTCTGACAGTTTCGAAGCCTATGAAAACAAATCTAGTTACGTGAAAAATTAAGCGCAAATTAGATAATGACAATGTTGAATTTCACGTTCCTTTTACAAAAAAAAAAAAAAAATCAAGTGAGATGAGCCGTAGGTGATCATGTCACATTATTGGTTTGCGCAGAATCCCGACTGTTTCTGACGGTTTCGGACTCTTGTGAAACCTGAAACCGCAAAGAAAATATAATGTCACAGCTAACATGTGTATGTTAGCTGTGATAATGAAGGTCTTTTTCGTGACGTCATCATAGTGAAACCGCCAATAAAATAAAAAATTTAAACCGGTTATAATCGGTCATGGCGTGATTTCGACTTAGGTTTTAGTATTCAGGAAATAGTGAACTGTCAAATATCTTTTGTATGTCAATGTAACTTATGCACAAGTTGGTTGTTGTTATTTTTTGCTATTAACAGTAACGATTTTGTTAATAATAAAATTGCTGCTTTGCAAAAACAAATTCCCTAAATATTTATCAGGTTCTAATGCAGGTTTATACCGTAAGATTATTAACTGTATTTTTTATTTGTTTGTTTAAATTTTGTGATGAGAGTGAACTGCCGAATTAGCGTAACTTTCAGAATCAATTTGAATCATTGATTATCGTTTTCACAACAATTTACGGTATAGGTTGTAAGCCTACATATTATTATTGTGATGAGTGATGAGCGAGAAGTTCCTGTTGTAAAACATGAACGATTTATGTAAAATAATAATAATTTTGGATCTACATGAAGACTATTGTCTATGAAACGAGATTGGTGATTAACAGCAGTTACGTCTACAAATTGAGAGGCAGCGAATCAAATCAAATCCGCAATAATGTTTTTGCACATATCCGAAGTTCAATGATTAAGCACGTGAATAAAGTGAAGTTAACAGTGGCCTCTTTGAACATTTGCTGTTGTAGTGCTTTGAAGTGCTAATGTTATTTGCATTTGTGTGTTTTCCTGACAGAAGGGATCCATCGCTGTATTATATAACCTGTAAACTAATGTCTAATTTAAACTTAGTTGGGCAGGCTGTCATAGGCGTCGTGAAAAGAGAGTTTCATATGATTTACAAAGAAATTATTTTCAGCCTTAATATAAATGTTGGAAATTTTTTGAAAGGCGATTCTGTTAAATCTTATTTTTCTCTACCTCCAGTTAAAATTTTTATACTGAGTGATAGTTCTCCCTGTATAGTGAAAAACTTTCTATAGTGCAATTGCGGTCGACATTTTGGTCTCTCACTATATAGAGGTTCGACTGTATTAAAATTATAACTAATAAGTAAAATCAATAATAATAATAACATCCTAACCAAACCTTTTATTCAACAATTAGAAATAAAAAAGTAAAAATAATACCCTAAACTAATCCAACAACTTAACTACTTTGTTCAAAAATTATAAATAAAAAAAATAAAAATATTGCAAGAGTAGGGATCGAACCCACAACCTTCAGATTACAAAGAGCGCATGCTACCCGCTGTGACACGCTAGATACACATTAGCAATGCGAATTACCATGAGCACATACTCTTCTTTATTGCCGTTCACGCGCATATTTCGAATTTTCGCGACAACGGAAGCATGTGGAACGAATCGGAAGTAGTATACAGTTCTATACTTGAGAATCGAGTCTAAAATTTGACTCGCACCGGTACTGTCGGACAACGACTATAAACAAAAGGATAGCCAGCGTCACCGTCAGTACCTATTTGAAGGATTTTTGATAATGTAAAAGTTTTGTCAAATCCAATTATGCAAAACTGCGATGGTGGTTCATGATAATACGTGACGGCGTAATGTACTCGATCTTTTTAAAGTTATAAGTTTTGCTTTACACCCATTGTTAAATACCAACATTATTTTTTATTATTATGATTATTACTTTCCCCAAAGTATTGTTAAAAAATACCTATAAGACTTACTTATAAGATGTCATTGATAGAAATTTATTACAATTATTATTAGATATTATAATACCGCAAAATAATTTGTTATTAGTTAGTAGGTACATGTAATATTTAATTATATTAGAAATTATGGTTCATTTGGTGAATAAATTGCTTAAATTCCCACAGTTGTAACAAAGGTTAAATATTAATTTTGTTATTAACAAATTGACACCGTATAATATGTATTATGTGTGAGTGTAATGAATTTGGTCATGCGTCCCTTTTTTTAACCGTAGCGTTGTTGTCTCTCTTCAGATAATAGAAAAATTAGAATAAACAAAATAGAAGTCGAAACTGCAATAAAAAAAATAATTTGTTCCATTTAATATTCGAATGTTACCATTGGGTTGCGGCTGTATTTATGAAAATTTTTTTAAAATGTAGAATATTGCCTATTACTTAGGTTTATATATATCCGGGTGTCCCCCGGGAAGGGATTCAATCGATTATGGAGAAACTACACTGTGGAACAATCTGAAAATCTGGTGTTGTCCGTAGGTCGACGGGACGAATTCGGCTAAAATGTTTTTAATAATCTAGTACTTCCGGTTATACACGAAATGGGTGTCAACTTCCTTATTTCAAATAATAAAAATTTTTTATTATATGGAAGTAGTTAGAGTAGTTAACAAACCAAAGAGGCATTAGAATTTTTGGAACACAAAAATGCATATCGCACACAGCCATTCCTGTTCACTATGTTCAGTAAGTTAATATTTTTGTGCGATTAGAAATATTACAATTTATTGAAAATATTTTTTAACAGATTATCCTCTGGATTATCGTCTACAGCTGAGGTTGCAAAAAATATGACATAAATGTAAACAGCCAGTTCTTCAGAATTTCTGTCTGCGTCCGAAGTTGAGGATGAAAAGTATGTGCAAAACTATTTTTATCACATACATACTGGTCACCGCAACAATAAATTAAAATTTGTGTTGTTTTTTTTTTCAGCGCGAACCCAGCATAATGTGGAGGTCATGGACACATTAACAGCAAGTTCCTCTGAAACCCTATCTGTCTCAGAAATTGAAAAAGAAAAATATGCACATTAAACAGATTCAGTTTCTCAGGTCTAGGACAGATAAACTAAGGTTTTTGAGTTGGTTTCATAATAATTTTTATCTTGTCTAAACTCGGTAGAAACAGATTCAGTTTCTCAGGTCTAGGAAAGATAAACGATTCATTTCAAATATGGTTTCTTATAATTAGTAAATGTTACAACAAAAATTCATAATTATATACCTTTGCATTCAATAATAAATATTTTCATAATATAGAAAGTGTTTCCTTTTAATCCCAGACATCTATTATTTAATAAATTATATTTGAAAAAAATGCGACAGTTCCTGCGTAGATATGTATTTATTATTGGAAACTACAACCATGATTTCAAAAGAATTATACTACGCCACTGGCTTTTGTTTACATGCACTCCTTCTGTCATTAAAAAGTAAATATTGACCTTTATGTTATGAAGACAAACATTGAGATTAGATGACATTTCTATTTTTATTTATTTTTCTGAGCATATCACTATTGTAATAGTCAATTTGATATTTTACCCTTTTTTTCAAATACCCTGTAGGTGCCTAGGATATTCTAACAAATTAAATTATTAAAGCTTCCATATAATAAAAAATTGTTATTATTCTTTATTCTAAAAACGTCATTTTTGACATAAAATTTCAAATATTTCGATAACGGTTGGCGATAGGTATAACATATTATGCATGAAATATGTTTGGAATTACAAGGAGAATCGAAAAAGAATATAATTTATATAGGGACGTATTTGAAATAAGGAAGTTGACACCCATTTCCGGTATAACCGGAAATGCCAGATTCTTGAAAACATTTTATCCGATTTGGGCCCATCGACCTAAGTACTACACCAGGTTTTCAGATTGTTCCACAGTGTAGTTTCTCCATAATCCATCGAATCCCTTTCCGGTGGGACACCCGGTATGTATATACAATTTGGCATTGATTTTCGCTAAAATAATGATACGCCTATGCCTTCAAACTAATAGAGGAATGCCGCCAACAGCTTTTTTACGATTTCAATTGAGACTATAACGCCTATACCCGACTCACTTAATTAATTTAAGTTTTAATGTTTTGTCAATGACAAAATTTAGTTTTATATTATCATTCTCAAATGTTTTTTCCCACAATATTGTAAGTCATTTAAATAACGAGATTAATTTGAGCTTAGAACCAAAACTACATGCGCGAGCGTTTTTCCCAAAAATGTTCCCTTCAAATTCTATCGAATTTATAGGTGGTGACATTTGGTCCGCACTGTATTTCTTGCAGATAACTGATTTACCCGCAATATTACGTTTTTTCATGATAAAGATTATGTGTAGGTAGGTGCTACAGTCATATCTAAATTGAATTTACAAAAAATGTAGTTGCAAAGCGCTCAATGAAATGTTAAAAAAAATGAAAACAAACAGAAATCTGTCTCGAACAGTTTATATACATAAATCATTGACCAAGAAATTGATCTTATGTATAGGGTCGACGATCTTACAAGTAAATTGCAAAACAAGTTTTCAGAGAGCATTTAACGACATGATATTTGCGACAACGGCAATTAGAGGCTGTTGATTTGCCCACATCCGTTTCGTATTTAATAAAAAGTAATTCCATTTTAAGACAAATAATTGAAAAGTAAAAAATATTAGCCAGACACAATAAAACAAAACGAATGTATAAAGCTTATTACTTGAGAGGGAAAAATAATAGACGATCGCGGATTTTAGGTCAATAATGAAAAGTCGATTTTTATATAAAAATGCCAACATTTCGCTTCTTTATTTGAGCATCCTCAGGGTTCAAAAAATATACAAATACATTCAAAATACAAACGACATTATAACATCAACAAAACAGCATTGTAGGTAAAAATTCTAAGTACAAGTCTGGACCCGAGGATGACCATAGGCGGGTAAACGCGCCTGCAAAAAAATAAATTTGTATTACAAAATTAAAAATGAAAACGCTGAAATGTGCGAAATGCATTACTTGTACGGATTGGCGAGAGGTAATTCGGCAGAAGCAAGGCGGTTGTACCAAGAAAGACATCCTGATCGCCAAGTACCAGACCATAACTTGTTTCAACGCATCCACCAACGAGTATGGGAATATGGAAGTTTTAAAAAGAATACTACTGATAGTGGGCGGCCTATGGAAGTTGCAATTCCCCTAGAAGAGGCTCTCCTCCACGAAGTTGAAGAAAATTCAACCACAAGTACCAGAAAAAGTGCTCACAACTTAAACCAACCTCACTAGACGGTTTGAAGAATTAACTTTTGTATCCCTATACCATATCCAAAGAGTACAAGAGATTTTCCGCTAAGATTGGCATTTTGTAGATGGATACAAGACAAAATAGCTCAAAATCCTCAGTTTGGAGCCGAAATTCTGTTTACCGATAAAGCATCTTTCTCGAGAGATGGTATTTTAAATTTTCAGAATAATCACGTATGGGATTGAAGGAAATCTCTATGAAATTGCCGAAGGCCATCATCAACAACAATTTTCCGTGAATGTTTGGGCTGGCTTTGTCGGTTATCATTTGAGAGGCCCACATTTTTTACCCAACAAATTAAACGGTGCAGATTATTATATTTCTAGAAGAAGTCGGAATTGCTGGAAGATGTACTGCTTCAAGTAAGACAAAACATGTACTTTTTGCATGATAGAGCTCCGGCCCACTTTAGACCGTTGGATCAGTCGAGGAGGTCACACCCTTGACCCCCACGAACTCCAGAACTTAATTGTTTAGATTTTTTCTTTTGGGGTCATCTCAAAACCCTAGTCGACGCTACTCCAGCGCATTGTTGCATCTTGCGACATTATTCGGAACACTCCGAATTTTCCTGTGTGTTAGACAGTCAAAACGTTGAAGAATTGCTGCGTGCATTGAAGCTACCGGCGGACATTTCCAACATTTAATTTAACTATGTATGACTTGTTATTGTTTTTTTAATTTTGCAATTATGAAGTTATCATTTGCTTTTGTCTTGTTCTAACGTTTAAATAAATTTCGTTTAATTAATAGAAAAAATTAAATTTATCTACAAAATATGACCAAGTTGATTTTCCTCAAAACGTTCAACTTTAGAGTTTATGACCAATAGTACTTTTTTCTGTAGAAAACATTGACGGTTGAAATTGGTATCTTAAAACTGAATTTTTTCCAGTAGCGTAGAAATTGGGGAGAAATCCACCCCGACCTCTTCAAGATCTTCGCCAATTATTATGAATTAAAAAAAAAAATTCTTGCACAAAACATAGCTTATTATGAGTAAAAAATGCTTACAAAAGCTGTTTTCTGTTTCAATTTCCACACCCTGTATCTCGAAAATTGTGCATTTAGAGGGTATCTAAGTTAATAGAAACTTTTTTCATATTTTTGGATGAGCTCTCACATAAACATAAACTCCTGTGCATATATTATGAAACACACTGTATTTTTACAGCCCTGAGGATCCTCAAATAAAAGAGCGAAACGATGACATTTTTATAAAAATTGACTTTTCATTATTGACCTAAAATCCACCACATAAGTAATAGAGGTCATTTATACAAATTAATACTTTTGTGACGTGTCGTATTCACTTCAAAACAGTATATCCTAACCATAAAAACACAACATAAACAATTTCTGAGGATTATAAAACTTTTCTGGATATAATAATGAATAATACAGACTTCGTGTTTCTTTGCTTTTCTCGTTATCGTCTAGCGAAACTGGACATGTTTATTTTACTATTTCTTACATTACAAAATATAAAATATTGAGCTTTATACAAACGATTTGTAATAAAAATAAATCACCAATTTGGTTATTGTGTGGCATTGGTTCAAGTACTTAAAGACTGAGGAAAAACTATACACACAAATTCGTGAGTCTTTGAGAGATCAAAAAACAAAGAAAAACCATTTTTTTTTTCTTCAAAAATGTCGATCTCTCAAACACCCACTAATACCATTACAAATTGAATTGATTTTGATCAACAAGTCAAGAGAATTGAACTTTATATATACTTTTTAAGACAGATGGACATCTGTTAGGTATTATATTAACATTGTAAACTGTTTTTTTGGGTGTCCCACCGGGAAGCGTATTGGCATTCTTTACTATACTGCAATATCTACAGGGTGTTCATTAAAATATTTAGGAGACTACTTTGAATTGAATTTGGAAAATTTTGTTATATGTATTGCCGAATATGGTATATTCAAATATCATAATACCGACCACTTAGAACTTCCGGTTATACCGGAAATTGATAGTCACGTTGTTATTTTAAATGGAACACCCTATATATTATGACATTTTTGGATTCCACATAAGATTCTAGACATGTTTCATGTATCATGTTCTATACCTAAATTGAGCCGTTTTTGACGTATATCAAGATTTATGTCAAAACTGACATTTTAGGGCTCAATAATAATCACATTTTTTTCTTATAAAGAAGTCTTTAGTAATCATTTTGCAGGCGTTTTCTTATTAAATAAGGTCTCCTCTTTCCGGTACGTACGACATTTTCTGATGTATTCATACAGGGTGTTCAAAAAATTATACTGAAAACGATGTTATAAAAAGTCGAAAGTCAGTTTTTTCAAATTCAAACAGGTACTATGCTATGCATTTTCGAAATCAGTAACCTATTAGAAAGTTTCTTTAATTTTTAATGATACGTTAGATAAAATTATAAAAATATACCTGTTCCATTTGAAAAAACTGACTTTCGACTGTTTGTATACCATCGTTTTCAGTATAATTTTTTGAACACCCTGTATGAATAAATCAGCAAATGTCGTACGTATCGGAAAAAGAAGACCTTATTTAATAAGAAAACGCCTGCAAAATGATTACTAAAGACTTCTTTATAAGAAAAAAATGTGATTATTATTGAGCCCTATAATGTCAGTTTTGACATAAATCTTGATATACGTCAAAAACGGCTAGATTTAGGTATAACACATGATACATGAAACATGTCTAGAATCTTATTTGGAATCCAAAAATGTCATAATATATAGGGTGTTTCATTTAAAATAACAAAGTGACTATCTACTTCCGGTATAACCGGAAGTGCTAAGCAGTTGGTATTAAGATATTTGAATAGACCATATTCGGCAATATATATACCAACATTTTCCAAATTCAATTCGAAGTAGTATCCGAAATATTTTAATGGACCGTCACCATAGGACACCCTATATAGACATAGAAGTGTTGGCAATCCTAAAAAGAAAACAAATCGACAGCTGACAGTTTAGGGTTAGTAAAAATGGAGCGTTACACGATAGAACAACGTGGCTTCATTATTGAACAATATTTCAAAAATAATGTAAGGTTGGCGGCCTCAATTCGAAAATTTCATACAAAATATGGTCAGAATAGTGTTTTAACTTCGTCACCTGTGAAGAGATTAATTGATACATTCTGGGAGATAGAATCCGTTGGAGACGCGAACGTAAATTTGCATAAGAATAATGTCTTGTCGTTATTTTCAAAATCTACACAAACAAACTCTGTAACTCAGGGTTCGTTTGATGAAGTTTTAGTTTAAATAATAGTGTGCTGATTCTAAAATAAACTTTTAACAATTTTTCTCCAATTATCTGCGTTGATATGTGTTGTTACGGCCCTTTATCTCACCTACTCAATGCCATCTAGCTTTAAAAGTATATATAAAATTAAGTATATTGTTTACAAAAATAAGCATTCAGTAGAAAGCATCAAAGCCACCACTCTAAACGTGCGTTTTAAAGTCTACATGCAAAAACCTAAAAAAAAAATGTAGCGAAATACTCATGCTATTACCAAGATGGTACCGAAGTACCGCTTACTGGTTTTTGAGACCACCACTTACATAAATACCTCCCTCCGGCCTCTGGAAGTGTACCCCAAAAAAACAAAAATATCAATTATTAGCGCCCAAAATTCAAATTGTTTTGGGCTTAAAAATCATTTTTACTTGCTACTACAGTCTAATAAAAAAACTATTCAAAAATATGGAAAATTTAAATATAATACAACATGTATAAAAAAAACTGAAAGAAAATTAAAATTCTAACCAATCTATGAATAACAAAAAAACAAAAATTTTTAATAAGGCAATAGTTTTAATATTGTCTGTTTGTCATCATACACTGTAAAAAGAAATCGTGTAAAATTACAGCAAATTAAATTGGCTACCGGATGCCAACGATGATGGATGTGAACTCGCATCTCTAATGTAAATTGAACTGTGCCCTAATCGCATTTTTTGTTTTAAATTGTATTATAACCACAGATCAAATGATAAAACTGAAAACCGCATGTTCGTATCTGCTTTGGTTTTGCAGTTATGAATTTACCCTTTTTACACTCCTCACCCAGCGTTTACGCCTCAATTTTTTTATAATATTGTATTGCCACCTAACCTACATTACCGTGCCAAATTTTGATCAAAATCGGTTCACGGGAAGTTTCTGAAAAATGCATTAAAAGATTTGACAGGCATCTAGACCAGCCCAGGCAGTGAAGGTACATAAAAACTTTCAGCAAACTTGTTTTACATTAGAACTCTGGATTTAAAAACAAACTAAATAGTTTTTGTATTTAGGCCGCATGCTCCCATATGACCTCACCCTGTGCGCCGTCTTGCTGAAACCAAAGGTCACTGATGTCAACATTATCCAATTGTGGCCACAAAAAATCGGTTATCCTGGTTTCATAGCGCAGAGAATTCCCGGTGACGGCGTTTCCTTGCTCATTTTCGAAAAAATATGGGCCGATGATGCCACCTAACCACAAACCGTACCATACGGTGACTTTCTTTGGATGTAATGGTTTTTCGAGGACTATTTGTGGATTTTGTGAGCCCAATTTGAGACAATTTTGTTTGTTTACATAACCGCCTAATCACTAAATATTATTTTGTTGAAAAATGCGTAGTTTTTGTTTAGTTTTTCAGACAGCCAATTCACAAACGCGAACAATGGTCGGTCGGCTTTAATTCCTGAACGAGTTGAACTGTATAAGCGTGAAGATGAAGATCTTTATGCAACATGTTGCGCAAAGTGCCTCTGGTGACGCCCAATTGTTGTGAACGTCGGCGAGTGGATGTGCCAGGATCATTCTCAACACTTTTTTGTACGAGGGTTGCCTTTTATATTTCGGGATTAGAGAAGAAAATCACGTTATTGTTTTCCAAAATATTCCCCATGAAGATCTATACACTTTTGCATGTGTTTGAACCAATTGTCGAAGCACTTCTGCCACTCTGATTGAGGTATCTCCAAAACATGCCTTCTGAATGCAGCAAACACTTCTTCAGGTGTCAAAAAACGTTGACCTCTCAGTTTGTTTTTTACGTACGGGAATAAAAAGAAGTCTTTCGGTGCCAAGTCAGGACTATACGGCGGATGGCTCATCAAATCGATGTTTTGGGTGCTCAAAAATGCAGTTGCTTGAGCCGATGTATGAGAGCTCGCATTGTCGTGGTGAAGAGTGATTCGTCTCCGCCGCTCGTATGTCAAAACGTTCTGAGTGCGTATAACCTCAAAAATGTCCAACTTTACGATAGAGCTGTTAGTTGCCAGATTACAACACCAGGGTTGCCAAATCCCGAAATATGAAAGGCAACCTCGTACAGCGGCTATGTTTGGATCACTACGGCCACTACGAGCGTTTTAGTCTATTGTCAGCAACAGTACTGTGACTCTCGAATTTAGTGATTAAATTACGCACAGCAGTCTCAGAAGGAGCCTGATTACGAGGAAAAGCTGCTCGAATTTTACGAAGTGACACAGTAAAATGTTCACCATTTTGATAGTAAATTTTCACAATTAAAATTCTTTGTTCAAGAGTGTAGCGTTCTATGGTTAAAGTTTCCCAACTTTTTACTAAATAAATGTCAAAGGATGACGGCTTAATTTTTTGCATTTCATCATTTGACAGCCCATTTACTTCCTAACCTCAAACTTGCCACCCTTTATTTGCAAAATGATCATCAAAAATGGAAAAAGTCGTTTAAAAAAAAAAAAAAAACCTTTGTTTTTGGTGTTTTTTAAACGCGTGTCAAACATTGTCAAAATTAAAAACGTTTATAAAACGTTCTTTATGTAATTTATAATAAACCGATATTTATAGCTAAAATAACGTTAGAAAATGTGCATTAGAAGCGCATAATTTTTAGAGGCGACAATGAAAACGTTAAAATGACGTTTTTTAAGTATTTTATAATAATTCTAAAATTACATTTAAGGTAACGTGTAAAATATCCCATAAAAATTCTTATTGCTTAATATGGGAAAATTCAAAACGTTTATATAATGTTTATAAAGTATTTTTAAGGAAATAGTCTATATTTCTGTGGACGTCCAATAGTTAGGAAATAAAGTATGTTATCACAATTCCAAATGTACCTACAATTAGAAGAACGTGTGAAATTATTTTTAAAATGAGCAATATTTAAAGTGGGAAATTTTTAAACGTTGATTATTACGATTCCAAATACTTTTAAAAAATGTGTCAATGAATCGCTTGACTTTAACTACTTTATTTGAAAATTAGCAAAAAAAAGTATTGCCAGAGCTAGGACTCGAACCCGTAGTCTTCCGCATGCGAAGCGAAAGCCCTACCAATGACACAACAGAAACCTGGTGACAAATATTGTATTTTATTTATATATACGTTCCAATTACTGGTGAATTTTAAACGCAATTTTCCCTGTGTGGGAAGGTATTTTTAAAATTTTAAATGGAATTTGATTTGATCAAAATGAACCGCAGAAGTTTAATGTATTATTTGAGTGTCTGAAAGTCGTTGCTCACAAATTTTACGCAACGCTACTGATTCCACAGATGTGCACAAAACTCGTGATGGGACAAGAAACCTTATTAGTAAATAAATTAATATTTCGTTGGACTATATTAAATAGATTGAACAAAATTAATTTGATGATATGCCAGACAATATTAATAACGATTGCCTTTTATTAGACTAATAGCAATAAATGTGTTTTTACAACATCAATTAAATCAAAATAAATAATTCTAATTGATAAGACTATGAATCAAATATATTGGGTATTATACATACGTCTCTGTCCATCAGTTTTAACTTGTATACAATCATCATCAGAATTTGAAATAGGACATTTGTATAGGGCTCCAGAATGATTAGTTCCTGGTTGTAAATTTTGCCCTATTGGTGCTCCAACTAATAACCTGAAACAAAACAATTCGAGTATTAATATTTGGAATAAATAAATTTAACTTCCCCTCTACAACATTCATGGACAGAGGCCATTTTTAGGATCCAGGGGTCATGAAATGAAGGACTGCATAAACATTTTTCAAAATTTCGGTTGTGTCGATCTCCTGAATAGTTAAAAAAATTTTTGAAATCTACTAATAGGTACATGTAATGGTTTAAACAAGTTTTCAGGGTTTTTAGCCACATGTTGGCATTTAGCTGACTGAATGCAGAGTAGTAGGTTTTGCAAAAACATTCTTTTGTCGTTCCTTACAATTGTGTATTATTATTTGACAATTTATTTCTGTCTCAGTACAACATTTTATTCTGTATGCGGTGTTAATTGAAATTTTTGTGCTTTTTGAACTTATTAAAAAAATTCCTTTCTCAGATGAATGTTTTACGCAAAATAAGTGCCAAACTAATAGACCAGGGTCGATAAAAAAAATTATAGTAGGATGAAACCCATTGAAAAAGGTAGAGAATATAACAAAAATGAAAGTAAAAATAAATTACGGGCGTTCTGAGGTCGGGAAGGGGGAGGGGGTGAGTTTTTAAGGGTAAAAAACGGATAATCTCGATTTCTGGTAAAACTGCAAGTCCTATGAAAAAAGTTAAATGGCAAAATTGTAGGTAATAAGGAGATCTACAACTTTTTTATCGACACTTTCTCACATGACCTCAAAATTTATGTGAAAATATCGAATAACCGAGTTTTTGGTTTTTTATTTTTATCTTTTGCAAAAAAAATATATTTTTCACGAAATTTGGTGAAAACTTACCCTTGTATGTCCCAAACATACAGTAATTTTTTTGATTTAAAATATTCATTTTTTCACCTTATTTTGAGTTAATATCGAAAAAGCACCCTAATTTTCAATCGAAAATTCTCACGTCAAAATATCTGCTTTTTTAAAAAAGTTGGCGTGTTTTTTGTTCGTTGAAATCTCTACTTTCTGATGGTATAAAAAAAATATACACTACTATGGTAAATGTTCTCAGAAAATGCAAATAATGAAAAAACTCGAATCCGAAAAAGATCTTTTCTAATTTCTTCTCCATTAGTTTTCGTCTCTTTGGTGGTATTTCTTCATCGTTAGATTCGACAAACCTTCCCGATTTTAGTAGATATTCGAAATCTTCAAGACCATCACCGTCTTCGTCTCCAAGATTATCTTCCTAACTTTTTTACAGAATTCTGAAAAAAACTTCCTAATTTTTTTATCATCCTGACTTTTTTTTACAGAATTCTGAAAAAAACCTCCGAATTTTTTTATCATCCTGACTCTTTTTTACAGAATTCGGAAAAAAACTTCCAAATTTCTTTATCATCCTGAATTTTTTTACAGAATTCTGAAAAAAACTTCCGAATTTCTTTATCATCCTGAATTTTTTTACAGAATTCTGAAAAAAACTTCAGATTTTTTTTTATCGTCCTGACTTTTTTTACAGAATTCTCTAAAATACCGCGGAATTTGTTATCATTCTGACATTGTTTTCTCTAAAAAAAAAAGTCAGAATTATAACAAATTGCGGGTTTTTTGCAGAATTCCGTAATAAAAGTCAGAATGACAAAAAATTCGAAACTTTTTTACAGAATTCTGTAAAAAAAATTAAGAATGATACAAAAATACGAGGTATTTTACAGAATACTATAAAAAAGTCAGGATGATGCAAAATTCTGTGAATTTTTACAGAATTCTGGAAAAGAAAGTCAGAAGGCTAAAAAAATTCGAAGGTATTTTACAGAATTCTGTAACAAAAGTCAGAATTTAGAAAAATATTTAGTACGCTTTAGTAGAAATTAGTCTCAAATCGTAAAGCTCTTTCTTTAATGTCTGTTTTGGTCTAGGTTTGTGAAAGTAGTAGCTCATTGTGCGTCAATGCCTCATAGAAGCCTAGGTACTCTAGATTGATAAACAATTCCGAGTTTATTTACTAGAATTCTAGAAAAAGTCAGATTGGAAAAAAATTCGAAACTTTTTTACAGAATTCTGTGAAAAAAAGTCAGACTGATAAAAAATTATGAGGTATTTTACAGAAATCTATAAAAAATTCAGGATGACACAAAAAATCTGAGAAGTTTTACAGAATTCTGTAAAAAAAAGTCAGCTCATTGTGTAAACCCCCTCTAGAAGAAATTTCTCAATGCGTCACTGCCTCATAGAAGCCTAGGTATTCTAGAATGATAAACAATTCCGAGTCTATTTACAGAATTCTCTAAAACAAGTCAGAATTGAAAAATCCCGAGTTTTTTGCAGAATTCTGTAAACAAAAGTCAGTAAAAATTACGAGGTATTTTATAGAATTCTGTAAAAAACCTCGAAAATTTTTATCATTCTGAAGTTTTTTTATAGAATTCTGCGAAAAACTCGGAATTTTGTATCATTCTAGAATTCTAGAGCAAGAACATAGGCGGCTCCGTGAACAGTGTGTAAAAAGAGTCAAACTTAAAAAATATATGAACTGCAAAAAATAAATAATTGCTATTTTATTAGACTTGGCATTCATATTCCGAATGTGCACTTTGCACGAAAATTGGGCAGCGCAGATCGTGGACTGACTGAATCATCAACTTCCTCGTAGGTTTTTTCTTGAACATTGGAGCATGTTTCAGATCCATGACAATTTGAGCATAAATTTGTGCATTTTAAATCATATAGCCCCAATCTGTTGCAATCAGTTCGTTAACCAGCCAAGTCTGAAGCTGATGATATGCCCTGTAACAATGTTGTTCTGCTGCACCTTCTGTGGCTGGGAGAGTGGCCCATATGAAAGAAGATTTAATTCTTGTCAATTGATATTTTTGAAATTTTAATTGGTTCAGTGTTATATCATTTTTACATTTATTAATAGATTTGATTAATTCTAATCCATTTTTTATATTTTCTTTGTTTGCATCTTTTGTATAAAAAATATTGGCCAAATTTGACACATTTTTATCGGCTAATAAAGAGTTGACGATACTTTTCTTTCCTTTTCCGGCAAATCCAGATGTTGTATCGCAACCAGAAAAACAATGGAGAAATGCAGCGATATTTTTTAAGGATTCAATTTGAAACTATTAGATCATTATTTGCATTTTCTGAGAATATTTACCATAGTAGTGTATACCATCAGAAAGTAGAGATTTCAACGAACAAAAAACACACCAACTTTTTTAAAAAAGCAGATATTTTGACGTGAGAATTTTCGATTGAAAATTAGGGTGCTTTTTCGATATTAAGTCAAAATAAGGTGAAAAAATGAATATTTTAAATCAAAAAAATTACTGTATGTTTGGGACATACAAAGGTAAGTTTTCACCAAATTTCGTATAAAAATATTTTTTTTTTTGCAAAAGAAAAATAAAAAACCAAAAACTCGGTTACTCGAATTTTTCACATAAATTTTGAGGTTATGTGAAAAAAGTGTTGATACAAAAGTTGTAGAGCTTTTTATTACCTACAACTTTGCCATTTAACTTTTTTTACCGGAAATCGCGATTAACCGTTTTTTTTCCCTTTCCTGACCTCAGATTCCCATAATTGATTTTTCCTTTCATTTTTGTTATATTCTCTACCTTTTCCAATGTGTATCATCATACTATAATTTTTTTTTTCACTTTTTACCATTTTTAAAATTATCTAGATTTGAAACTTCTTGGGATGAGGCTCACAAATTACACAACAGGTTAAATAACAATTTGTTATTTTTTTTTTTGAAAACTTGTTTAAACCATTACGTGTGATATACCTAGTTTTGAATTGACAATGGCTTTAAATTTAAATCCAGGGCCTTATTGAAAAACACCAATTTGAAGATGGTTTTTCAAAAACAAAACGTCGTAGTGAAAATTTGTAAACGCTATCTTATTCTCTTCAAAAAGTGACAATCAGAAAGTATTTTTCATTTTTTTTTTGTAAAAATAATGTCAGAAATAAATAAAAACTAAAACCGCAAAAAAACATTTTTCCAAACATTTTCGAAAACGCCTAAAGTTAGTTACTTTTGAAAAACCGTTTAAAAGTTGTTTAAATTGTACAATTTTTCTCTAATTTAAGCGACATTGTAACTCCTAACGTTTCCAAGATTCCAATGCTATCCCATTCTTATCTTGGACAGTATTGTTAGTTCAGTTAAAAACTCGGTTTCTCGTTTGTAGGATCCTGTAGAATTATATCCATATTATTAAAATATTGTTTAGAAGAAATAATGACATCCTCTATAATCAATTTTATTCTGACAAAATAAATGAGTGACAAAAGCGTTTGCCATGATAAACAAAAAAGGTTGTTACTATGGCAGTTTTATTTATCTGCCAAATCAGTCAAAATTTCAAAATGATTAGTCGGGCGAAGTGTTTCTAATCGTTCCAAAAATGTTGATATAAACCGTGTTTGTTTTCAAAATTTGTTGTGTTAAAGTGTTAAAATGGGGCGATCTCGTTCGCGTTCCAGGTCGGGGTGTCAAAGCCTCTCACCTGCGACGTACTGTGGTGGCTCTAGAGGCAGTAGTCGGCGAAGACGTAGCCGATGTGGACGACGACGTAAGAGCAGACGACGCAGCCGTAGAAGATGTGGAGGAAAAAGACGGCGATCGAGTAGACGTAGAAGAAGGGGGTCCCGCAAGAAGTGCGCACGTCCTGGACCAATGACAAGAAATCCATTCCTCAATTATTTACGAGTGTTTAGGAAAAAACACTGCGGATGGCCACAATGTAAAGTTGCGATAGAAGGTGCTAAATGTTGGTGTAAGATGAATGAACAACAACGAAGAAAGTATTATAGACAGGCGTGTAAACGAATGAAGAAACGAAGACGTAAGCGTAAACGTAGAAGCGGCCGATGCGGACGACGTAAACGAAAGAAGCCCCGATGCAGGAGGAAAAGAAAGAAAACATGTCCCAAGTAGAATAAGAGAAGTCTGAATTTATGTTGTTCTTTATTTTACAGTTGATTTATAAGTATGTGTCTCTTACTCTACTCAAACTTTAATAAAAATGCTATTACACAAAATACTGTTAAGTACTTTTATTGTCTTTCTTTAGAATTAAGAAATATTTTATTTTCTTGTGTCAAAATTGACATTGTCAAGTTTAAACAATAACTTTTGAAAATAATGATTACAACATATAAAAAAGTATCAACAGAGTGTTCAATTTCATACAATGTATAATAAATTATTCGTTGCCTATTATACAGTGAGCACGAGAAGGTTGGAACAAATTCCATAAAATCTGTTTGGGGCAAAGAAAAAAATTCGCTCGAACACGTCAACGTCATGTTTGTAATTGCGCAAATTTTGACATTTGAATTGGTCATGTGACGTAATCGGTGTCCCAAATTATGACGTTACAGCTCATTTTTTCTGCATACAGAACGATTTGGTTTATTTTTAACAGTTCTTTACGTATTTGTGTTTGGGCTTGGAGCTGGATCTGTTTCGCTAATCCATTCCTATATCATTAATAAATCCCAATATGTTCTCCATAATGGATATAAATCGTCAAGGGTCGCATCTGGGCCCATTATTGTTTTTAATTTTTATAAATGACTTAGCCGGACTACTGAATTGTCAGAGAATGCTCTTTGCGGACGATATGAAAATATTTAATTCAGTTAATAATCTTGACGATTGTAATCGTTTGCAGCGTGATATCGATTTGGTTCAATGCTGGTGTGAGAAAAACAAACTGAACTTGAACTCTTCCAAGTGTAAAGTTATGTCATATACCAGAAATTAAGGATCTTGGTGTGACCTTTGATAAGCTTCTTTCATTCGATATACATATAAATAACATAATTCTGAGTGCATCTAGTTCTTATGGCTACATTGTGAGAAGTTCCAGATCTTTTGAGAATATGGGTACAATAAAAACCTTATACTATGCTTATGTCAGGTCAAAGCTGGAATACTACTCTTTAATATGGTTTCCATATTATAATTGTTACAATGTTTCTATTGAGAGAGTTCAGCGTATGTTCTTAAAATACTTATGTTTCAAAACTGATGGATCATATCCAAAAAGAGGAATAGAGTATGACATCTTGTTAACAAGATGTCAAATATAAAGTTTAGAATTAAAACGAAAAATTCATGCAGTAAAATTCCTTTTTTATAGATTGCATAGGAAGATTGATTGCGCTGAACTCTTGCAAAAGTTGTATTTTTTGGTACCAAGGCAAAATTCGAGATCTTCTAATTTATTTTATAACGACCGACCTAGGATCAATTTGTTGATGAAGTCGCCTGTCTACACAATGTCTCAGACATATAACTTAATAAGCGATGAGAGTGATATTTTTTTTGATCACTTAAGTACTGTTTTGGGTGTTTTGAATAAACATTTAAGTTGAATGTATGTTGTTTCTTTCTTTCTGTTTCTGTTTATTTGTATTGTTATTATTAAGATTAAGTAATTTTGTAAGATTGCTCTGTAAATGGATTTTCTGTTGAGCAATAAAGCAATTATTATTATTATTACAATATTTGCCTATTTATGTACTTTTAACAAGAAAAGTTAAATACGCCAACAAATGATCGCAAATGGTAGAAATAAGTCCAACGAAACGCTCCAATAATAAAATAAGTTTTTTTGGGTATTTTTTTGGTTGTCCAATCGTATTTGCTATATTTTGCACCGTTTTATTTGATCACTCTAAGAGAATTTAAATATCACCTTGCTGATTGTCAGCAAGTAAATGGTCAGCAGTTCGAACATTTACTTTAATTGCTTTAATTTATATCCTTTGGCCCAAATTGATTTTATTCATGAACTTAGAATTTACCGGGGATTGCAAGAGCTACAAATCAACATTTATAGTTGAAGGGTCTTGGTTTTCGGGATTTTTAGGTTTTAATTTAATGTTGTTCATCTCTTGGTTCTCACTATCCACTGCGTGACACACGATCAGTCGTCATTTAATGCGAAACGTTGTTTTATAGATGCTCTCCGTTTTTTATGTGATTTTCAGTAGCCGTTTAAGTTGTTTTGTGAATAGTTATTGTGTTCATTTAGACGAATATCAAAGGTGCAGGTATTTATTTTACAAATAATAATTTTGAATGTATTTAAGTTATTGTTTAATAAATACAACATTATAATTGTCCAGGAGGGTCCAGTTAAAATACATTTTCTTGACAAAATTTTGAAACATTAGTATTTTTGTATAACTTCCAGGTACTTCCGAGTATTCTACTTTTTTTTATATAAAGTTTGGCATTTTCTAAGACTAAAATAAAAAAATAAATTCCGCTTTTTTTCGCCATTTTGTTTTCCAAGCGTGACTTTAAAACGCGTTCATATTTATTAAGGATTTTGTATTTGTTTTTAAAATAATTAATTTTCTTTCTTTTCAGATTCTTCCGGAATGTTCAAGATTATGACAAAATTGCAGTTATATAATATAATGCAAGAATGCCCGGATAAGAAATTGGATCTAAAACTTTTATTTTTAGAAAAAAAATTATTACCTCAAAGAACTTTAACAATTTGAGCAAAGAAATTGAGGTAGATCCCGAAACCCTTAAATTTGGACTTTCAATTCTACATGCAAGAATTAGATTTTTTGAATCATTACTGCATCTCTCTTATAAGCTCAGTGTCCAAAAATGGCAAATAAAAAACACCAAAAGAAAAAAAGAAAAAAATATAGTTAAAGAAAAAAAAAAAGAACAGATTCAGAAAGCATTTAGAAAAGAAATGGGTCTACTCGTGGACATAACAAAGGCTGAGTTTGGAAACACCAATGATGGGAATACATCGAGACGCTTTTTTTCTTGGAAGGAACTTCAAAATGGTTGTATCCATCTTTATCTCCAAATTTTTGTTAGCGCGTTCACAATACTTTCCCTGTACGGGAAAGTAAAAATAAATACCATGTCACTCTATATATAAGTTTAAAGCAATGATGACACATACCCTGCCGTCAATATTTATTATTTTCGACAGAAATCTTAATCTATTCAATCTAAGTGAACAGTTGTGACCCACAAAGAGTATGGATTACTTGATTTAACAATAGATTGGCAATAATGGACATGGCTATATAACATGCTATGCGGGTTTTACGGATATCGCTTTATTATTTCCACCAACTGACAGCATAAAGTTAATTGATTTCAGAGGAAATTGGCGTATTCAACCATACTTGATAAATATGTGCCCTATTTGCACAGCAATTCATTTGTAAAGCTGCGTTTCCACTGGAGAAACATTGATCACATTTTGTGTTTTTTGTTTCTGGAAATAATAATAATAAAGCCTTTATTTTTAAATGGGCGAAGTCTAACTTAAGGCCTTTCTCACTCAACCCATTATACAAAAAAATATATACAATTCACATATACACAACAGAAAACCAAAAAAAGTGTGGATAACTTAAAATTGGGTCGGGAGATGTCCACAGTTTCTTCATGTTTGAAGAAAGGAACTTTTTATTTGCGTATAATATTTTCAACTGCATGTCTTTGAAACATGTCTTTAAAAGCGCAAATTTTCATCAAAGAAGAGCCCCAGACACTTGGCCGTCTCAAAGAAGGGAATACGAACTTGATTTAAGGATATAGATAAGTTTTCTTTCAAATAATTCCTCTTCATTTTAGGGCCAAACATAATATATTTTGACTTAGTTGCATTTAACCTTAAGCTGTAAGAAGCAGCGTACTTTGAGATGGATTCCAAGCCCTACCAGCAGCAATCTCATACTGAGAAAAGTCGAAGTGGTCATAGTGGTCAAATGTATTAGAATAAGAACAAAAGCGCGCCAAGGCCGAGCCCTGAGGCACTCCCAACTGTATAGGCAACAATGAAGATACCTGCGAACCAAGCACGACCTGCTGATGGCGATCATTCAAATACCTAACATAACGACACTTTGTGATTAATGGTGTCAAACGCCCTGGTAAAATCCAGTAGTACCCAGGCACTCGCCTGACCTCGATCATACGAGCGAATCAAATTGGCCATTAAATTCATAAGGGAAGCGGTTGTGCCATGTCCAGCTCTGAATCCGGGCTGATGCAGAGGGATGAGGCTGAGAGACTGACTAATTTTCCATGTGTTAAATTATGGAGAAATCTCAGAGAATTCAATTTCTTTCTTAGGGTCAAACTTTGTAAATTAAATCTATTAAGCATTAATTTTGATAGTTTGTTCCCCTTGAAGTATACTATCTATGCACTTTGAACATCAGCAATTTCAAAAATCGGCTCTGAATTCTCTCAATGGTATATTCATGTATTCTGTAATACGGATACCAGATAAGGGAATTTTCAAGGTTTCAGTGTTTTTAAAACCTGTGCAGTTTCTGAATATGAAACCATAAACTTTACTTGTTTCAGAATCTTTCGTATTAATATGCTCTACGAATAGCTTCTGAATAAGTTCCCTTTATTTCTACGTTTTAAATGACTAAAAAATAAATTTTAGGGCTTTGCTCTTAGGAACAAATTCTGCCTGCGCAATTTGTGTACCCCGAGAGCACAGTATAATAAATAATACAGTATTCTGACTTTCCGCTTGCGAGCCGTTCTGCGCATTTCGTCGCGCATGCCGCCATTATGGGTTACAACGTCACAATAATCACATAGACGTAGATAAATACCGTTCACTCCTGTGTTCAATATATAGTTCATTGTCGGCGTGTACGAGATAAATAAATATTGTCTTTAAATCTAATTCTGTGTTTTTGGTATAGTGTTCGTGAGAATTAAAAGGATTTTATTTTTATTAACGTGTCTTGGGATTCATACAATGAACAATCATGGAGGACATGTGTGTGTTGCAAAATGTTCTCCCAATAAGTGGTACACTTGCTCTAAACATTTTTTTCGCTTCCCCACAGATCCTGTTAGGTGAGTAATAGGTAAAAATAAAGATGAATACTAGATAATTTTACGTTTATAACAACTATTTGTGTAACCGTAAAATTTATGTTACGAAATGGCAGTATCTAATATGTTTTTAAACTAAATGAAAGTAAAACATAAACACTAGTTGTCTTGTGGCGAGATATCATGATAACGCAATCAGTTAGAGGTTATATTATTGACAATATATATATGGCCCTTGTTTGACTAAAATTGCTGAGAACAGGATTCAGTTGATGCAGAATTCAGGCACACGGCTTGTATGTGGAATTCGTAGGGGTGAAAGAGGCTAGCAATAAGATTAAGGAAATCGGCTTGTTAAGATTGAAACAACGTCGGATTTTTATTCACTAATTTTGATTAATAAAAATCATCAGATGGAAATAGGCGGAATACTTATATGAAAGATTGAAGTTCCGGGGATCTGTGTATGATGTGAATATTCCTCATAAAACTGTCATTACGCCACCGCTAGACTCAACATCAATCTTTGAGCGGTCATTTTTCTATACGGTTTCAAAATATTACAACGCTCTACCGGAGAATATAATAAGTTTACAGGGGTTTTCGTTTAAGAGCGCTGTCTGACACGTAATAGAACAACCTACTTAATTTGGCCAGCGATGTAAAACTATTTTCAGATAGGTTTAAGCTAAAATATAAGTTACGTTTAAGTTAAGTTAGGAAGCACTGCTTCAACTTTTATAAAAATGTCTTTTTTACTAATAAAGTCTGTATTATTGTTGTGTTTATTATTATTATTATTAAAAATCACCCAATCATGTCAACATTTAACTGATACCACCACTCAAAGCTGTTTTCAATCACTATGACACACCACAAATATTTCTGAAATTGACAGCGATATTATTATGTACTTAAATATTTTTACAAAAATGAAAATGCAATACTGTGGTTAGAAACCGAAAACTATAATTATTCTTAGTCAGGACCTGACTTGTAACCCAAAATGGCGGCGTCATACGTCACAGTTTATTTCAAAGTGCCAACGTGGAGTCGGAATGCTGTACTTATTAATGATGTGCCCAAAGTACGAACCCACGTATCGCCACGGGTATGGAATAAGTCAAAGATTTATCAAAATACACTGTGTCCAAGATAAAAATGGGTTAGCATTGGAATCTTGGAAACGGTAGGAGTTACAATGTCGATTAAATTAGAGAAAAGTTGTACAATTTAAACACCTTTTAAATGCCGTTTTCAAAACTTGTTTAAACCATTCACGTGTGATATACCATGGCATTTTAAGAACTTTCTGTAGGTTAAGATAAATTAATGGTGGTTATTTTAAGAACTCCCTGTAGGTTAAAATAGATTAATTGTTGTCATTTTGAGCAATTTTTGTAGTTTAAGATAATTTTCACACATGGCAATTTCCATATAACACCTATTTTTGAATTGACAATAGTATTTAAAAAAAAAAACAAGTTGATGATGGCTTTTCAAAAACGAAACGTCGTAGTGAAAATTTGTAAACGCTCTCTTATTCTTTTCAAAAAGTGACAATGAGAAAGTGCTTTTCATTGTTTATATCTGTAAAAATAATGACACAAATAAATAAAAAGTAAAATCGCAAAAAATCGTTTTTTCAAAAATTCTCGAAAACGGCTAAAAAATTTGTTTACAATTTAAACGGTGTTTCAATTGTAATTTAACTCTTACCGTTTCCAACCCTTACGTACAGCTGTGAGTCTTGGACCACTTATCGGAGGCATTTAAGACCCTTAGAGAAGTACCATCAACGATGTCTTAGAAGAGTTCTTGGAATCAAATGGCAGGACCGACGAACAGACATCAGCGTTCTAGAGGAAGACAAAACAACTGGCATTGAGGCGATGATTGTGAGCCACCAGCTGCCACGTAATCTGCATGCCAACGGAACGCCTTTCAAAGAGAATCCTTTGTTCACAACTTAAGGTCGGCTCACGAAATCAAGGAGGGCAGCAAAAGAGGTACAAGGATGTTCCTAAGACCAACATAAAGAAGTATGGCTTAGTTGTAAAGAGCAACTGGGAGCAGATCGGGAACGACCGACCGAGATGGAGGCGTACCATTTACTAGGGTCATCAAGTTTTTGAAGAGCAGCGTCGGCGACATGAGGGTGCAAAGAAACAGCATCGAAAAGAGAGAGAACGCATCGATGGGGCAGCACACCTACAACAGCCGGTAAATGTTGGCGATTGGGTGTGCCAATTTTGTGATAAGGTTTGTGGCGCGATGATCGGTCTGTTTAGCCATCTTAGAGTTCACAACAGAAATCCCTGAGATGGAATAATTCATACTCATTAGCGAGTGAATGCCGATTTTGCGAGTGAGTGCCGGTTTTGCAATCCACAGTTATGAGCGTTCTACCAGCCAATGGAGGCTTTTCAAACCATTTTCAATATTGACTTTGTATATTGATTTTATTGCTTTGTATCGTTAAAAGTTGATGATGAGAACCAGTGTTCTCGAAATGTACTTTTGCCCATTGGTGTGTTTGATAGAACGTTTTGAATTAAAATAGTAGATTGGACTTTGAGTTTCAATTTCGAGTTAATATTACCGGTTATAAGTGCGAAATTATGAAGTATCTATATGTTTAGGTTAAAAGGTATTTAAACATTTTCCGTAAAAACTATTGGCCAATAAGCTGAAACAGGTTTTTCCTTTTCTCCATAAAAAGTCTATTATAGTCCGTATAAAAGGTGATTATGATGCAATATTTTAACGATGAATTTACAGCATTTTAGCGATGAATTTACAGCACTACTGTAAAAATAATCCAAATTTAGACAATTTTATGTTCAGTATTGAAAAATAAAAGTCCAATCTCAACGAAATTATTTTTATTTTATTTTTCATTACTGAAATTATAACTCCACTTAAGAATGAACTACTTTAAGATTATATCAAAAATTATTGGGCTTGAGTTTTCTCAACAGGGAGGGGGTCGGACTTTTGGTCCTCACTGTATTAAGTCCTGTCATCCTATAAGATTTTTTTGAAAGGAAATATAAATGGAATACATAATATTATTGTATTATATTATTATAGAATGGCATGACCCTAGATCAAACACAATGGCTACAAATAATGTTTATGGAAAACATTATTGATTTGGAATAGAAAAAGCTGTCGTCCTTTCATATTCATTGCTGTTACATACATTAGGAATTTAAGACTGGATAAGTGAAACATAATATATCATGTTCCGCTCCTCTGCTTGCAAATAATAATATTTCTAGTTACGGAATGGTCGGCAAAAACATGCAAATTCTCGCAATAAAATGCCAACCAGTCGCAGTTGACGCAAAAGTGCACGATTCCTCGACAACTTAATAATACATTTCTATATACGGGGTGAGTCTAGCAAGACTGCATCAAAACTGCTGCATATTTTTGGGGTCGTATGTAGACTAATACGGCCAGATTTTGCAAGACATTGCAAGTATACAGAGTGACCCAAACAAGAAGTACATATCAAAGTTTTTTTTTTATAATAAAACACCCTTTTTAGTTTTCCATATAACCGGAAGTGCTAGATTCTTGAAAACATTTTAGCCGAATTGGCCCCATCCACCTAAGTACTACACCAGATTTTCAGATTGTTACACTTTATTTATTTTCTTACTGAAAAGCAGTGAATAAAACATACAATCAGTTTTATGCTGTAAAAACATTGACTCTAATGTCAAAGTTTGCATTTGGCAACATTGTTTTTCTTGTTTTTTTTTAAACGTAAATAACAAGGACGCAGGAGCCTTTGAACATTTGTGTGTTCAATTTAATGAAGAAGATCCGCAGTCCATTAGAAGAGGGTAACAAGATAAATGTCATCTTTTACGCCAATAACTAATATATTTTAAAAGATTTTTAATGAATGGGAGGCAAAAATCAGGAGAATCTACTTTGAAAATGTCTGTCTGTCTGTATCCCCGAAAACCCAAAAACTGCTTAACAAATTTTAACCAAATTTGGTACGAAAATACTATTGGACATGGCAAGGAGCTGATTAGATTTTGGAAACATTGAGCGTGGTCAAGGGGTTTAAAAGAGGGTTCAAAAATTAAAAAACTTATCCGAAATACTGCATAATTTTGTACGCATTTAATTGATTTTAATTTAAATGTGTTATAAATAACTTATTTTCATAGGCGTGCGTAAATAGTGTAAAAATGGTCAAAATAAAAAAATATATACTTCCTAAGCTAATTCGAAATACGGAATTATTTTTCATAGTTGTAATAGAATATAACCTGAAAAATGTTACATAAATGAACTGGTTCACACAGGCGTTCGAAAATAGTGCAAAAAAGGGTCAAAAACGAAAAAAAACATTTCAAATATAACAGAAAAATTGGCTAATTATATATGGCTTTGATATAAGATAACCTACAACATGCAACATAACAATTTTGTTTGGTAGTTTTCTTACTCAAGAGTTTAATGTTAAGATTAACAATGATGTTATCCCCTGGATGCATAAAGCTCGAGATCTAGGAGTAATCGTGGATTCTGAGCTAAATTTTAACGAGCATTGTGGCAATGTATGCAGGAATTCACTTTTTAAATTGCGTTCGATATACCATCTTAAACGCCTGGTTGATGAGCCTACTAAACTTAAATTGGTTAAAGCTCTTATTTATCCGCATTTGGATTATTGTTTTCCGGTATACTTTTATTTTTTGTTTCATTATAATAAAATGAAGTTGCAGAGAGTGCAGAATTCTTGTATAAGGTTTGTTTGCACGGTTCCTTTTGCTGCACATGTCACTCCTTTTTTTGTGAGTTGGATGTGAGGTATGAGTATTTATATACTTCATTGATAAGATATACCATGCTCGTGACCCTCAATATTTGTATAAGTTGTTGTGTAGACGTTCTAATGTTCATGATGTTAATGTACGTATTGATTCCTTTACTATACCTAAGCAAATGACAGCAAAATTTGAGGGCAGTTTCTCGTATATGGCCTCACTACTGCTGAATAAATGTATTGATATAATTGATTTGCCATTGGAATTATTTCAGCGACAATTGAAGCTCAGAATTTATTCATAGTGTGATTAACTTTTTACATTAATTTATAATGAAAATTTGTTTATTCTAGTTTTAAGAGTTTTTGTTTTGTACATTCTTTCTTTATTTGTATATGTTTTTTTAAGGAAGAGTGGCATTGGCCAAATCTCTATCCTTTTTGTGCAATTGTATATATTCTACATTTTCACAATAAATCATTATTATTATTACATAGTAGAAAAGGAGGCAAAATAAAGTTTATAATAAAAAAAATCAACTATTTTGAGTACAAGAACTTGGCGTAGAAGATCTGAAATATAAAATATAAATAATGCTTCCAAAGAGAAGAAAAAAGTTCTGTGGCTAATAGACTATGTCTGAAGCCAAACATTCTCAAAAAAAAAAAAATAGAGAAGAAAAAGGAACAAAACCCGATACTTAAAAAAAATAGCTGATGTCTAAAACAAAAAAAAATATATAAATTTTAGATAAATGTCAAAAAGATCATAAAATTATTAGTTTTACACTTAAATATGGAGAGCTATTCGTGCCTCGAGGGCAACAGTTTATTTTTGAGGGACTATCAAAATAATATAATAATAATAATTGCAATTAAAAAAAAAACTTTGATATGTATCTTTTTGGATAAATCCTGCGTATACTTACATTTTTTTGCAAATTGTGCCCGTATATTAATTCTACAAAAAATTGATGTAAAAATTAAGTTGGCAGCAGTTTTGCTAGACTCACCCTCTACATCCATAAGAATAATAATTCTACGGTGTGCTTTTAATCAGAAGAATGCAAAGACCGGGAGTTTGTTTAGGTCGCTTACAGGACCGTATAAGGTCATTAAAGGTCGCCCGTAAAGGTTAAAACTCGCGTGCATTTTATGCATTTTTGCAAATTGTATAAACCAGTTGTGTTTAAAAGACTTCGTAATTTAGTTTTATAATGTGAAATGCCAACTCATAAATTATGTAACTAAATCCACTGAAAGTCATTAAACGGCTCTATACAGGGGTGTCCCAGGTGACACGAAACAAAACAATTTAAAAACTTTAAAAGCAAAGAAACGACCACAGATCAAGTGAAGTTTGTTTTCTTGGGGTAAATAATCTGCGAATATTTACCACCCCCTTGGTGAAACAGTACGCGGTGGTGACATCCACCTTTAAATTCTGAAAGCTGTTAAAGCTTTTTTTCAGCGCTGCCTTATTTTTAACAGTAATTTTTTCCCGACAACAAAAGACTTATGGATTCTGTAATATATTCAACCCGGCCGACCTTAGTGGGACACCCGCTATATACTAATAAATTGTACCAAATAACTTTTCTTTCAAATTTTTTTCAAAATAACTATTTTTTTTCGGAAATAATACTTTATAATCACTCTGTATATACTCTTTTTTTTATTTGTGTAGTAATAGTAAAACATTATTTATTTCGGTCTCTCTCTCTTCCCTGTGTGCGGCAGTTGACTCCCTTTCCAGTGCTTGTGTCCTCTGACACACCAATAGCCTATATATTTATCATACACGTTCTTATGCAGATGAAGCATACCTCAAAGCATTTTCATCTATAATTCAGCAACACTGCCATCTGGCATATACCCACTATACAACCACCTATCGCTCTTCGTATAAACATAGTTGCCAGCGTTTAATTGTAGTAAGCATAGCATACGAATCTTGCCTTTAAAAAAACACTATAAGAAGCACGCTTCATATAGATGCAGCAGAGATTTAATGTAAAATAAGGTTATATGACAACGCTTGGCGAGTGTTTTGTACCTATATGTCGATTATTATTTTGATTATATCTATCTCTATCACACAGTCGCAAATTTCTAGTGCTGTGCTAAATGCTAATATTATTTTTATTTAATTTTTGGGAAGCTTAAAGTTTTGACTTACTTTTCATATTTTGAATACAAATTAGTCTTTCTATTTAGTTAATTACATATTTAATTTAATTTTTAAAATCTAAAAAAGTAGTGAACAAATTAAAAAATATATATAATATACAAGAAATCCCTTGCGGGATTTCCCAGTCGTCTTGTGGTAGTCTTATCTATGACAAAAGTCATTGGGTGTTGTATGAGGGTTGTAAAAAAAATTTAAAAAAAAATGTCAAATAAAAATTTAAAAAAAAATGTCAAAAATCTGAAAATGTTTCTATCTATGACGAACTACCGTACCTAAAAATATTGAAAATAAATAGAAACACTTTTGAGTTACCCCATAGATCACCTCTAGGAGCTTATAGTTTAACTTTCAAAGAAATCTTGAATTGAAATCTAAATAAATCAAAAAATTATTCAAAATATTACTTTTTTCTCCTTAACAAAATAAAGAAATACATTTTTGACTCACCCCGTATATAAATCTATGCTAAAAATTGACTAGCGTATCTTTCTATTTTGAAATTCGTTGATTTCACCAGATGTTAAAATAACGGTAACGTTAATAGTGGTGGACGTTATTTTTTAGAACTACCATATCTCTCTATTTTGAAATTCGTTGGTTTGTCATAATTTGGAAATATTTTTTTCAAACGTTGGTGTCACCTGTTTTACTAATAATTTGTATATACGGTTATTAATTAGTAGGTAACTTATATATACCTATTTTTATCAAAAATAAATGGGTAGGTACCGTAAAATATTGTTTTTTTAATAATATGATATATTATAATATCTCATACTTTAATATGGAAGAAGCAAATGGAAGTAGTACACATCAGCAGCGTAAATTATATTTACGCTGACATCAGGTAAGCGAAGTTATTATGAAAAATTATGTTTATTTTTGAATTTTAACTAAAGTTAAGTTTTTTTAATCAACACTCCTTTTAAGAACAGAAAAATCTTGTTAAAAATATGTTCCAGATTTAAATAAATGTTTGATAAATATAAATAAAGGCAAATGCATAAAACCTGAGCTTTTAATAATACCTGGTATGAGACGTATTATGATTTGCTAACAGGTAGCATAAAAGTAATTTGATTGACAGTTTCATAAAATGTGTTTTATTTAGTATTATTATGAAGTAGGGAAATATATTCTAGATACTAATTACACTTTAATTAAGGTTTTGAAAAAAACAATACTTAGGTGAGGTACCTACTTATAAACATAAACTATATTTTATGCAGTTGACGAAATAGGGAGTAGGGATATCATCCCTATTAATTTTAACTCCCTATTAAGTATATGAACTGCCACAGGCCGCCACTGACTACAATCCGCATGCATATTAAGTTGAAAATAAAGGTTATACAATAAGGAAACCCATATATTATATAAAACAAAGCTCAATAACTTCAGGTAAATAGTATATTGCGCAATAATATCTGTGTTAAATACACATAAGCATAAATATTATTTTTAGATGTTAATTACATAAGTCTAAAATAATATACACAATTTTCCAAATTAACTGTGCCATTCCCATTCGTGTGAACCAGACTTTCTTTTAGTTTATTTACACATTAAATGCTTATAGTTTCCTATATGTATATTTTTACACCCGGGACATGCACACTTCAATTATTCTCTTCCTGAAATGCAAATGAAATTACATTTTACTACTGATCTGATTCCGTTTTATTGTCGATGCACAGGAATTGTGGAACTCAATTATTATTTTATTTATTTCATTTTAGAGTACATTCCACATTACATTAGATATTTAGGCAAATATAATATAAGTTTAAGTACTATGATTTTTTTAATTTTTGAACCCTCTTTTAAACCCCTTGCCTACGCTCAATGTTAATCACCACCTATAAATATCCTGTAGTATTTTCGTACCAAATATGGTTAAAATCTGTTAAGTGGTTTTTAAATTATCACGGATATACATTTTTTCTGGCCCTTCAATAGAATTTTCACGGACGCCTATGGTACATTAATTTTTGTCGTGTATTTTTAACACCAATCCCACTAGTTAAATATAAAAAATTTTACATTTTCATTATTTTTTTTATTTTACCCCCTTTTCTACTATTTACGAACGGTTATGTAAATGAAAATTGTATGCTGCATTTTGTAGGTTATCTTATATCAAAGCTATATATAATTAGCCAATTTTTCTGGTATATTTGGGAAACGATTTTTTTCGTTTTTGACCCTTTTTTTAGACTATTTTCGAACGTCTGTGTGAACCAATTTTTTTATGGAATATTTTTTAGCTTATATTGTATCACAACTATGAAAAATCATTCCGTATTTCGAATAAGTTTGGGTAATATATATTTTTTATGTTTTGACCCCCTTTCCACTATTTACGAACGCCTATGAAAGTAAGTTATTTATGGCACATTTTACAGGTTATATTCTATCAAAGCTATAAATAACTAGTTAATATTTCTGCGCACCCCCAAAGGTCAAATCTTAAACTATATTGAAAATTGTCAATTTTCACGTATAAGTATCAGACTTTATAAAATATGTTATTGATCAGGCGTGACGAGAAACATTGAGTTAAAATTAAAAGGAAATACGTTTGTTAATTTTATTATGGGTATATATTAAAAGAAACTAAAACAATTCTTAAATTCGAAACAAAAAAAAAAACAAACAAATCTGAAACAACTCGTATATCATACAAAAACAAAATACAGAAAACACTGACACTCGACATATTGAATTATTATTTCCGGCTATGTACCTACATCAGTTTAAAAGGTCTGATCTAAAATAAAGTTAATTTTTATTATTTTAACCAAGAAACCAAATCGGAAGTTCTGACTCAGAAATGAATAAAAACAAAACGCCGAACATCAACGAAGGACGAAGCGAACAAGGATCTTTGTCGCCGCTCTTAGAAATTAGCATTAATAGCCCAAGAGCCATGAGCAGTCCGATCTGTTAAATATTATAGACTGGGTGTTCGATTCAAAAATATTTATGCAATTTCCATATCCAAGATTTTGACAAGCAAGAATATAAACGATTTTCTAGAAACCGCACCAGATGATAAATATTTGTTTATGAAGGTAATATATTGAGCTCAATATAATGTTAGATGTGTAAATTTATTTCAAATCGTCTTTTAGGTTGCTCTTATAATTGGTATAAGCGGTGCATGCAGGAAACAAGAGTTGCGTAATATAAAACCGTCAGATGTTCAAGACACAGGGAAGAATGTAATTATTAATATTCGCGATTCAAAAACTAAACGGCAACGTTCTTTTGTGGTGTCAGAATTTTTTGACCCCAAGGTTAAAAAATATATAAACTTTCGCTCTGCAGTACATACAGCTCCAAATTTACCTTTGTTTCTAAACTATATAAACGGAAAATGTACCAAACAGTCTGTTGTTATTAACAAGTTAGGAAAGTTTCCAAAACAAATAGCCATATATCTGGGACTACCAGAAGCAGCGACGACAGGACACTGTTTTCGACGCTCGTCCGCGACTATTCTTGTTGACGCGGGTGGTGACCTATTAGATTTAAAAAGACACGGCGGATGGCAGTCATCAGCCCTCAATAATCAAACTAACAATTTGTCTAAAATATCATCTGCAATAGCAAGTACTAGTAAGAGTACTAGTAATAGTATTAATGAAAGAGCCAACTAATAATGTAAATCTTACTTATGCTTCAAGGCATGGAAACGGATAGCCCCGGTAGAATCGTTAAATTTATATATTTTAAATTAACTTTGGATAAACTATACCTACGACACTGAAAAGATGTTCCGCCGACCCAATTCTAAAATAACCACACGTAATGGCTTGTATTTAGTGAGAATGTGGAAATGGTGAGTATATAAACATGATGTGGTATGGATATTTGAATATGACTTGAAATAACATAAATATGTAAACACATTATTTATATCTCTGATTGAAGTGCTATGTACCTATATCAAGCCTACTTAAATATAGACAGTATTTGGATTTTATTTATTTATGAATAAATCTTATATAATAATTATTATTATTATTATTTTATGTTTTGTTAAGAAACCACTTAAGTAATTTTATACCTATACAGGGTTGCGAATAAAATAATCATCGCTTGTTCGACGATAGTGGCATTTCCTTCAGGCCATAGGGGCGTACAGATGTAGGGATTGTTAACCCTTTTTTTTAATGTGTGCTTGCTATATACTGAGATTTTTAAACAGTTTTTAAATAGCTTAAATATTTTGCTATAAAAATGTTACTCTTGTTCGATATCGATAAAATAAACCGGTTTCGAGATAAAGTACTTTTTATTTATATATTTTCCCTCTACGGGATCTGTAACCTAGACAAAGTTGCTTCAGTATTAGTAGATTTTTAAAAAAAATCTAACTATTCAGGAGATCAACACAAGCGAAATTTTGAAAAATTTTTATGCAGTCCTTCATTTCATGACCCCTGGATCCTAAAAATGACCTCAGTTCAAAACTTTATATATCTATATATATATTAACAAATGGTCCAATGAAATGCTTGCCAAGGATCCCGGCCCACACGTTAATGGGATCAAATTGGTTGTGATAATGCGTCACAATAGTAGCATAATGAGAGTTTACGATGCCATTCCTCGAAAATCCGGCTTCGTCCGCAAAAAGAACTAAAACAAAATTTGAAAATTCCATTTTTCGACAACAATCTTCAGGAAGAAGCGTATGGATTTTCTACAGGTGATAAGGATGTAATTGTTGCTGTGGTTATGGCATTATTTAAGATGTTTTCTTCAACATGCTCGCCGCGAACGTTTTTATTTCCACAGTTGTAACTGACTTTTTCAAATTTTTCTAAAACATTGACGAGTCTTTAATGGCTCATAGCTGTGCAGCAAAGGCCGATTCGACAAAACTTTATATGAACTTATACCCTTCTTTTTTCACAACCAACCCCAATCAGAGAAATTGCCTACATGTTCCGCGACACCCTGTATAGTATATGCGTGTATGTATCTATACTGGACGAATATTAAATGACCTCAGTGATTTGACTATTTAACTGCCTTTTGATATTGTTTATCCATTTGTTAATTTTGTCTATTGACTTAGTTATTGTATAGACTAATAAACCATAAAGTATTATTATAATAGACTAGATGTATAGATTAACCCTCGTATTAGGCTCATCAAATGATCAACTTAATTATAATAATAAAGTCGATGACTCACCCTAGTTTCAGTCAGTGGGGTAAACTACTATACTATATAATATGATTAATTCTCAGTAAAAGCATATTTTTGGAACGTATAATATATTATATGACGTGTTGACTATGTAGATATGTCTGGCCTGATATTTGATACCTCTCAACATGAAGTTTACTACTGCAATTTCCCATATTATATAGTGTCTGTAGTAAATATGACGTCAGTGTTGAACACTTGTTAATATTGTTTTAATCTTTAGACAATGCAAGTAATTTTTTTGTTTATTTGTGTTTTTTTTAATGGAAATGCTTACTGAAATATTTTTAATGAAAGGAACCTTGGAAATAAGGTCAATTTGACAGCAATTTTACTTTATTGTCACTATTAACACATACCAATTTATCTTTTATAATTTAACCCTTTTTAACCCTAATCGACGCCCTGTGCACTATTATTTGTTCATCGCAGTCTTTTTAGGCCAAGATCTTCTGGCAAATCAAAAATTGCTTAATTTCCCATGTAGTTCAATAACTATGAATTTTTTGGGAATCTTGGAAACGGTAAGAGTTTCAATGTCGGTTGAATAAGAGAAAAGTTGTATAACTTAAACACCTTTTAAATGGTGTTTTCAAAAGTAAAGTAATTAGTTTTATTATTGACAGATATAATTGCAGTTTGTTTCCAAAACCTACTTGTGTAAAAATTGTGACGGTTGCGAATTTTTCACATTAGTTTTTTCTACAAATTTGCTTATAATTTTTTAACGAATGAAGGGAGCACAGCTATTTTGAACTGTGCAAAAATATAGGTATGTTTCTAGAAAAAAAAAGTTGACGTCATTTACTTCAGTTTCCAAACTTGGAAACAAAATGAAATATGTGTTAAAATGGATCTTACTTAATCCTATTTAAGACCCTCTTTTCCGAATTTTTCTATGTCTTTCATTTTCTCAAACAGAGCTGGGACATCGAGTTTTGCTCACCCTGTACAAGAAAGAAAAATCACCATAGTTTGGCACTTTTTAAATGGTGTTTTCAAAAGTAAACGAAATTTAGCCGGTTTTGAGAATTTTTGAAAAAACGATTATGTGCGATTTTATTTTTATTTATTTCTGACATTATTTTTACTGATATAAAAAAAATGAAAAGCGCTTCCTGATTGTTACTTTACGAGGTGCGTTCAGAAATTAGATTTGGAGATAAGAGTAAAGTATCTCTATTTCGAAAAAAACTCGGGAAATGATATTGAGAAAAATTTTTCAGTATTAAAAAATACATCTGGATTTTTTTTTTTATTTATTTATTCTTTGCTCCTCAGAATGATAACAATATGACATGTCACATTATGGGATAGTTAATAATATTACATACAACACAAAAACAATAATATTCATACATAACCCGCTATAATTCGGGACTTAAAACTATTCATTAGTATAATTTAAAAACTCGTCTACTGAATAAAAACATTTCTCTATAAAAAGGTTCTGATTTTGGCAATATTTTATTTTGTTTTTTTATATGTACTATAAGTGCGTACATGTATAGTGAAGGGAATGTCATTAACTTTAATTTTTTAAAATGGTCCTTACAGGAAGTAGTTTGAGAGATTCCCTGCATCGCTCTGATGATCCTTTTTTGAGTTCTGGACACCCTCGCTGTCCCACTCGCTCCAAAATATAACACCATACATCAAGGTAGACTGTATCAGACCAAAATATATCAATTTAAGAATAGCATTCGATACAGTATTTTTGATGTTGTTTATTAGGAATATGTAGCTGGATAATTTCTTTACTGCAGCGTCTATATGCGTGCTCCAGGTCAATTTATTGTCTGTATATATTCCCAAGAATTTGGTGCTACTGACCTGTTCAATAGATTTATCTCTGGCTGAAGGCTTGAAGTCATGGTTATGTAAGATTTTTTTTGTTAAAACGATAAATATGCAACATCCTGTAAAATTTTCCGATTTAATTCCAATTTTTGGCCGAGATGAACCTTTCAACTTCCTGTAAATAATACAAATATTGCTTGCACGTCAAAACATTCTCAGTGCGTATGCTGTCAAAAATGTCAACCTTCAAGATGGCGGTAACATAGATTTCACCTGGCAATACCAGTGTTGTCAGTTCTCAGTACATAAATAGCAACCCTGGTATACATAAAAGTGTATTTTTTATATTTTAAATCTTTGATGAAAACATTTCGTTACATATATGACATCATATTTTAGATCATCCGCAATGATCTCCACTATAAATTATTGAGGCGATATCGATAGTTCAACTTTCGGGAAAGTTTTGTGGTGACACAACTGTTTTTTTTTTAATCCCGCTATAATCAAATTTACGTTCTCAGCATCTGAGAGGTCCCAAATTAAACAAGTTTATCATAAAACATGTACCTACATATTATGTCGTAATTTATTTGATTTTGTAGTTATTGCGAAGAAATAAAAAACGATAGTATATCATTTTGTTTTATTGCAAAATTAATGAGGATCTATAAAAGTAAAAACATTGTTTGTTTTACTATCAACTCTTTTAAGCACTTGGTACCTAGTACATGGTTTATGTTATTTTTACAACACATTCTATTTATTATGTTTTTCATAAAATTAAATGTATTTTGTTGAAAAGAATCAGCTGTTTCGAATTTATTGTATACATACCGTATAATTTTTCATTCATGCCATAAAAGCATAGTACAATTTTTAGTACTTATAATATTTATATTTTACTAGATACTTACTAGTTAGGTATAAACTTAAAATAATTTAAGAGCTGCTATAAACATGAGCTTTAATAATATTTTGGTAATAATAATAATAATAATTACAAACGACTGTCGGGTTAACACTGTAATGACCTGATTCTGTACCAGCATCTGTTTCAAATTTCCTTAAAGAACTGGGTTAAAGTAGATAAAATAACAGTTTATTAATTAAAACATGACATAACGTTATTTGTTATGCTATATTATGTACAGTGTATAGCTAAATGGACATTCTCATTAACTTTTTAATTTGATGTTTCGGGAAAAAAATATCCCAAATGAAAGTTTAATGGTTTAAAATACAAATAATTAACGTCAGAAATTCGTCTATTTGTTGATGCGCTATTAAATTAATTTACAGTTTTTTCATTCAAACAAAAATACCCTTTAAAAGTGGTATATACCAAATTATTGTTTTCGAGAATTTTTGAAAAAACGATTTTATGCGATTTTAGTTTTTATTTAGTTCTGACAGATATCAAAAAAAATTAAAAGCACTTCCTCATTGTTACTTTTTGAGGAAAAAAAGATAGCGTTTACAAATTTTCACTACGACGTTTCGTTTTTGAAAAACCATCAGTTCGTTTTTTTAAATACGGCCTTGGATTTCTTATTTTTACATTTAAAGCCATTCTCAATTCAAAGATAGATGGTATATCTCACTTTCAACCATATTTCAGTATCTTTAGTTATTATTTAAAGTTAATCGCCATAATTTGGCACTTAACTGAACTGAATGAAGAGTAGTAGGTTATGCAAAAACATTATTTCGTCGTTACTCACAATTATTTATTATTAATTTCCAATTTATTTCTCTCGCAGTACAACATTTTATCCTGTACGTGGATTTCTAAATTTAGTTGACACTGTTGTGCTTTTTGAAGTTATTAAAAAAACGTGGTATTGAAAATTTGTAAACGCTGTATGTAGTTGTTTGAGTTGTTTGAGCTCGCATTGTCGTGGTGAAGAGTGATCCGTCTTCGGCGGTTGGTTTTCCTGATTTCTTGGAAGACAACTGGCAAACAAATGTAAGAACGATTTTTTTTATGTTTTTCTCTCTCTGTAGAAAACTTAATAATTTTTGTTTTAATATACTTAACGTTCATATTCAGACATCTCATATCCGTTTTGGCCTGACGCTAAAGTAATTTTTTTATATAATAATTACCTTATTATATTTTTGTAGTTTTTAAATGTTTTCTTTTTATTATTTTACAATTTTATTAACTCCTGACGATAAAATAAAAGACAAACGAAGTCTATCAGAAGTGTTTTGAAAATTAAAAATACTTCAGAACAATTTATTATATTATTTTTCTCTTTTCTATATTTTTCGCCTTACATATATTTATCAGAAGTGGGATATACTCGGGGATATACTGATATACTCGGGGATATACTGATATACCATCGAATATTAACAATAGACTATTTTAACTGTGGATATACACTAGCCAAGCATATGAGATGACGCACTAATAAGGTTCAAAGATTAAGAATTGTCCTTTCTTCTGAATTATTATTTTAATTTTCAAAATAATTGAATGCAATAAACACAATTTAAAAGGTGTTTATTGTACCAGTTTTCTCTAATTGAACCGATATTATAACTCCTACCGTTTCCAAGATTCCAATGCTATCGCATTCTTATCTTGGACAGAGTGTATATATGAAATAGATTTGATTTGATTTAAAACAATGCAAACCACCCGCCACTGCATCAAAACTTGTTATTCCACTACTCGTACATGAAAGCTGCCACTTCAAATTCAACAAATGCACTTGTACTGCTTTTATTTTTTTTTCTTTATATCGTGCAACTTTTAAATCCGTGGGTGAACAAGTGCCCTGCAGTATGCCTTTTGACCGGCTCAAGTTCAACATATAGGTATCTAATGTCTTTTCAAAATAAAGCAGGGACCGCTCTAGGTAGTATTTTTTATTTCATGCCGCACTTTTGCGTGTACGGTTAAGGACATAGTTATACGAGGTTATTGGTTTTCCGTTTTATTTCTTGCGAAAACGCAAAAACACGTAATCAAGCGCTTTTTTGTGACGAACATTATTTTGTACCATCAATCCCTTAAACTCTCTGCTATAAGAAGCAAAATATTGCGCTCAATGCTCATGATTATTCACTTTTTATACATCATTGAATAAAATTTTCAATCCCCATCCTTACTTCGTAATTCTTCGAATTGATAATAAAAAATTATGTGTATGACTTTTACTACTTTGACAAAGAAATAAAAATGTACTTTCTCCGCTGTTTAACAGAATAATTCAATTTTTCCACATCACAAAATACAATCTCTCGCGTGTTTAGTTAGAATATTGCTCAAGAAGCTGCAACGCGTAGGCGTCACACACACTTCTGAAAATGTACACAATATGAACGCTACATAGGTGCATAAACCCGATTTCCTGACGCGATATTTACGAACCATAAACAACGGGGGTATATCAGTACGTTGAATCTCCATACCAATATACCAGTCAAAGATATTGTGAGGAATTTTATTGGTTTCTCTCTTTTCATGGCACCGTACATATCACATAAAAATATATGTTTGGAAACAACAGACCTCAAATGCAGTTTGTCTGATTTTATATTTACGTAAAACCAATTTGCTTTGGTCAGATGCGGTATAAATTTAATCTGTTTATCGGTGAACGTGGCATGAATAACTACTAGGTACCGACCATATGGCATTTGATTATGAGCTTATTAAATTCAAAATGAGAGGTTTGAATTTGATGGACATTGAAGCAAAACATTTTAACCATACATACAAGAGTTATACAGGGTGAGCTAGGTTTTTTGTAGCACGACTTTAACGCTTAAAGAAAATATTTTTTAAGATCTTATACAAGGTGATTCATTATGGTTGCGACAAACGAAGACTGGAGATTCCTGAAAACAATTCAAGCATTTTTGAAAATAATTAGCTTTTTTGTTCATCTCTCAAAAACTAGCTAATCGATTTTGACAAAGTCTTACGTGCTTTGACAAGCTTCATTATTTTAAATTATTATTATTTTAAAAAGAGCAACTTATAAGGTACAAAAAAGTTAATTACGTCGATGTGTGGTTCAGTCACACCACTCGATATTTTGCTTTTAGAACACTAATAAAAATTAGATTATAAAATTTGAAAAAATTCACAGGAAAAAAATTGAAAATTGACAAATTACAATGCAATGAATTTACTGGGTGTTTGGTTTATTGCACTCAGAAAAAAAAATATTAGATTAAAAGTAAATATCTTTTACTTTTGCCTAAAAATGTATAAAGTATCTATACGCTTCTAGCAAAAATAACATTACATTCTAAATATTTATAATTATATTTTGCTAATACCTATGTATGCATTTTTCATTTCAGAAGCAGCCAAATTGAACTTTCTCGTACACCAGAAAAGGATTTGCAAGCATTATTTATTTATTAGATTTATGATTTATTGATTTTTTAAAATAATTAAAATTCCCTATCGTAAGCGGTTAAGCAGTCAAAATTTAAGCATAATTCTGTTTTTTATTCTTCTTAATATATGAAAGAATTATTTGTTCCTTAATTTAACTTTCTATTTGTTATAAAAAAAAATGTTCCTATGTTTAGAATAAATTACATATTTATAGACAATTTGTTATCTTACATTTTACACTACTCAGTGATGATTCTAGAATATTTTATTATAATTATATACAACAAAAAATGTAAAGTGTTTCTATCCTAATAAAATAACGGACAAGGTTCGATGCTAAAAGTATGTCTCCAATATCCTAAATCTTTAAACCAAAAAGTTGGATTGTTGGTTGTTAATATATTAAAAACAAATCAAAAATCCGTTTTTTTGTGTTATTCAATATTTTTATATAAAATATTGTCAAAAAGAAATTACAAAATTATTCGATACAACGTAAGGTTCGGCGACAGAAAGCGTTCACCGAAACGTGCATTATTGTATCGTATAATTTTGTAAGTTATATTTGACCACAATATTTAATATTAAAAAACACCCAAATGTTTATATTTTTTGGTTTAACTATTTAAAAAAAAAGGGCATTATTTTTTCATCAAACATTTGTACCAACCCAACAATGGACATCTGGTAGTTTTATTGATTAATTCCATACATTTTATCAACGTATATTTCACGTTACAAAAATATATAAAAGCCACATTAAATAACGTGAAATCAAACGTTATTTAAACGTTTCTAAAATGCGTAATTAAAACGATTACACAAACGTTAATTATTAGCTTTTAAAAAACGATAAATGCATGTATATCTAATACATGCATTTGTCGTTTTTTCAAAGCTAAGAATTAACGTTTGTGTGATCGTATTATTAACGTATTTTAGAACCGTTTAAATAACGTTTGATTTCACCGTTGAATATATATACATAAATACGTTCAATATACGTTTTTATATAGCATTTAACTAACGTTTCGTTATTATAGTGTTCTGTAACGTGAAAAAGCGCGACATATAAAAGTAAAATGTACGTATTTAATGTACCTTTTTTTGGAAAGGTGTTTTGTAATGATAAACGTTAAATAAACGCATGTGTGTTTACTGGGCTGTATCTCGATAACGAAGCATTTGCTAACATTGGTTCAATGGCAAAAAATGCTTAAATTACTTTCAGAAATCTCCAGTTTTCGCTTGTTGCAACCATAATGAAGCACCCGGTATAGTAAAAATTTAACAAAAAATCACGATTTTTAAAAAAAAATCATAATTTTTATCGACCCTGACGAAAGTGTGAGAAAATGATCGACAATGATCTCACGCTTAGAACAAATTATTATCTGCTGGTAGGTAATCCTCTCCTATCAAATAATGATGATATTCATGTGTTCAACAGTAAATGTGCAGGCGTTTTCCGGCAAAAAAGCAGACAGCTTTCATATACGCCCAGACGTGTGTTGTAAATACATCGTGCTTTTAGCTCATTACAATGAATCAAGTACCTTATTATTAAACTGTTCCGTATTGAACATGTTTTAATAATGACTCTTTGTATACTGTTATTAAGTGTTTATTATTAAATATTCTACACGCGCCTACAGATTTGTGCAATGGCGTAGATTACAGATGAGAAATACACATATTTCTCCTTGGCATAAACCATTTCTAATGATGCATATACATAATACGAGGAAGACTCAATTAGTTTTTCAAAATCGTAATTGTTGATTATTTTTGACAATAAGCGTCATATATATTTGCTTTCTAAGGCCATCATGCACAACTAAAATCAAATTAAACTTCATCTCTCTTCTCCTCATGATATAGTTGATGCATTTCAAAGATTCTTCCACAATGTTTATGTTGATTTCCGTCCCACCTTTGATGATATTATGCAGATGCCATATCCGGATACTGTTGATATTATTGATATTACTATCGATGATATTATCAATCATCATGTTAGACTGATGATGGAGAGGATGATCTTAAAACGGGTACTCAATTACTTGAAATATACGCGCTTGAAATACAAATGTATACTGCACAGAAGAACAATAAGAAGCTTAAAACACTTTATGAACAATCTTTGCATATTAAGTCTGCAATTCCACACTTATTAATCATGGGAGTTATCAAAGGTAATACTTTAAGATTTCAATTATCTTTGCATTGATAAAATTAAATTGTTTTATTTCAGAATGCGGTGGTAAGATGCATTTGCGCGAGGGTGAATTTGAGAAAGCTCACACAGACTTTTTTGAGGCCTTTAAAAATTATGATAAATCTGGCAGCCCTAGACGAACCACTTGTCTCAAATACTTGGTTCTGACCAACATGTATGTATCATTTTTTGTGTAAGATTTTTTTTTATATTATTATTTCCAGGTTAATGAAATCTGGTATCAATCCATTCGATTTCCAAGAAGCCAAACCATCCCGAAATTTTAGCAATGACTAATTTAGTAAATGCTTACCAGAACAATGACATTAATGAGTTTGAGTCTATTTTAAAGCAGAATAGACAAAATATTATGGATGATCCTTTTATCAGAGAACATATTGAAGGTAATTAATAGTATTTTTTAATTATTTTTAATTTATATTTTTTATTTGAAATTTTACATATATTTTTAGAGCTGAAAACCAATATTGAACCTGCTACCGAACTTTAAACTAGCCTGAATGATCCTATCCCATAACTATTCCGATTTCCTGATCTTTTAACAATAAGCTTACATGTGGCACAGATGGTCTCCCTAGTTTCCTCGTGAAAGACTGCATCAGTGTGTTTTCTGCACCATTGCAACATATTTTTAAGCAAATTCTTGAGTCTTCCACGTTTCCTGTTTGCTGGAAAACAGCCAGGGTTACGCCTATCCTAAAATCAGGAAAGTCTGATGTGATTAGCAACTACAAGCCAATTTCCCTTCTTTGTAACTTCTCTAAAGTTCTTGAGATAATATATGAGAAAATGTATTCTCAGCTTCAGAATAGATTCTCTGAGCATCAATATGGGTTGTTGAGTGGCCGTTCATGTGTTTCTAATTTGGCAGTGTTTTCTGAGAATATATGTTCAGCTATCGATGATCTCCAGCGGGTGGACGTCATTTATACCGATTTTTGCAAAGCATTTGACCATATAGATCACTACATATTGTTGTATAAATTACAGATTTTTGGTTTCTCTTATCGTTTGGTCATCTTCTTCCGATCATATCTATTCGGACGATTACAGTTTGTAGAATATGAAGGCTTTAAGTCTTTTGTTTTTCCTTCAAGCTCGGTGGTTCCACAGAGCTCCAATCTCGGTCCTTTGTTGTTCAATATTTTCATTAATGACCTAATTGAGTCTTTTACGTGTGGTAGGCTTGCTTAAGATCTTCCAGCCCATTAATTCCCTGAATGACTGCGATCATCTGCAGAGTAATTTGAACACTCTGTGTACCTGGTGCACGGACAATCGTTTAGAGCTTAATGTATCTAAATGCAAGATCGTTAGCTATTCCAGACTAAAGAACGCATCGAATTTTGATTATCAATTGAACAATGAGTCCTTGGAACGACTCAGCGAAATTAAAGATTTGGCTGTTGTCTTCGACAGTGAATTTACATTTATCCAGCAGACCGTTAGTGTAGTATTGAGCGCAAATAGAATGTTAGGTTTTATTATTAGGAATTGTCGGCAATTCAACGATGTTTTCACGGTTAAGCTTTTGTTAGATCTAAACTGGAATTTGCCGCAATTATATGGAACCCAATATATAGTACTCATATTAGATCCTTAGAGTCTGTTCAGCTCCGTTTCCTTAAATACCTAGCCTATAAAGCCGACAATGTTTATCCTCCACGGGGAGTAGATCATGCGTCTTTGCTCTTGCGTTTTAATGAACCTTCTCTCTTGACCAGAAGAAACATTCACGCAGTCAAGTTTTTATACAAATTATTACACTGCGCCGTTGATTGCCCATATCTATTGGGATGTATTAGATTCCATGTTCCGCGATTGGGTGCTCGACATCTCATGCCGTTCGCTGTGGACCCAGGACTAATATTTTGTTACAAAGTCCTGTTTACTATATGTGTGATATTTTCAATCGGTGTTGTCGTGATTTTGACATTCATGACTCAACTTTGACCGCGATTACTAATAGTTTACTTCATGGATAGTGATTATTTTCTTTTAATATTGAACTGTTATTGATCGCATTTATTTTTGTAGTATTGTCGTGTTTATTTGTTTGAGGAATTGAAAGTATAGGTACTTGGACAGAGAGTGTTAACTTTTGATTATTTTTGACATTCCGAAATATTTAATCAATTTTATTTATTGTTTGCATTTATTGTTTTGTTTTGTAACGTAGTTATTTGGTTGGTTTTTTTTTTTGGTTTTTTCCTCTTGATTTGATATGTTTTTGTTTTCAATTAATTCGAAATTGTATTTTTGATTTTCCTGTAAGTGGGTTTGACCTGTTGGGAATAAATGTTTATTATTATTATAAACGTTTTCGTACCTGGATTTTGATTTTTCAGGCAATAATTGTGCTGTAGCAGCAGCTGCTATATTGGAAATTTCTCAAGGCACATTTTCAAAGTCACTATCGCTGCTGCTGCTTTCCATATTTTATTGCGAATTGCGATCAAAAAACATGCAAACTTTTGACAACTAATTTCATATGTACTGTCAGCCGTTATTTCGTTGCTATGATCAATTGCATTTATCAAAACCATGCCTACCAAGATTTTCATATTTACAATGACAACAACGACGTGATTCTTCTCTGCTACTTTCTCAAAGAAAAAGCGTCCGGGAAGTGGGTACATCCCGGACGGTTACCGAAAAAAATACATAATTCAAAATATACAAAGTGGTAAAAATATTAAAAACTGGCATAATATATTATATAGTGTGATGTAGATACATTCTGAACACCCCCTTTAACTTTTCGATTTGATGTTTTATAAAAAAGTGCACGGAAAAAACACTATTGTGTTTTCAAAAATTCTAAAAAATACTAAGTATTCCTCGGACATACTCGTAGTTAAATTTCAATCAAGGGAACGCTTATTATTGGAAAATAATAAGAAGACATTGTTTTTTTAAATAAAACTTATTGAACAATTCAATTATAGTGATTCCTTGATTGTAATTCATACATATAATTATAAATTGAATCTCGATTTTATTACAAACGATAAGATTGAATGTCCATACAACAATAGCGTTTCATTGGTTACAAGGGTACTTTTTATTACTTGGAAATTACATTCTTTCAATGCAAGCTTTAAGCTGTTTGGTACCATTTCTAACTTTTCTTAATTTAATTATATGTTGTAGGGTATTATTATTGAGTCAATAATAATTATATCTATTGCGAAGTTGAATAGATTAAAGCAGTATTATTGAAAGAAAATTGTTATTTATTATTATACATTATAAAATACACTGGAACAATATATCTAAGCCTTTTAAAACTGATGTCGTATATGAAAATGTAACTTGTCAATTACGATATAACTATTTTCAATTTTGTTTATTGGTCCTTGTACTAGAAGATACGGTTGTACATGCTAATGTATTTTTCTCTTCAATGCTTTGTTTATTTGTGATTGTATTTTTTCTTCTATATCTCCAGGCGTCTGAAATATTTTTCCGTAATTATTATCAATGTATTGCATACCATCATTTCCGATGTTTTTTTTTGTAATTTTTCAACGATTTTATGAAAATTATCCTAGTTCCTATTTTAGGTACTAATTCAGCTATCATTTCGGTAGAGAAATCGTTTATATTATTCAATGAAATGCAATTTTCTGAAAATGTACATATTTCCGTTTTATCCACTAAATTTAGAAATGTTTTACTCTTGGCGTTTTGCAATCAAATTAATCGAGAAATTAATAGTTTGCGCTCACTTTCAACGTAAGATAACTTACTAACTTACCATTAAACACAGGTATTAATTGCTCCAAATCCCAACTTTTCAAAAGATCTTCCATTATGTATAAATAGGTACCCTCAAACAACAGTAACAAAACAACATTGACAAGACAGGCTATAGCAACTTTAGCGTTAAGTAGTGAGATCTGAGATCAGCCCGGCCGACAGGGGAAGTACAAAACCGAGGCACTATGATATATCCCTACCACCACGCGCTTGCCTCGATACAGCTTGAAATTGTACCGATGGCAATAAGGTCCACACCAACAATAAGAATCATTGAATTCGAGGTACACTATAATTCAATGAATTCCTTATACATGAACTTAATAACTCATATTATTGCCGCAAATATAAACTGAGCAAAACAAATAGAAGAGTTTTGAGAGAATAATATCTTTTTATTCGTTTAAAAAGAGCATTTAATATTGTTTCAATTTTCTTTATGATATTTAATAAGCGACATATATGATTGCAATAATATTAGGATCTAATAAAAATATATTGATAACCTACCGTTGATTGAAATATTCCCCTTAGCATTAACGCAACCAGTTGTATTTTCCAAATGTACGTTTATTTAGATTTCAATAATTTGCCTATTATTTCCACAAAATCAAATCAATCATTATCTTAATGATGAGAAAATGCTTAGATAATAGTTGTATTTAACTCAAAAGTAAAGAATCCAAAAATAAGTCTGTAATTGGATATGCAATACATTTTTTTTCTGTGTGTCTCAATTAAAAGTTGAATGTTCAAAATATTTTTTTTTAAAAAGCTCTATTTTACAAGTAGAGGGTGCGTGGCTCAACTTTCTTATTTCAGTTTAGGGGATAGAATCATCAAATTTTAAATGTTGTTTAGATTTAACTACGCTCCTGATTAATTTATTTTCATTCACCAATCCTGAGAAACGCTTTCTACTTTATTTTTATCAAAACCAAATCCTCGCGAGCGCATGCCGCTCCTAATCTCAAAAGAAAACATCTGCTATTTATTCAGCAATTTTCATCTCTCTAGTCGGAAGCAACACATATAGAGCCTTTCAGTATACTTTGAAAATAACATCTTAAGTACCTAACTATCTCAAGTAATGTAAGTGAGTAGAAAAAGGAAATACACAAACGGAGTACCTAGAATAAATACATTAAAGAAAAACATATGCGCTATTCTGTAGCATCCCAGATTAATGCTGTTAGATAAACGATGTAAATGTGTCCTATTTCTTATTGTAGGTAGGCATAGTCTATCCTACGCATTTTACTTTAAATCGGCGTTTCTGATAAAAACACTGTACTTGTTCTGTCTTCCGCTTTTATATTGATATCAACAAATCTAAGCAGGAGCGGCTCCAAACAAATTACTTCTAAATTCAGAAAGTGTTAGTTTAATATGATACTAATTGTCATTTTAATTAATTTAAATTTATTTGTTTATGGGCTAGTGCTAGACCACAAGAATCTAAAAATCTCGAAATGTAAGTGTCCAGTATTTTATTAAAAAGGAAATTATCAGACGATCTGGTGCCGGTTTGCCTCCTTCAGTGGCGGCTTCTGGGTAATTTAATTCGGCAGGCACCAATATAAAAATGTATATCGCCGTAGACGAAAATTTTTCAGAATGTCAAGGTCAAGCGGCTTAGCTTAGATGAAAAGTAGAAAATTATGAAGGTAAAAAAGAACATGTTAAAATACGGGTTTCGTAAGGTAAATCTTTATTTTTTTTTGTTTTTTCTTATTTTAAAATTTTTTTTGTTTCTATATTTTTTTGTTTTGTTCAAAAATGCGTTTTACATTTTTTTATAGTTATACAGTGTCCACGGATAGAGTTTGGAAGAGGAAAAACTTTTTTATTTGTCGATTTAGAAGAGAAAGTCATTCTTTATAAAAACGTCTGCTTGTGTCTAAACTACAATTTCAAATGCCAAATTTACGATTACTATACAGGGTGTATCAAAAATAACATTTTTAATGATTTTGATTTTCTTGTTTTTTTAATTTTATTATTTTAAAAGTAGCTATGAAATTAACCAATTTGAAAAAAATATTTATTAGTTGTTTTTGCACAATCGGTGTAATAAATCACGGTTTTGAAAATATTTTCATAAAATTAGAAAAAATCAAAATCATTAAAAATTATTAATTTTATTAATTATTTTTGATATACCCTGTATAGTAATCGTAAATTTGAAAAACTTATAAGCCCTCAATTTTACTTCCTGCTGTTAGGGAATTTTTGCAAATTCTTCAATACAATCTTATATGCAATAATATGCGTGTATATTAATAGGAAGCAGGCAGGTGGCTAGGTGCCTGCGTTTAGTTTAGACTGAGCAGTTGAAGGTTATCAGTAGAGGTATACAGTTCATTCTAAACTACATGCGGGATGGGTATGACATTATCACTGCTATATTGCTGTTATGAGCAGTGGCGTTTCATTGATGAGCCTAATAGGAACTCAAATTCTTTAATCACAGGGTGACGGTGCGGTAGTAGTAGTGAGATGTGAGATTAATATGACAAATAACAAAAATTAGAACAATAATAGTAGATACATAAAATAATATTATAAAATTGTCCCTGAAATCAAATCTGATCAGGCACTGCCTGCCTTGCCTGCCCTGACGAGCCGCCACTGAAGTCGCCGCTGTATTTCTAAGAAGTAAGAAGCAAAGTGCTTCTTTATAAGATTATACGAAGCACAGCTGAAAACTACTAAACCATACAAGCATAGTTTTGTTACAAGCTCTAACTAACTTTCTCGTTTTCGACGATGTATGGGAATTAGCCCTTAGAGAGATCACCGCGGCTTCATGAAGAAATCTTCAAGTTTAAGTGAAGAGCGGTAAAATAAGCTAAACAATCTACAATAGAGAGTAACAAGGCTTATTAATATACGTCGCGCGGCGTCAAGTAGAAACGATCGTTGACTTTGAAAACAATATTATCATGCAGCTGACTATAACTAATAATTTATAAATATCATTAATTTTCAATCATTCTCACATGTATAATATAAATTGCATGCGATAGATAGGGTCTCATTTTCATTACACGATCATGTACCATATATGGTGTGGCAATGCCGCTGTAATTGGCGACGAGGACCATTTTTACAATACATAAGTATTTTAAATGCGGCACGTTGGCTTGGCAGGAAAAATGAACCTTAATGAATGCTTATTATTATTCTACTGAAAAGCCACTCGTTTGATAAAGACTTATAGAAAATTATCATATGCACATATTTTTGAATCTTTGCCAATAGAATCAAGTAAGAAAGATGGAAAATTAGAAAATCGTATTTGGAAAGTTAGTGTGTATTTTTAACGACAAATATCATCAATTTTCACTCAGCTGCCTGACAGTCTCAGTCTGAGAAATTAACCTCAAAATGTTTCAGAACCAATGATAATTTTGACAGTTTGTCGCTGAATTAATGAAAAATGGAATTGAGATGACCGGAAGGTGATCTTGTCACTTTTGATAGTTTGTCGTTGAATTTATGAAAAGTGCAAGTGTGGTGATCATGTCACGTCAGCCGAGTTGATCGAAATTTGTACGAGGATAACGCCTATAAACGATTATACTCCAGCTGTCAGTATACTACTTAGGGGTGTCAGATATTCATGTTTAATAGAATTTATCTGAATTTATATTTTCGTAGGTATTTGTTAAATTAATTAGCCAAAGTAAAACTAGTGAATATTCAACAGTAAGTACTGCAGAAAAATGTCAATATTTCAAAAACTACACACTTTCGCAATAAACAACTTAATACAAAGTTACACACATTTTTTATCCTAAATTAGATAAAATTATAAACAAGTACAAATTCCATTTGACAAAATTGACCCTCGACAAAACCAGAATTCACAGGGTGATTTTCAATTTTTGTTAAACTTGTCTTATTTGCAAAAGTATAAAAATATAAAGACATGCAGCAGGCAACTTTTTTAGTACCATCCATTGCCGTGCTTACATTTTTTCCAAGGAGTACAACAAACGAGATATAGACCAAATGATATAGAGGGTGTTTCAAAAAGAAGCGGCAATATGTAAGGGAGTGGTTCCTCAGGTCATTCTATGAAAAAAAGTTTCAATAAACGTATGTTCGGAAATACATTGTCTCCAAGATACAAGATACAGAATTAAATAGAAGACTTCAATTTTGCTAATGGTATGTGCAGAAGTGTGCGCAGAAGGCCAACTTTGGTATGAGGTGTATTTGGCCAGATGAAGCATACATTAGTAGCGCGGCGGGAATATTTAATAGGTACAACTGTTATATATGGGCTGTGTATAGTGCAATCTCAGAGAGTATCGAATAGCTTTTTTGTAATCTAAAAATACGCCCAAATTACGTTGCACAGCATGTACCCCAGAATGGGATGGCGTATCGAAGATGGGATTCGAAGAGTGAAAAGTAGACTGTTATGGAAGTTGACAAGTTAAGATCTTTGGAAACTGATCCTAACGCAAAACAGGCAGAGCTTAATTTTTTTGATAACACATCAATGTGCAACTTCCACTTCAGGGAGCTGTCAACAACAAGGCCCAAAAACTTCACAGAAGAAACAACGTCAATAGGGGAATTATTTAGTTCAAAAGACTGCAGCGCACCTTTATATGAGACAGATTTAGTTTTCGCAATGTTCAAGCACAACAGGTTAGAGTCACACCATGCTTTGATGGTGATTAAGTCTTTGGATATGGTACTATGAAAAGCCACACTATCCGGGCCGCACCAAGTGAAACTAGTATCATCAGCAAAGAGACATACTTTACCGCTGATGTCTAGGCACGTAATGTCGTTGATAAATAGTAAAAACAAAATAGGACCCAATACCGAACCCTGTGGAACTCCACAATCGATCGGCCTGCAAGAAGGCACAGCCGCATTGACCCTCACACACTGACATCTGTTGCTAAGGTACGACTTAAACCATCCCAGTGGAACCCCCCGAATTCCCTAGTGCTGTATCTTGTTAATTAGGATGTTATGACTTACACAGTCGAATGCTTTGGAGAAATCACAGAAAATGGATGCTGTAAAGTGGAGATTGTTCAAGTTGGAGTAAACATTGTTGAAGACGGAGAATATAGCATCATTAGTGCATTTGTTAGCTAAAAATCCAAATTAGTGGCTAGCTAATACTTACATAGTTGTGCAGAAATGATAGAAGTCTCCTTTTAACCAGTCTTTGAATGATCTTGGATAGAGTAGATAGAAGTGCAATTGGACGATAGTTTGAAGCTTGATCCTTATCGCCGCCGTTGTGCAGAGGAATTATTATAGATGTCTTAAGGCATTGTGGAAAAATTCCATTTTGGAATGACTTGTTAATTAAATCTGTGAAAACGATTAATGCACATTCCGGTAGATTAGACCACATTTTCAAAGTGATTCCATCAGTTCCAGATGACACCACAAAACTTTGCTGCATGTGTATAGATCAGAACGGTGAAAAGGTCTAATTTGGAACACCCTGTACATTACTATAATCATGTAATCTGTTTGGTATAAATATTCCATACCCGTAAGCTTACCAAATACGGTAAAATACTTAAGCCGTCCATTTGAAAATACCAAATAATTCGATATTTCCAGATAAAATTACTTATACTGTATTCAAACGATGTTTTTGCATGCCCCAACAGGCCAATTAGGATAAATCAGAGTACCTATACCGACACAACGACCGAACAAAAATAAATGACAGTTGAAAACAAAGTACCCAATTAACCGCGAGAAGCGGATACCGGGCGAATATTTTTTCTATAAAATTTCATCGAACCATATACAGCATTCTAAAGGGTATATGCGGATGAAGAAATATAAAAAAATAAAATAAATTGCACGAACATCCATATGTAATGTAATTAGGCAGCATGTGGAACGAGAACAAATAGATATTCATGGTTTTTGGCAAAGTTAATTGGAAGGACCGCAAAATCTGTTAGTCATGCGGTATATTCCATGTTTGGCAGCTATAATTGAAAGGGTACTTTTTGCAGTAAATTTAGGAGTTTTTAAATTGTTGCATTCTGATATGGTATGAGAATGCTTTCAATTATTTCTCATATAAATGGCTGCTCGCCGAAAGATGAAGAATAAGATGACGGCGGATCCCGATTTGGTACCTTCTTTTCTGGTCAGGGATTGTATTGGAGCTTTTGTGGAACCTTTGGAACTCATTTTTAACTTAATTTTTAAGACACAAAAATACCCTGATGTATGGAAGCGGGCGAGGGTTGTTCCTGTTTTTAAATCAGGATATAAGTGTGAGATAACCAATTATCGTCTATTCTGTCGAATTTCTCAAAGATATTTGAAACAATTTTATATGCACGTATTTACAATAATCTGTGTAACGATATCTCTGTGTTTCAACATGGATTTATGAATCATAGATCTACAATTACCAATCTTACACACATTACACAAGAGATATCGGAAACCTTGGATTGTGGTGGTCAAATGGATGTGGTATACACGGATTTTTCGAAGGCGTTTGACAGAATGGATCACGGTGTGTTGGTTAACAAGTTAAATCAATTTGGGTTCTCGAATGCCTTGCTTAGACTAATAGTGTCTTACTTGAGTGGCCGCAGTCAATTTGTTTATTATAGCGGACATACATCCAAAGACTATACAATGACATCAGGGGTTCCGCAGGGCTCCAATTTGGGTCCCCTGCTTTTTCTTTTATTTATCAATGACCTAGTCGAAACTATTCAGGCAGGAAGGCTTTTGTTTGCTGATGATCTTAAAATATTTAAACATATTACAACTAGGTTGGATTGCTTGGCGTTGCAGAGCGATCTTAATAACTTGTGCGACTGGTGTGACATAAACAAACTATCGCTAAATATAGCAAAGTGTAAATGCGTCACTTACTCTCGGAAGAAGAAATTCATTGTTAATTTATATACACTGAACGGCATTTGTTTGTCCCGATCAGACTTGGTTACTGACCTCGGAGTGATGTTCGATTCGAGAATCACATTTAATGAGCACATTAAAACCAGAATTCACGAAGCAAGTCGTATGTATGGCTTCTTAGTGCGAAGTTGTAAGGGATTTGTGAGTGTCGATGCTCTTATTGCCCTTTATTTTGCCTATGTTCGATCTAACATTTTTTTGGGACCCATAAACATGTTTAAATTCCATTTATTTCTGTGAAGGAAGATTTTATGCATTGTAATCACTGATGAAGAGACTAAGCGTTTCGAAACATCTCTGATTGATATGATAGTTTCGATGTGAGATTTTGTGGAGCTCACGTCGTTTTATTTCTATTAATACTCATACCGCTTCTCTCTACGGTAGATTACCACAATAAAGAAATTAATAACATTATCCGCAGAACCTTGATTGTATATCGATGCGTTCTTTTTGGTTAATTAACTAACACACTGTGACACCAATTTGAAATTCTATTGTGGCATTCCGTTGAGAAATTACCGCGACCGACTTGGGTCAACAGCATTGACGTACGGGCGCCTATAGGACCAGTTCTACAACGTACCGCCCCAGGGCTTCAATGTTTGCACTTAACTGTTCACGGCTTGTTTTAAATTACTTTTTAAATCGACTTGTTGTTATTAAGTACATTGTACCAGGCATTGCATTTCTCAAGACAGAAACGCATGTATAGGCAATTATTTGTTATTATGATTTTTACCTTTGTTTTGACAAAGACTTTGTTAATTTATGTGGAAATAGTATACTTAGACAGGGTGTCCAGAAACTAATGGACCAAACGACAGCTACAAATTCTATAGTTGATTTTATGGGAACTCTACGCCAAACTTATAATTTTAATTTGCTGCAGTGTTTTCAATGGCAAGTCTTATAAAAATTAAACTTTAATGAACTGTAAGCGAAGAACACGATTGTTTTATAAAATAGTTTTTTCTCAATTATTTTCTAATTTAACCCTATACACAGAAAAAAAAATATATTGCATATCCAATTACAGACTTATTTTTGGATTCTTTTCTTTTGAGTTAAATACAACTATTATCTAAGCATTTTCTCATCATTAAGATAATGATTGATTTGATTTTGTGGAAATAATAGGCAAATTATTGAAATCTAAATAAACGTACATTTACTTGGAAAATACAACTGGTTGCGTTAATGCTAAGGGGAATATTTCAACCAACGGTAGGTTATCAATATATTTTTATTAGATCCTAATATTATTGCAATCATATATGTCGCTTATTAAATATCATAAAGAGAATTGAAACAATATTAAATGCTCTTTTTAAGCGAATAAAAATATATTATTCTCTCAAAACTCTTCTATTTGTTTTGCTCAGTTTATATTTCCGGCAATAATATGAGTTATTAAGTTCATGTATAAGGAATTCATTGAATTATAGTGTACCTTGAATTCAATGATTCTTATTGGTGGTGTGGACCTTATTGCCATCGGTACAATTTCAAGCTGTATCGAGGCAAGCGCGTGGTGGTAGGGATATATCATAGTGCCTCGGTTTTGTACTTCCCCTGTCGGCCGGGCTGATCTCAGATCTCACTACTTAACGCTAAAGTTGCTATAGCCTGTCTTGTCAATGTTGTTTTGTTACTGTTGTTTGAGGGTACCTATTTATACATAATGGAAGATCTTTTGAAAAGTTGGGATTTGGAGCAATTAATACCTGTGTTTAATGGTAAGTTAGTAAGTTATCTTACGTTGAAAGTGAACGCAAACTATTAATTTCTCGATTAATTTGATTGCAAAACGCCAATAGTAAAAAATTTCTAAATTTAGTGGATAAAACGGAAATATGTACATTTTCAGAAAATTGCATTTCATTGAATAATATAAACGATTTATCTACCGAAATGATAGCTGAATTAGTACTTAAAATAGGAACTAGGATAATTTTCATAAAATCGGTGAAAAATTACAAAAAAAAAACAATCGGAAATGATGGCAAACTTGTAATATTTTCATTCATCGGGTATGCAATACATTGATAATAATTACGGAAAAATATTTCAGACGCCTGGAGATATAGAAGAAAAAATACAATCACAAATAAACAAAGCATTGAAGAGAAGAATACATCAGCATGTACAACCGTATCTTCTAGTACAAGGACCAATAAACAAAATTGAAAATAGTTATATCGTAATTGACAAGTTACATTTTCATATACGACATCAGTTTTAAAAGGCTTAGATATATTGTTCAAGTGTTTTTTATAATGTATAATAATAAATAACAATTTTCTTTCAATAATACTGCTTTAATCTAATCAACTTCGCAATAGATATAATTATTATTGACTCAATAAGAATACACTACAAGATATAATTAAATTAAGAAAAGTTAGAAATGGTACCTTGCAGCTTAAAGCTTGCATTGAAAGAATGTAATTTCCAAGTAATAAAAAGTACCCTTGTAACCAATGAAACGCTATTGTTGTATGGACATTCAATCTTATCGTTTGTAATAAAATCGAGATTCAATTTAATTAAATGTATGAATTACAATCAAGGAATCACTATAATTGAATTTTTCAATGGCATCCAATAATAAGTTTTATTTAAAAAAACAATGTCTTCTTATTATTTTCCAATAATAAGCGTTCGCTTGATTGAAATTTAACTATGTCCGAGGAATACTTAGTATAGCATATCATTGAATGAAATGGTGAATTTTTGAAAACACAATAGTGTTTTTTCCGTGTAAAAACGTTATGTTGTCGTATCCAGAAATAAATGGTCTACCTAAAAATGAAAATAAAAAAATGAAAAAAAAAACAAAATTAATTGCCATAGCAACAAAGCTGTTAACGCTATAAAAAATTGAACATCGGCAGCTTGTGACAAAAATTATACCAAATAACTTCTTTAACGTTTTTTTTTTTCAAAATAACGATTCTTTTCGTAAATATACAGGGGTTTCCACACTTTATACTCACTCTGTATAGGGTGTCCCATTTGAGAACACAAAGTTGATAGCATTATCTTAAAAAATAGGACTTTAAAAAAGTTGGGTACACCACTGCATTTAACATCAAATTATCTTTAACTTTTATAAAAACAATTTTCACGTAACTCTAATAGTAACGGAAATATGAAGGAAAAAAGTAAATGACAAAAATGTCATCAATCACCCTGTATAAAGGAAATTAATCAAGCTAGCGGTGCTTCGATTGTGGCATTAAACTAAACTCAATAAAAATGTGTAAATTTGCTCACCCTGTACATCTACATATACAACAACTGCCAAAAGTGCTGCTTGAATAAAATACCTATTAATTTGAAAGACAAACATATAACTCAAGTCACAACTTTACCTATAACGAGCCAGCGCTTGATGCAATCATTTTTTTTTTAAATACGACACATCTAGATTAAACTGTCTTGTATTGGATATCAAAAGTGGAATTGACACAAGACAAATTTGAAGAAGAATGATGTATCTCGTTAACAAAATCCAACTGTGGTCTAAAGATAACATCTGACTATATATCACAACTTAATAAATGAGTTCTCAAATTTATTGGATTAAATTAATATAGGCTCGAAAGCCCGAAGATTATTTAAAATAAATTTTGTAGTTTTATTGAGAACATATGAGTTTGCTCAGAGATAACTAGACAAAAAGAAATCTGCAACGAACAGTGTTAGAAGTGCCTAATAGCAGTAAACTAAAAATTTTCATATTAGATGACTTCATATTGTGTGGCAAACGGATCCGTAACAGCGCGGCGTTGGTAAGTTTTATGAAACTAATAGCTGAGATTACACACATACATAGTATAATTAATTAGTATAAATTATTATTATTTTTATTTGATAGTTTCTTTAATTGTTTTTAAATTAATACTTTAGATTGTTGTACGAGGGTTGCCTTTTATATTTCGGGACAAGAAATCCCTTGCGGCATTTCCCAGTCGTCTTGTGGTAGTTTTATCTATGAAAAAAGTCATTGAGGGTTGTAAAAAAAAATTAAAGAACTAAAAATATTGAAAATAAATAGATAAATAATTTTTGAGTTGCCCCTTAGATCACCTCTAGGAGCTTATAGTTTAACTTTCAAAGAAATCTTGAATTGAAATCAAAAAATTACTGAAAATATTACTTTTTTGTCATTAACAAAATAAATAAATAAATTTTTGACTCACCGCGTATATAAATTTAAAGTGCTTATGCTAAAAATGTATAAGACCATTCTAACAAACTAAAAAAATTAAAAAATTTTCTATTTATTAGGTCCTGCCGTGTCTAAAAGTCTTGAGAAATAAATAGAAACATTTTTGAGTTACCTCGTATATAACCTCTATGAGCTTATAGTTTCACCTCTAAAAAATCTTGAAATGAAATCTAAAAAAATTAAAAAAATACTGAAAGTATTACTTTTCTGTCCTTAAAAAATAAACAAATACATTTTTGACTCACCCCGTATATAAATTTAAAGCTTATGCTAAAAATTTCTAAACATTTAAAATTTATTTGATTGCAATCTGGAAAATTTGTAAAATGTTGGCTAATTAATGTGTTTTTTTTTGCATCACCCTGTACATGCTGCTTATTAATTAATGTTGTTATAATCTGATAAATACTTAATTTAAATAATAAATCCACATCTCTCTATTTGAAAATCGTTGGTGTTAAATTAACGTTAACGTTAATAGCGGGGGACGTTATTTACCATACTACCATATCTCTCTATTATGGTTCGTTGGTTTGTCATAATTTGGCAGTATTTTTTTCTAACGTTGGTGTCACTTATTTTAGTTTAGTTGACACTTCTAGTTCACGCGATAATTTGGTTTTGGTAACAAATTGCTTGTGTGAAATAGTTTCTTTGTTTACATTAATAGCCTAACAGTTTTCGGCATTATTTTCATGTTTAAGATCAACCCCATATAGTTGTAGTAAATTTAGAAGGTGTCATTGTGTATTTGAAGTAATTTTATTGAGAAATTGTTAATAAAAAATAGAGGCGTTCAAAATGTGGACATACAGGCGTTTGTTTAAAATTTTGTGGACTATAAAGTGGCCAACAACGAAGCTCTGCTTAGCGAAGATCTGTGTTAGATTGTGAACAGTGAATGCAGGCGACATAGACAAAATTATGATTTCGTTCTGTTTATTATAATATTTTCAGTGTGTGTAGGTTATACCTATTAATTTACCAATGTTTTTAAAATGTGTGTGAAAAACCAGAAGAATCCACTGTCGTTAAAGTCGCCCGTAGCCCAAATTTAGTTTATTAATATAGTTAAATTATGTAGCTAACACAAAACTGTAAAGTGTATTGTTTGTATTTGTCGTTTAAGGAGTTTTAATTGTTGTGTATTTTGAAATAAAAACATTGAGCAAGTAAGCGTAGTTACGTACGTGATTTTCTAGGTATAAGATAAATAAGTAGCAAATTAATTTTACTATAGGTAGTTCCTTATTCCTTACTTCTATTTATATGGATGGACCTCGCAGTTTGTTTTTTACGTACGGGAATAAAAAGAAGTCATTCGGTGCCAAAGTCAGGACTATACGGCGGATGACTCATCAAATCGATGTTTTGGGTGCTCAAAAATGTAGTTGTTTGAGCCGATGTGTGAGAGCTCGCCTTGTCGTGGTGAAGAGTGATCCGTCTTCGGCGGTTGGTTTTTCTGATTTCTTGGAAGACAACTGGCAAACAAATGGTTGTGTACCACTCAGAAATGACTGTTCTGTGTTGTTCTAGTAGTAAAGTTGCGACATGTCCAGTTTCTCCGAAAAAACAGGCAAACTTTCGGGCTCATACGCGTAAATCCACGATTCATCACCTGTCACGATGTCATAGACGTGTTTCGAAGCACCGCGATCGTATTTCTTGAGCATTCATATCGACCAATCGACACGAGCCTTTTTTTGAGCGATTGACAAATTGTGTGGAATCCAACGTGAACAAATTTTTTTGGCAGTCAAATGTTTATGCAATATTGAATGTATGCTGGTCCCACTAATGCCTAAGGTTGTCTCAATCTCTTGATAGGTCACATGACGATCTTGCAATATCAGTTCGCGCACAGCATCAATGGTTTTCGGAACAACAACTGATTTTGGACGATCTTCACGAAATTCGTCTTGGAGTGAACTACGACCACGATTGAATTCACCATACCATCGATAAACACTGGTCCTTGATGGAGCTTCATCGCCAAAAATTGAATCAAGTTCATCCATGGACTGTTGCCAATCCACGTCGAATGTTGTAAAAAATAATCGCACGAAAATGTTCACGATTTATTTCCATTTTTGGGCCGAGATGAATCTTTTAAGCTACTGTAAACAACACAAATAGCGCTTGTATGTCAAAACGTTCTGAGTACGTATAACCTCAAAAATGTCCAACTTTACGATAGAGCTGTCAGTTGCCAGAACAGGAGCTGGGACCGGTTGAACTGTTTATCCCCCTCTCTCATCTACAATTGCCCATGGAGAATCATCTGTTGATTTGGCCATTTTCCGGCTTCATCTAGCGGGAATTTCATCAATTCTCGGAGCTGTAAACGTTATTTCAACCATAATCAACATACACCCTGTTGGAATAAACCCTGATCAAATGCCATTATTCACTTGAGCAGTAGCTTTAACAGCCTTACTCCTTATACTTTCCCTCCCTGTATTGGCCGCAGCTATTACCATACTTTTAACAGATCGTAATATCAACACATCCTTCTTGACCCAGCCGGAGGTGGAGACCCGATCCTCTACCAGCATTTATTTTGGTTTTTTGGACACCCAGAGGTTTATATCCTAATTCTGCCTGGATTTGGAATAATTTCTCATATAATTAGACAGGAGAGAGGTAAAAAAGAATCTTTTGGAACATTAGGGATAATTTATGCAATAGTAACAATTGGCCTACTAGGATTTGTGGTATGAGCTCACCATATATTCACAGTAGGAATAGATGTAGACACTCGAGCATACTTTACATCGGCTACTATAATTATTGCAGTTCCCACTGGAATTAAAATCTTTAGGTGATTAGCGACCTTTCACGGGTCTCAAATTAAAACCACCCCAGTTACCATATGAGCTTTAGGATTTGATTTCCTATTTACAATTGGAGGACTCACTGGAGTAGTACTCGCTAACTCATCAATTGATATTATTCTTCATGATACCTACTATGTAGTGGCTCACTTTCACTACGTTCTATCAATAGGAGCAACCAGGGTTGCCAAATCCCAAAATATAAAAGGCAACCCCCGTAAAGAAATATCAATCAAATTTTATAGCGCATGATATCGTTGTGGTCGTAAAAATAGTTACCCTCAACTTGTTCATAATATTATTTTATATTTCAATAAATCTAATTAATCTACATCAAAAAGACGCAATAATCCCAATAAATTATCTAAATTAAAAATAGACAACAGATAAATGTAAATAAATAAATAAATGAGTTAATACATTTCCTAAATTTGGTACTTCAATCCATTTATATGCTAATCTTAAAAATATATAAACACAAACACCAGGCTTTTCTATTTTTATGGGCAATAGCCGCACACTCACAAATAAATATATTTATATAAGCCGTGGATTGTTATTTAAATTATGGGGAACACGAAATTTGAATTAGGACTCTACCGATTATTGAAAATACATTTTCAGAATATTAAATCGCCTAGTCACCTTTACATACGAGGTTCGAATATACAGAAAGGAAATATTTTATTATAGAAGTTGAAATGTGGTTTTAATTCTCTTGAAAAATGTGCAATAGTTAGGATATAGAGGAACATTTTTTAGACATTTTACTACGGCATATTTTAGTTTCATTACCGTTTAATAGTTGTAACTTTACCTTTCGATATCTACTATAAATAACACTCAATAAAATCTAACCATTGACATTTTCTCTTTTACCATCGCCTTAAGGTTAAACCAGTCAGTTTACTGCAGGCACCTCACATCTTAAATAGAGACTTTAATTTTACGAACCGTGAGAAATGTCTGGATTACAACATGGACGAGGATATTCAACCGGCAGATTTATCGAATAAGAAAGCGGAAAAAGTGACTTGTTTTCCGGAAATTGACAATATGTCTGAGTATAACAATAGTTCGGATCCGGATCGATTAGAAGTTGACATGTTCCAGGTTAGCATTGAAACTAATATTATTTTTTATATTTTGACCGTTTTTAACCCCTTTATAGACACCCTCCTAATGTCACTTTTTAATTTTTTCTATGAAAGATTTTGGTCCTTCAGTCAATTCAATTTCGGCCGCCCTGTATACATTAATTATACATCACTGTCTGTTTTTAGGCCAAGGCTATTACGCAATACGGAATTTGCTTAATTTTAGTGCAGCAAATTTTTGCACTTCTTTTTATACCCCTTAACTATACCTTATTATGTCTCTCTTGGTTTATTGTTTTGTTATTATCTTCTTTTTCTTTTATAACATTGTTTAAATGTATTATTTCCTTCTTAAAACTCGATGTAACTTTATTGTATTGTTCAAGTTTACTTTTGTAGTCTTTAACAAGCGTCTCTGATTTTGTTTGTGTAATGTTTTCTATTGTACCTTCCTGTTCTTTTAATTTACTTTCTGTATCACGTAATTTAATCAGAGCTTCTTTTTTATTGTATTTTTAAATGTTTACCAACTAAAATTTTATCTAAATCACTTATACACTCAATTATAACACTTTTTTATATCTTTTTCTATTACATTTGTTTCTAAAACATCTTTCAGTTTATGTTTAATTAAACTTATTATATCAGGTGCTTCTTTTTCGCTTTTATTCTTTTCCCATTGATTTATAACTGTTTTTAGTTGTTCTTTTAATTGTTTATATTCTTTTATATCATCACTTGTTTCGTTTTTATTCAAATTTAACTTTAAGTTATTGTTCTCTTCGCGAATTTCAAACAATTTATTTTGTAGTTCTTCTAATTTAGTTGTTTTGATAATGTTTTTGTTGTGCTTTTCTCATTCTCTAATTCATTCTTCAAGTGTTCTTCCTTTTGATTATTTAGTTTGTTATTTAATTCTTTAATAATATTTTCTGCATTTCGCAGTTCCTTACTCATCATTTCCAGTTTTTTTTTTGGATTTCTGTTCGAGTTTGAAAAAGCATATCCTCAATTTTACTTTGAAGTTTCTTATTTATTGTGTTTAAGTTATTTATTTGTGCATTCATCCTTAACAAGAGCGCTCATATGCATATACGAGGGTTCCCTTTGCGCCCTCTTTTGCAAGTTGGTGCCTTTATGTCCTGGCACCCATGTCAGAGTAATCTTTTTCCCCTGACCTGCCAGTTGCTTTAGGGTTTGTTTGCATTCCCATGCTAGCTTTGACGTGAAGGTGTGAGATCTCAGTGCTTTTAACGCAGCTTGACTGTCTGACATAATATTGATCTGCCGTTCCGGGATGCCTCTCTGCAGGCATTCTTGATCACAACGATTAATAACGTTGATCTCTGCTTGGAATATAGTGGGACTTTTCCCGAGAGATTCAGAGAGCCTGCAATTTGGCCCGTATACTCCCATGCCTGTGTTCCCTTCTATTCCTTTTGAACCGTCCGTAAACCAGACCGATGTGTTTTCTGGGAATCGTGGTTCCCCATTTATCCATCCTCCACCATTCTTCACTTTATACACGTCGCAATTATCTAAGTCGTTGATGTATAGTTCCCCTCATTATTATGCTGATGATACATAATTGTATATGACTTTTGATATCAATAATATGGAAAATTCAAACAAACAACTTAATGATGACCTAAAAAGTTTGAAGGAAGTATCGGTGGCTCACTGTCTGACAATAAATCCGGAAAAATCTAAGGCTATGCTATTTTGTAAACCGCATTTGCGCACGATTATCGAAAATCAGTTAACACCAAGTATGGCAGGTGGCCGGATTTCTTTTGTTAGATATGCAAAAAGTCTTGGATTGGTGTTAGACACTGAACTACGATTTACGAGACATGTCAGTAGCTGTGTGCAAAAGGCCTTTATGAGTTTGAGATTAATTTATAGTCAACGCGACGTGCTTAGTGAGGAGATGAGGAAAATGCTGTGTGATTCTTTAGTTTTGTCACATTTTAATTATTGTAGTGCCGTTTATACACCTTGTTTACTAAGTACTGATGAGAAACGTATACAGCAAATTCAAAACTGTTGTGTGAGATTAATGGCGGAATTCGCAAGTTTGAAAGAGGAGTATCTGCGGAAAAAAATGTATAGTCTTTCTAATTTTAATTTAAAATGATATAAAAAACCACAACTCGATTCAAATTGATTTATATTAATAATTTCTTTTCACAAATGGTGAGTAATTTAATAATCCTATCTAAAAAATTATCTGAGTTGTGATATACATTTGGTTGTAGAATAGGGAAGCATTCTTGGCCCTATTCTTTTTCTAGTTTATTTTAATGACATACATAATCTGAAACAAGAACAAAATCTGACAATAGTAAATTATGCTGATGACACTAATGTTCTTATAGGAGGTCAAAATATACATCACTTGCAGCGAGACTTAAGATATTTCTATGGCAACCTTTCACAATGGCGCACCCAAAATAAATTAATTATTAACTCTGGAAAAACTAATGCTATGTTATTTAGAACTAAACAAAATAAAATTTCAAAACCGAAAGGAGTTGCACTTGACTTAAATACTGAAGTAGAACTTGGAACACAAACTAAATTCTTAGGAGTTATCATCAACGAATTTTTAGATTGGACAAGTTATATTAATTCATTAGTAAATAAATTGAATTCTGTCTGCTATGCTTTACGAGTTGTAGGTCAGTATCTCAATAAAGCAACATTAAAAATTTTGTATCATGCAAACTTTGAATCTCGTATGAAATATGGTATTATTTTTTGGGGTAGAGATAGTGATGTGCAAAGTATCTTCGTGGTGCAAAATCGATGTATAAGAATACTAAACAAAATGTGTCAAAAGAAAAAAAAGGGCAATGGAAAATGACAGTGCAGGAATAAAAGTAAATAGAGTGCCTATAGTTGTTCTAAGATACGCTGATGATACCGTAATTTTAACGGAAAACCTGGAAGATCTACAAAGAATCATGGACAAACTTGTTCGATATAGCGAAGAATACGGCCTTACACTCAACGTAAACAAAACAAAGTTCATGAAAATAACAAAGAAGGCCCAGACTAACAACGAACAGATAATCGTCAAAGGTGAACCCATCGAACAGGTAGAGAAGTATACTTATCTTGGAACAACAGTTACTTGTAAAAACGATTACACGAAAGAAATAAAAGCACGCATAGAAATAGCAAGATCCAATTTCAATAGCATGAAAAGAGTTTTGTGCAATAGAGGTCTAAGCCTAAAACTGAGACTGAGACTAGTTAGATGTTATGTTTTTGCCACTCTGCTTTATGGCGTCGAGGCATGGACTCTGAACGCAGAAATAACCAAAAGACTAGAAGCTTTTGAAATGTGGGTGTACAGAAGAGTACTGAAGGTGTCATGGGTCGATCGGATAACTAACTTAGAAATACTTGAGCGACTAAACATAGAAAGAGAGTTGTTAATAACAATTAAAAGCAGAAAACTGCAGTATCTCGGCCATGTGACTCGTGGACCAAGATACGCCTTACTTCAATTGATAATGCAGGGAAGGATCCAAGGTACAAGAAGCGTGGGTAGAAGAAGGATATCCTGGTTGAGAAACTTGAGAGAGTGGTTTGGATGTTCCTCGATAGAGCTTTTTAGAGCAGCTGCATCCAAAATAAGAATTGCCATGATGATCGCCAATCTTCGCCGCGGAGATGGCACCTAGAGAGAGAGAGAGAGGATGAGAACAAATTTCTCGAAACATGTATGGTTGAATGCTGATTAATTTGAACAAATATATTGATATTCATTTGTAGATTGTGGAGCAGACTTAATTTAGTTGTTTCGCTTCCAAATTACATTTCATTTTTGATCTAGTCTGGTAGATAGTATTAAGCCTAACCTGAAATTGTTTTGACAACATGTTTGTATACCTACTACTACCTCCACATAAACTATATATGGGTATAATGAAACACATGTCGTTGTATGTATTATAACATTATTAAAATGAATGTTGATTAGATGTAAATCCGTATGTATTTTTTGTTTGGTTTCGAGTTAATACCGTAATGTTTACAGTTTCAAATCATCAGCATGTCTATAAGGAATTATTATTGGGCTCTATGATGCTTATTACAAAAAAATCGGTTGTGTCGCCCCAAAATTTTCCCGTCAAGATAATAGGTAGAATATAATCAAAAATATATGACCTGCGTAACGAAACATAACTTTAATAATCATTATTATTATAATTATATTATTTTTATTATTACCAATAAACTAACCTAACAAACTCACTAATTTTTTCAAAAATTAGAAATAAAAAAAAGTTGCCAGATCCGGGATTCGAACCCAGGACTTTCCGCATGCAAAGCGCACGCTCTATCAATGAAACCCTTATTAAATTACTTCATTATACAGGATGAGACGTGACGGTCTACTGTGGCAAAAATATTCAGATTTTCAAAATTCTTTCAACGTCTAATTTTGTAGACCTATTAAGACTACATTCTAAAATAGGTGCCATTTATACAGGGTGTTACATTATATTTCTATATATTTCTTATAGCGAATAAAATAATTTATTTATCATTTCTGATTCCATAGGCTACTGGATACTTTAAAACATTTATTTGAAAAACACCAAATTGGTGTACAAAACAATTATTTGGCGTTTTATGCCAAAACGCAGAGACTTAGCTATAGGACAATCTAATACCATTCGACAGGTAATTAGTAAGCACATCGCTAGGTAAGTTCAGAAATATGACGTTCCATTTAAATTAATGAGGTTATAGCAACTTAAATTTCTTATTTGAGCAGTTTTAATTTTTGGACATACTGTATAAGATTCCAAGTTTATTACAATTGGAATACCAAACATGATCTATTATTACACTTTAGAGTTTATTTGTTCAACATGACTTAAATATTTCCTAAGTATTTGAAAGATGAAAATTATGCTAAATTTGGACAAAATTCAATTTATTTAAAAAACTTTAAGGTTTAGGTATTATAAGCCTTAATGAAACTGACACTTAATTTGATCAGAGGATCTCAAAGTGAAATAATATACAGGGGATTCCATGTAAAAAAAAACATAACTTTTATACTTTTAGGTTATTTGGGACACCCTGTATAATACGAAACCAATTTTAAAAAGTAGCCATAGTAGATGCCCACACGTCCAACAAATGAAACTTTTTGAAGGTCAAGTAGTTTGGCCACAATATTCCGCTCCATAAAGCGTGAATAACGTTTATAAATCCTTTTTTTATTTACAATTTTGAATTCAGATGTAATCACAACACCGTAACAAAATCTGCATAATGTATTTTTTTTTTGACTTAAATTGAAATTGCAGGGATACCGATACAGCAATAATCGCGTGAGGCTGTCGTGATTGAGAGGATCGAGTTGTTATTTTATTTCTTTCATTTAAAATGTCATGTTTATGATGCGAATATGTTGTTTTTGCAATACTCACGTACTTATTATCATAATAACAGAAAGCGTAATTTTGTGATTGAGTTTTGTTGTAACTATACACATTTGCATTTTGTCATTACCTGAAACAAAGAAAAAACAGTATAAAGATAAGGTTTTGAAAAGTAAGGTGTTTTGACCCAATAAGGTAAAATAAATAGGATATTAAGTGTGGCAACAATGCTGAAATTTTTTATTTATTTTGTTTAAACAATTCAGTTAGTTTTATTTTTAAAAACATTATTCTTTTACGAGTTTCGGTCGCCTGATGACAAAACGTAAGAAGCTAAAGAAAATATCATTTTGAGTTGTAAAACGGGCGTTAATTTGAAATATAATTTGTGTTTATTGATATGTGTGGTTTCACGAAATAATAAAAGCTGATTTCCCTTTTTTCCTTGTTATATCCTATTCCTCATAATAATAAAATCATCAGCTAAATGATCGGCGTATCATCAACAAATGAAACCGGCGCGTACATACAAATTAATAATAATGAATTAGTCCATTCGATAAATTTGATAGTAAAATTAAATTCAAATAATTATAAAAAATCATACAGTAAGGAAATATACATTTCTTTTATCTTTTGCCGTTAAGGATGAAGATAACTTCCAACTTGCAATTGCTTAATGCATTAATTTTTGTACAAACATTTGGCAACTATTTACATCAAAATTTTAAAATTATAGTGATAAATTCGCTGTGTCTAAGTACACGCTAACTTGTACGGAAATCTATAAGTTATATACACGCGAAACGTCATCAAGTCATAACGTTATTCTTTAGCGTGCACTTTGATTATATTCTCGGTCTAACTTGTAGGTAAAGTCCTTAAGCGCTTTTTTGAACTTCGAGTAGAGCTCGAAATGTTTTTGAATGAGAAGCATGGCCCATTACGTAAAAAATGTTTCACACATTTTAAAACATGTGAAATATTCAGCCACACTACAGAGACTGAATTTACCGTCGATTTTGAGTGCTTTAAAGATACATTTTGATACTTGTTTCCCAGACTTTGATGTCATTGCGAGTGAAATTAAGTAAAGTATCGAGAAACTTCGTCGGATAGCTTGAGTATTTCTTGTGGAGCGCTTCAGGGGTCTGTTTTGGGTCCCATTCTATTTCTTCTATATATTAACGACATGACTGTTTGTTTTGAAAGTTTAGGCTTTGTTCTTCAAAAAATTTAATTTTTTTTTGCGAAAAAATGCGATTTTGTAAATTATTGGTATTTAAAGCAAATAACTACATGTAAAATCGATAAAATAACTACTGGTATTAATTATTTCCTTTTTCCGTTCTTAATTGTTGTTTTTTTTTCAGGGCCGTCAAATGTACTGACTAGAAAGCAACAGGCTGTTGCTTACTTCCGATCCTATTATAACTGGAATGAGACCAATACCTAAAAAGCATAGTAAACCGTTTTCCAAAGAAACACTAACTTTGTTACTTTCGGCTTCACCTAACGTGCAAACAGAGTCGCAGTCGGAATCATCAACGGATGATGAAGAGGAGACTGTTGATTCAGACGAGGAAGGATGGGATTCATCCAGTTAAAACATTTTTTTAATCGAATTTTTTTATAATATGTTTGTAAAATTAATAATAAAGTTACCCAAATGTAGATTACTAGTGGACACACTGTTTTACTATAAATTATACTTACAAATATCCTAAATTTACTCAATTCTTCCTGAAGTATAACTTATTTGATTTATATATTTTTGGTCGCCCAGATTGCTCAAATACCCCACTGTGCGATGTCCGACTTATGCGGTATTCGAGGCCGGAACGTAGGGAATGGACAGTTCCAGTAGATTATGCATGATCCATTCCCTATTACGGACGGAATATCTTGATTATTATTATTACCTATTATTTTTTTCACAGGATTTTTTCCCTGGTTTTTTACATATTTGGCCGGAGCGGAATCAAATTCAAATTGGTTTTTTATATTTGGCGTAACAAGTGATGAGTGGGTATATTTATCAGCCCAGACTGGCTTAAAAAGAACAAACGAATAGGTGTGAATTTTTTCATTCAAATTATGTCTATATTTTTATAAAAATGAAAATATTTTAAAAACTGTCAGGTTTAGGTGAGATGTACTTTAATGAAAATTAGGTTTATTTTCAAAGGGGAATCTAAAAATATATTCATATACAGGGTATTCCCTTTAAAAAAACACAACTATGGATAATTTCTTATATTTGGGACACCCTGTATAGATTCAAAATATTTTTAAAATGTAGCCATAGATCATTTTTATCGAACCCATGAATAAAACTTTTAGGAAATTAAATAGTTTAGCCACACTATTCCGTGTCGTATGACGCAAATAACCCTGTATATTTATTATTTTGGTATTCACGTGATGAAGCTTAGCATAATTATCAAAATCAGCTTCGTTCAAAACTATTCAATCTTCTTCTATCTATTCTTAACTGAGCTTTCTCCTAAAGCAGATGAACAGCGCACGTAATAAAATAAACTACTAAAATATAAATTCACCTCTAGTCTGATGAATATCTGTTAATTTAACTTTGTTAAGTTTGTAGATACTATCCATGTCTCGGGAAATAAATATATTTCCATTGTCTATTATAAAGGCGGCACGGCATATAAAACTAATTAAAACTCCATTTAATAAATTTGTTAGGCGTGTTACTTCGACAGGTCTATATTATAAATGCCTGTAATACAATAAATTACAAATGGAAGAAAATGTTAATTGAAAAATGTCGATTGCTTTTTAATAAACAAAAGCAAGTCGGTAGTTGATATACCGGGTGATTCACGGTTGATGGTACCTTCGAATCCTGAATATTTTAGTGATTACTCAGGTGAATCCACTCTATCACTTTATAGTATTGTGATATTTGTACCCTTCTTTAACTGTTTTTGAATACAAAATTTATTGAATTTTTTTTTTACACAAAACAGGTCTCCGGGAAATGTTCGCCATTTCACCACCTGAATAGACAGACTCTTGACATTTTGAAAGTACGTCAAGAATCAATTATCACGACAGATTCATCCAGAATGTTACAAGGTGGTTGCAAACTACTGTAGCGTGATCTACTAATAAAAATAGGCATACGTCAATATTCTCAAATAGGACATCTTGTAGATTATCTAATATACTGAAAGACAATCAAATGTCCTTTCAAAGGATATGCTATATTCCTATCCCTAAATGGTAAGGTTTCCGAAATAAATGAATCTTTCTAGAAAAATTGGATTATTTCATTATAAAGGGTGATTCAAATTGAGTTCCCACATTACAATCTAAAATATATTTGCAACGCCATTGTATTTGTCAAATATATTTATTTCCCGTTTGAGGTTAGTTTATTAGTGTCCGGTTTGTTGTTCAGATACCCCCAAAAGAAAAAATCTGTGGAAGTTAAATCCATGATCGGCGACCAATTCATGCCGCCGTTACGTGAAATAATGCGACCTCGCGAAGATTTCCACGCTGTAATTGTATCGTTTACCCGTCCCGTATAAACCAGAAATCTTCCAACTGCTTGCAGAAAAAAACTGTTACATGTTCATCGGGTCAATTACGCTTCCGTGCAAAAACGAAGGATTTCCGTGTGAGCAATCTCTCTTGGGTTTTCCAATCTCCAAATACAGCAATTTTGCTTGGTTACGAAGCCACCAAAATGAAAATGTGCTTCATCGCTAAGATGATTTCCGCCCTTGTTCTCGTACCCGTCCGGCAACCACACGACGCTGTTGATGGTCTCGAGGCTTCAAGTCCTGTGGAATTTGGAGTTTATTGGGATGCAACTGCAAATCTTTTGTTAAAATTCGACGAATCGATGTGGGTGAATTTTCGACGACACTTTTGCGAACAATGGCAATATTTTGTTCCGAACAACCTCAACGAGCATGTCATTAGTTACGGTTTCAGTTTGGACTACATTCCAAATTGTCCTCTCAATAGGTCGATTTTGCGCGAAAAATTTCACGTAAAGCCTAGGCCTAGGCTATATGCCTTGGATAATTTTAACACGTTTATTCCGTCATATATTATTTGATGACTATTTTTGTTTATGTTTCTAGTTTAGAAATCTCATATTGCTGTTGACAAATACAGTGGCGTTTCAAAAATATTCTAGAATGAATTATGAAAAATCAATTTGAATCACACTTTATTTTAACCATATACAGGGTGTTTCAAAATTGTAAATATCGTCCAATTATTCGCAAATATTCTTGGTAGGTATGTTGAAAACTGCTTTAAATTTTTATCTTGTAAACGAAGCAACATATGAAAAAAGTCCAAGAGATAAAAAAGTTGCAGTTTTAGTTGGTTTATCTCAAGACAATATTTAAATTACATTACATTCAGTGGCGTACATTTTTTCGACAATAATTTTTACTAACGCCACTGGACTTAATAATTTTGATCTAGTTAAAGCTATATAAGCTCCCTATTTCTAGTAACAATTGTGCCAAATTTCAAAGAAATCGGTAGGGTGATATTTGAGTTAAATAAAAAAACCGTTATTTACAAAAAAATTTTAAAACCTTGTACCTTGGAAACAATGCATTTCCGGGCATATGTTTATGGAAACTTTTTTTATAGAATGAGCTGAGAAATCACCGTCTTAAATATTGCCGCATCTTTTTGAAACACCCTGTATAGGTAGCCATGAAACGTGCCCTTATAAAACAGCCACGGACGCCTATACACATTGATGTTTTTAGAAGTTATTCGGTCCAATTTCACTTATACGAGGATTGCCTTTTATATTTCAGGATTAGAGAACAAAAACAAATAATATTAATCATCGAAAATCACTTTATTGTTTTTCAAAATCCACGTCGAAAATGGTAAAAAATACTCGCACGAAAATGTTCACGAACAACACAAATAGCGCTCGTAAATCAAAACGTTCCAACCCAACCCAACCTCAAAAATGTCCAACTTTACGTTAGAGCTGTCAGTTGCCAGATTTCAACACCAGGGTTGCCAAATCGCGAAATATAAAAGGCAACCCTCGTACCACAATAAATTAAGATCACTTGTATCTTTATCAATAAATATTTTTTGACTGAGAGCCAGAAGTGTATTATTTCTGAGACCAACCCCCGTAATATGCCATATTAAAAGACATATTTGCATAATAATTGTGTTAAAAATGTCAACGAACACCACTGTTGTATAATAGCGCTGTTCCGTAATAGAGAAAGGTCTATAATCTCATATATCTTCTAGTCAACGTCGACATTTACAAATGCAATATCCAGATACAAAAAAACCAAATGTATGTGTGGAAACTTCAGAAAATAAATAAGAACAACTCAATGTTTGAAACAAAAGACATTAATTCAGATACATGTAAATATATTAATTTATTCTCTACTAAGTACAGGGTGGTACAAGTTGAACACTTTCTTATGAAGCAATTTTTATCTTAACAGAGAGAAAAAATGGACCTTCGTGTCTCAAATTTAATAAAAAAATCACTTGCGCAAACATAATTCAGTTAGGAACTCTAATCTCCTCGTCGCTAAGAGTCGTTTCTCGAATTTAGCCAATTTCTGTCCCAGAACTTTCTTCTTATTAAAGTTATTTGATTGTTTACTTGTTTGGATTTTTTTGTACGACCATAAATTCAATTTTGTCATACGGACCACCCTGGGTGTCTGTTTTCCAGAATTCCTGGAATTAAATTGCAAAACCGATGAACAAACATCGCTAGGGGGCGTTTCTTGAATTTAGGCAATTTCTTTAATGTCCCATCAATTATTGGCAAAATCTTTCTTTTTTTTTCTTTGTACGACCCTAAATTAATTTTTTTCATACAGACTACCCTGTATATTTTGGGGTTTTTGAAAACAGCGTAATATTTCCTAAATTTTGATGTATCACTTGTTATATCTATGTTGAATATTATTTGCAATATTGCAGACATCTAGGTTTCCATGGCTGACAAATTCTTAATGGTCTGCAAATTTTTACTGGCTCCAAATATGTATTATTACCTTTAAATATGTCTCATAACTGTCGTTTTATTAAAAATAATTTATTTTAGCGAACTCCTTACGACCCTAAATTCAATTTTTTCATACGAACCACCCTGTATATTTTACGTTTTTTTGAGAGAGCGTAAAATTTCCTAAATTTTGATGTATTACTTAGTATATTTCGACAATTTATTGAAAAATATCTAAGTAAATAATGACTAAAATAAACTTTTATTCCTTTGCCGCGTATCTAACTGATATTATATAGGGTGTTTCAAAAAACGCGACAATATTTAAGAGAGTGACTTCTCAGACATAGGATCGAAGCATAACCCACTAGTCGCCAACATAAAAATTAACCTTAAAAAAATAAACAAAAAAAACAAAAAAACTAAAGTTTTCCATAAACAATGTGAACACCAATAACCTGGATAAAGGAACTGAACGGCAGCCTCGACACCATGACGGTAAGAAATAGCAATACGGTAAACGAAACGTGGAAAATATTTCGAGAACACATAATATTAAAATAATAGAAAAGAAAACAGCAAACAACACGAAACGAAAAGATGAAAATGCAAAAACAACACAGATAAAAACAAACAACAGGAAATAAAGAACACAATCAAGAATGCAAAAGAAAAGTGGATGGCGGATAGATGCAAGGAAATAGATGATGATGAATAGATGATACCTTTAACATGTACAGAAAGGTCAGGGAGGAGCTGGTCGGTTTAACAAAAGAGCCCCTAGTATCTTAGTGGACAACGCAGGCAAAACCATTATAGACGAAGATGAAGTTCTTAATACATAGAAGATTTATCAAAGACCATAGACCGACCACGATGACTGTTATAGACGACAACGAAGGACCTGAAATCTTAAAATCTGAAGTCTTATTTAATATAAAATCTGCAAAAACAAAAAAAAAACAACGGGACCTGTAGAACTCCTTCAAATTATCAACGAGAAAAACATTGATATCTTAGTTAAACTTTTTAACACTGTATTTATAACAATTTTCAAGAAACAACAACCCAGGAGGTGGAACGATCACAGATTAATAAGCCTGATGAACCACACACTAATAAGAAACAAATGCGAAAGTGATTTAGACGAGACCCAGTTTGGCTTTAGAAATGCCCTTGGTACTAAAGAAGCAATGTTTGCTCTGAATGTTCTGCTCCATAAATGTCGACACTAACGTAAGGATGTTTTCGTGTGTTTTATTGATTATGAAAAGGCCTTCGACAGAGTTCAACACGAAAAGCTTATAAATATATTGAGAGACACTGGTGTTGATGACAAAGATTAACGTTTAATTAAGAACCTGTACTGGCGATAGAAGGCAGTCGTTCAAATCAATAGAAGATTTACAGATGAACGTCACATCCAACGAGGCGTTCGACAAGGATGTGTCCAATGTTGTTCAATCTATATTCTGACAAAGTCTTTAAAGAGGCTTTATATGAAAAAGAATTCGAGGTGAAAATCAACAGCGAGCTGATGAACACCATTCGCTATGCTGACGATACGGCATTTTATGCGATGATCTTCAGGGTCTCCAAAATCTCATAAATTCTGTGTAGTGGGACAAAAATTAAGACTGAATACAAATGTTGCTAAGACAGAGTTTATGGTCTTTAGCCGTCAGCCGTTCCTCAGCACGTCACTACCGATAAATGGACAGAACATTGAGGTAGTATCCAATTTTAAATATCTCGGATGCTACATCACCGAGCAACTCGACCCGGATAAGGAAATTAGATGCACGATTAAATCGGCTCGCACAACGTTCCAGAAGATAAGATCACTGTTTTGTAATGACAGCCTGAGACAAAGAATGATTAAATGTTACATTTGGTCTGTGCTCTTTTACGAAGCTGAAGTCTGAACACTGAAAGCTGTCACAATCAACCGTCTAGAGGCATTTGAAATGTGGTTACATAGGAATGCTAAGAATACCATGGGTGGCTTTGCAAGGAAATGAAGCAAGCTTCGCCAGGGCAAATACAGTTCGTCAACTTTTAACAACAGTTCAATGCCGAAAACTAGCATATCTCGGCCATGTTCCCAGAGGGAATCGTTACCGGCTCTTACAGCTTATAATGAAGGGCAAAATAGAAGGCCGCAGGAGCATAGGAAGAAAACAAATCTCCTGGTTACAGAACATCAGAGAATGGACAGACATACATAGCGTCGAACAATTGTTTAGAGTGGATGAAGACAGTCAGGTAGACCTGACAGGGCACAATAAGAAGAAGAAGAAGATTTCTCAGGTCATCTTATGAAAAAAAGTTCCCATAAACATACGTCCGAAAAAACATTGTTTCCAAAATACAAGGTGTTAAACTTTTTGTCTAAATTGTGTTTTTGTTTAAATTAAGTCTAACTAGATGAAAATGACTAAGTCCAGTAGCATGAGGGGGGCAACTTAATAAAATTATAGACAATAAAAATGTACGCCACAACTGTCTTGAGATAACTTTTTTATCTCTTGTATTTTTTTCCATAATATGTTGCTTCGTTTACGAGATAAAAATTTAAAACATTTTTCATGCGTCTCGTGTCTCTTCCCAAGTTCACCAAAATTTGTAGCATCACTTTAAAGGTGCCGACAAATTTTGTCGCTTCACTGTGGTGGCTATTCTCGACCTAAAGTTTGATTTCCAAACCAGCTTATGAAGAAAGCTATTTTTCATAAAAATTAGTGACAATTTTTAAAGAAACGTGTGGTGTCAAACCAATAACCCAGAAAACATGATATTTCATTAAAATGATGAACGCACATGCCATTATTTTTCATTTGAATTCAATACTATCCTGTCTGGGGACAACCACGCAAACAAATAAACAACCTGGCGAAACGAACCTAGGAGTGGCTTTTATAATAACGGCAGACATAAAACGAAGTAAGTGTGTAGGTATAATAAATCGAAAGGGTTTCTCTGGGTTTGAAATTATTGTGCTCACGAGACAACATTAAATAGAAGGACAGAGTTTTGCGAGCACAAGGTGTGGTTAATGATGGGTCTTCATCATTGAACACCTTTTGCGAAAGGAAAGTATCTTATTACAGGATGAACAAACACTCTTTTGTCGATACTTGTATACAATATTTATTCAACTATTGCTAATAGAATATTTCCTCTTAAGAAGTAGGTATTTGAAATAGCATGTATAGGTACCTAGTTAAAAGAGGAAGTTGAATAGTTAATAAGCTTTTATGTGAATGTAGATTGTTATCAGACAGATGTATCTAACAAGACATATTTGTATCAACTTTCAAAGAATCAGTGATCTATTTTTTTACGACTAATGTGTTAGGTTATACTCTATTAAACCAATGAAAAATTATTCAATATTTCGAATAAGTTTAAGAATTCTGAATTTTTTTATTTTGTGAACCTTTTTTAAATTCTTTGCCTACGCTTAATGTTTCCTATATAAAAGCACCCAGACATATTCTGCTGCAGTATTTTTGTACGAAATTTGGTTAGAATATGTTAAGCGATTTTTGAGTTATCTTGGATATAGACAGACGGACACACAGACTGACGAAGTAATATAATTCTTGATCAAAAAATCAACAAAGAAAGCATTCAAGAAAAAAAAACTCTTAAAATGAAAACCTTAGTTTGTCTTAGTCGCTGTTTGCTTCGCCATATTTGCAAGAATCGCATGTAACAACTGTTGTCATATGTTGTTTGCAAACTGACCTATTGCAACTCTCGCAGATAATCGTCGTGGCTCGATTTTTTTCCTGCAGCAAATGAAACACCTCGCTCGTATTTTTACAGGTAGCTCCTCATTAGTGTCTTTTGCTGGTCTATTGTATTTTACCAGGAAACATTTTATGTCACTTGGCAACGACTGTATACTGGCACGTTCAGAGAGATATGTGTTCATCAAACCTAAGGAGAGCGCCTTCAAAAATTCTCTCCTGTGCTTATAAGCTGAATCCCCATGCGTTGAATTATAGATCAGTTAGCCATTGATTCCTGCGATGTTCAACAGTTGGAAGAATATAACCAAAGGTCATCGTCTTGTTCTTCTTGATACTGAGTATGTGCCACACATTTTATCAACCGTATCAACTCGTTATATTCTAAGATTATATCAGGCTTACTCGAAACTGGATCTATATCTCCTGCCTCGTGCATTGTTCAGATCCATACGACAGCTTTATTTGATTTCGGTACGTAGGAAACCAATGATATGTTTTTCTGGAATCCAAACAAGGAAGATTTCACAGATCTACTTTAATGGAGCAAAAAATTCAGGCGGTATTTCGCGTTTATTTATTTTTTCCATAGTCCCAATCATAGTAATTTTATATTCCAACAATTTTTTCGCTAGCGGATAACTTGAATACCAATTATCACACGTCAAATCACGATTACTACCTTTCACTTCTTTCAACAAGCGGTGAACAATTTCAGTAGGTGTATTTGGCATGTTGTAGGGACCTTCGGGTTGCTTACCGCAATAAACTTCAAAATTCGACACATAAAATGTTTTGCATCAGACAATACAAAAACTTTCACTCCATACTTCGCCTGTTTATTCGGAATATATTGAAGCGTCCACGGAAAGGTATCAAAATTTCATCAATTGTTACAAATTCGCCTAAAGTGTAGTTGTTCTTGCAATTCTCTACGAATTTATCTATGACTCATCTTATTGCAGCCAACTTATCTTTTTTCTTTCGTTCCTTGCAGTTTTATCATCAAATCGGATAACGGCAAGTATAAGCAGGAATCTGTTTTTACTCATACATGCCCGAAAAATTTCAGAATCGGTACCATCTGTGGTCCAGAGTTCCCAAAAATGGATATGATTTTGCTTCTTACTTCTTATGCCCCGATAACAATAGCAAACCCATGCATTTCTGATTTTTCTCATAAATAATTGAGACCTAAAATTCGAAATGTGTAGATTTGTGCATTCAGTTATGTACTCTATCATTTCAACTGTGAATATTCTCATAAAATTATCAACTTGCTCAGTATTTTGAGAGTGTGTTTGTCAGTCATGTTGAAGACATGATAGATTTGCTACTGCTTCGAATCGAATTTGCGTCCCAGATATTTATTGATAATATTACTGAGGAAGATATTATTTTGGCTTCTCGAAAGCTTAGGAACAAGTTTACAGCCGAACCAGATGCTATTCCATCATTTTTGGTAAAAGATTGTGCTTATGTTTTGGCGCGACCACTATGTATGCTTTATAATCTTATTCTCAAATCAGAAGTATTCCCTACTAAATGGAGGAAGGCCAAAGTATGTTTTGTCTTTAAGAGTGGTGATCGGAACTCTGTATCGAATTATAGACCAATTTCAATATTATCTAATTTTTCAAAGCTATTTGAAATTGTTATATATAATCGCATTTTTCCTCAAGTGAGAAATCAAATAATGCTTTATGCCTCAGCGGTCGACTGTCACAAATTTGGCTGTATTTACGCAGTTTGTTTGTGATGAGTTGGATAGATGTGGTCAGGTTGATGCAGTTTACACGGACTTTGCCAAGGCGTTGGATCGAATAAGTCATGTTGTGTTGCTGAAGAAGTTGGAGGGTTTTGGTTTTGGGCCGAGTTTAGTATCACTTTTTTCCTCGTATTTGTCTGAAAGATATCAATATGTATCATTGTATGGTTTCAACTCACATTGTTATAAGGCTGTATCGGGAGTACCACAGGGGTCCAATTTAGGTCCTCTTTTATTTTTAATTTTTATCAACGATTTGGCTCTGGATTTGACTTGTTCGGGACTCTTTTTCGCCTATGATCTTAAGATTTTTAAATCTGTAAACAGTGCTGAGGATTGTGAAAGTTTACAGCTTTGTCTGGATGCCATAAGAATTTGCTGTGCTGCGAACCGTTTGTATTTGAACCCCGACAAATGTAAGGTAGTTACATATACGCAGAAGAAAACGCCTCTGCATTATGATTATTGTATTGATGACATATCGGTCACACGTTATGATTATACGAATGACTTAGGAGTATTGTTTGATTCTAAATTTTCTTTTAATTACCATATTCGTTCAAATGTAAGCGATGCTCTAAGAATCTATGGCTTTGTTGTTAGATGCTCCAAACCCTTTGCTGACTTAAATATTTTGAGGATTTTATGGGTGCCACTTGAAAATGCCTGAAATAACTTGCTTATTTTATATTTTATGGTAGTATTGTTTCGGCTGCTGTACCAATCTTGAGAAGGCATGCATTGTGAGTGTGAATTTGATTTAATTGATTACTATTATTATTATTATTATTTTTAAGCGTAAAAGTGTGAGTTTTTATTTACCTTTATTAAGGCGCTATTATATTCAGTTGGCTATGTATTTCTCAATGATTGAGACGCAAATGTTTGATTATGTATGTGTATGCACATTATGATTTATTTAAGATATTGTTGCTCTGTAAATGGTAATACTGTTGAGCAATAAAGCATTATTATTATTATTATAACTTCATTTTGAATGTCCCTTGTTTGTTGTTTGGCACCGGGAAAGATTTTCACAAAATTTTCAGCGCTCACTTTACTGAATTTGCTTTTGTCTTGTTTTTGGTAAACGTGTAAGTGAGCCTGAATCATCCTGTATGTAATTAAACATTAGGTGTGTGCAATTAATTTCGTTTTTCTGTGGGATTTGCACGATCCACGACACTATACCTACTGATCAAAACCAAACATAATAATAAATTCCAATTGTCATATTCACAGCTAGGCGCTCCCGTTGGATGTGTATATACGTACCTACGTATACAATAAAAGAAACATAACAAGGGTTGGGACACGAAATATTATTATTATGGGCATATAGACCCGTCCGGGTGTGGTTTGTTTTCGAATTCATAATCTATAGGTATAGCGGTATAAGGGTAAGCTATTAAACCCCATTCAAAATTCTGATTAATTGTGTGAATGTTATGATGTGGTTTTCACGCTGTGTCATTTATACCCACACCACTTATTATTATTTAGACCTGCCTCTAGAAATTTATAACAATAGAAGATTTTGACAGTCTAATATTTATTTATATTTTCATTTTCCTTTACACGTTAACAACTGATTATTAAATTATGTTTTCATACAGGGTGTTTCAAATATTTATTGAATTGATTTATCAGGTGAGTTTATGAAAAAAAGTTCCCATAAACATATGTCTGGAAATGCATTGTTTCCCAGATACAAGGTGTTAAAGTTTTTTTGTAAATAACGGTTTTTCTTCTTTAAAATTTGGCGGCGTTGTTGCTAGAAATAGGGAGCTTATTGACCCTAACTAGATCAAAATTATTTAGTCCAGTGACAACTTAATAAAAATTATTCACAAAAAAATGTACGCCACTGACGGTAATTTCATTTCGACATTATCTTGAGATAATTCACAACATCAAAAATCATTTCAATTCATACCATCCGAAATTACAATTCACTATTGAAAACCAGAACATGCTGAATTTCCTATAGACACTACACTTCTTATAAAAACAGACAACTTGGTCACAACGCTATACAAATTACTTGTCGAACCACTCTATGAGCCATAAAAAAGTATAATCATTAGTCTTGCAGATAGAGCAATTAAACTCTCTGATCCCGAGTATAGAAAAAAAGATATCGACAAATCCAAAACCGTTCTAATAAAAAATAGCAATCCGAAAAAAACTAATAAACAACAAAACACCATTTTCAAAAAACGAGTGCATAAATTTTACAATAGAAATAACATAACACACAACAATGATAACAATATTAATTTTATGTCTCTACCTTATATTAATGGGTTGTCTGAAAATCTAAAACAAAGATTAAAAAATTACAATATTACCGTCTGTCACAAGAGTAATAATGTCCTAAAATCTCAAATATATACAAAATTAAAAAGTGAAACCCCAAAAAGTAACAATACCCACGTAGTACCTATACGAACTACTACTATGCAATGCAACCTGCAAACCAAACAACAGCTAAATAAGACGATTGGTAACCATAAGAATCCCAACACAGGAATTACCGCTCTAAAGAAACATCAAAAGACAAACATTGATTATGATATCACTACTATTCTTGCAAAGGAACACAATAAGAAAAAATGGAAATGCTAGAAATTATTTTTTACATAAAAAAAGACCAAAACAGTATAAATGATAGTGTCACACCCGGTATATTGTAATAAAAATATTGCATCCAGTCGAACTAATTATTTCTCACTAATTAATAATTTTAAAGTTCATGACTCTAACATCGGTATTGTATCTACGAAATAGACAAAATTTGCGGATTCACATTTTTCCACACAAGCGGTACGACACCACCGCGACGCCAGGTATACACAATTTCATTGGTCGATATTGAAAAGAGTGGAAAAAAGTAAAGTTATAAATTTGTATGCAACAGGAACTTAGGAGGAGATTTCTATTTGCACTACTGTGTAGTAGATTGAAGAGCCTCTCCAACTTCGGCGAAGTGAACTCGGAGTTTTAGAAGTAACGTAAAGTACGAGTAGTTTTCTAAATCTAATCAAGTAACAATTAACTGAGAGACGTAGTATATCACACATATTATTTAAATAGGTATTATATAAAAGTTCTCAATCACCACCAGTTTTTTCTGTATATTTATTTAAATATATTCAAGAAAAAGTACAAAAACTTTGAGCAAAATACATGTATTTTAGGCCATATTTGGTAGTACATACTATTACCCGGTGACCGGTGGCGCAAAACTTTTGATATGTGCATACAGTGTATACGAGTATACGGTGTAGGCGACGATAACAGTTGCCTGTAAAAATGCGAAGTCTCGGTAGTGGGTTCTAGCACCAGTGGTAAACCTATTTTGCAGTAGTTATATTATACCAACAGGTAATTATTGAATTAAAGGGGATGTTTTAAAGATTTAAGGTAGAAAATGAAATAAATTAAATTAATATAAGAATCAATATTATTTTTTTTAAAATTATGGAGTCAATAATAATAAATTGAGTATTTAATTTAGGGCCTACCTTGCCTACCTCGAGCAGCCGCCACTGCATTAAGATCCTCCTTATATTACCCTACGAATAACGCAACAAAAACCTAGTGAGAAATATTGTATTTGCACATTTCGGGTCAGAACTTGTAGGTACACCGTACAGAAATTTTAATTTTTTTATATCGAAAAACTAAAAAAAATTTTCATGCAAAAAGATGTCTTTAATTTTTCGGTAGGTACTCCTTAATAGTTTTTGAGTAAATCACAATTCAAAAGTCTACGCTCCTTAGCATATTTATTTTAATAAACAATGGGTTGGAATAAATTCATTTAAAATTCAGGAATTATTTTTTTGGGAAAACTCATGGTCACGTCGAGTTTAGTTTAGTCTCTTCATCTTACTGTTTACTGAAATGCCACATTCAACAGAGGAGATGCTGCAACCAGTTCTGCCGTCCGTAAAGACATAGAAAAATTCAACAAAACTGTGAATAAATGATTCAGTTCAATATAGCAGAAAATTAATAGAGCAAGAAAGAAATGCTAACAATTTCTAATTATGTTAAATTATAAAACGATCACCATTGTGCTCTGAGATCGCTGTAGGTGGTTGCTTGATTGCATTCCAAAAGTCATTAATTTTAAACGTTCTCATCATCATATTTCTATAGTTGACGTGATTATTTTAAATGCTGCATTTATGCGCATATATCTTAGGGATAATAATAATAAGTTATTATTACAGAATGGTAGTAGTGGTGAAGTTAAAGCGTAAAAAAAGAATAAAAATATGAAGAGGCGTCGTGAGAACAAGCTTATTTGGTTTTGTCGTCCCACTATGTTGCCGAATGTTGATATTATGAAAACATACAACAGCAATAATTATTATAGGAAGGTATTGTATAGGAAGAAAGTGGCTAACAAAAATTGGACATCTTAAAAACTCAAATGTTAAAGTAAATAATGTGTGTGGTCTTTTCAGTAGTAATACTCCTAGGGTCTTGATAATACCGAGATAATTTTGTCATAGAGAATGCCGAAAGCGTGTTGCTTGATAATAGCCCAAGGCCGCAGGCCGAGGGCTATTATCCTTGAGCAACTCGCTTGAAGGATTCTCTATGACGAGGATCTTGAGGTAGAAAATTTGGCATTCATTGAGTATGGCAAAAAGCTTCTTTTAGGAAAAATGCGGAACATTATTTGATAATGCCCATGATCGCATGTTTTCTCTTAGTTTTGCATTTTGTTCTAGCTCACTTGTTGTGCTTGAAGCATGATATTGATCACCAGGATAGGTATCCAATTCTCTATTTCGGCTACCCGCTCACCATCTAGTAATAATTCTTCCTGAGAATTTATCAGTGTCCACAATATTTTTTGGTGTCTTATTAATGTAAATATTGTCATTAATTTGACTAGATTCCATTACAGTTTCCTTCTCATTATTATAGTCACTAATGTTTTGCCATTGATAATTTATAATATTGTAATAATTAAGTTTTAATTTGCTATTAAACGCACAACTGCTTTTAGTTTTTTTTTTCCATTTGGACAACATTTGAAATCAGTGTATTATATAACAATAAATATCAGTTGAAAATAAATAAGACTATGTTATATATTAGTTCTAGGTAATGTTTATGACAGCATTTTAATTTTATAAAATATGCATTGGCAACATATTTATTTTTTTATTGTTTTTAATAAAATAACTAAAAAACAATTTTGTAATTATTAATTTGCGCACAAAACAGAACGGGAAACACTTTCCCGGTGGGCAAAATTATTCCCGTACCGTTTTTCATTCCCTCATAATCAGTGGCGGCTCATGAGGTCTGTAAGAGGTGTGCCCCGCAAGGTGGAAATAAGGCAATAACACCCAAAAATTTTTAAAATAAAGAATTAAAATGATAGGTTTTTTTAAGCAGTTAGAGTATCTCTCATCGTTTAAGCCGGGCCGGGTAGCCTAGACGGGATCATATAGTGACGACCGTCGAAGTGCAGCTCTGTGGAGCGCGGCTACAAACGGACCTGGCGGTAGCTCATCTAGGTTGTAGAATGAATGTTGTGTGATAGTAGAATGATAGTGAGTGCAGTATGGTCCTGAAAAGGCACAATAAGCCTTCAAGGCTGAAGTACGCCATTCGTACACGCCGGGGGCTTAAGTGCGTACCGAGGTGTGCGAGTGGAGGACCAGAAGGATGTTAAAAAAAAAAAAAATCTCTCATCGACACTGTAGATATTAATTTCATTGTGTTTTGTTTTATTTAGTTGCTGTTATAGGTTCGCAAACAATGTTAAAAACATTTTTACGGAATTGGACCAGATTTTCTATGGTAGGTATTAGACTCTGTGTCACTGTAATTTAATTTTAAAATGTTATGTTAGTGTGTTTGATCATCGTCCTTTTGTTAAATGTTTATTTTTATTTATACAACTTTTAGTTCATTGAGGTTTTATGTTTTTTAGCCTGATGATGTACATATCTTGCACAAAACGTTCCAATAGAATTAAAAATTCAGAAGTACTGACTCAAGAAAACTTGATAAAATAATTTTAAATATGTATGAAAGCCTTAAAAACGAACATGAAGAAGAATGTGATTTTGAAACCAGTGTTTTTCCTTTAAGAATACAGATATCGGTATGAATCAAAAAACAAGTTGTTCAGAAAAGATGGGGCTTCAAAATGTTGCAAAGAGATCATTATTCGGTCGTGAGTTTTTTCTACAGGGTGTTGAAAAGTTTAGATAGATGTTGAGAGTAAAATGCAACTTTTTGTTCACCCTTGTATAACAACAAATCCGCTCGATATGTTAGAAGTTTCGATATGAAAAAATGATGACAATAAAACGGTCTAAAACTCGAAAAAAAAATTGTCAAAATTGATGTAATACTAAGAAAGTTATTTAGGATTGATTTTGATTTGATTTGGTTAATATTGCGGGGCAGTGTATATTTATGTATATATAAATGTGCCTTTATTTTCGCTAAAATAATGATACGCCCATGCCTCGAAACTGATAAATGTATGCCGGCGAAAGTTTTCTTTACGATTTCAATTGAGCTTATAACGACCATAATATTAAGTGTGAATCTTATTTAAGAAAATTTTGTTCGCAATATTGCCGCATCATTTGTCTGATAAATAGAAGACCGCCCATACTAAACCCTACAGACAACCTAAAGGCATTTATGCTGATGATTTAATGTAGAAAAACAATAACACATTGAATATTTTGACATTCACGATTCACGGCTCTGACTTTCCTATTACCGTTATATCAATAAAATGCAACAATTATCAACAATGGTTCTTATGTCAAGATTCTATACTGATTTTTTATTATTCTGTGACAAAATAATCATAACAATACTGCATGCAACTATAGAAGCGTATATCCGCATTTGCGTACTAGTTTTGAGGTGCCTGTACAGGGGTCACAGTTTAATATAAGTACAGTTACTTCACTTCGTGTCGGAATGTTTTATCTCTCTGTCTTCAAAGCAATTCGCCGCTACTATACTTATAGTATAGTATCTTATAGTATATATAGATATAGTATATATAGTAGCGGGCCAGAAATGTGGCTGGGATTGCGACGAGTCTGACTCTTCTTATATATAGTTATTATTCTATGCTATTAGTGTATATTGTGTTGTATAACCTGAAAGAGCAAAAGAGAAGAAAAGGACTTGTGTGCGCTCTATTTTGTTTTGTCAAATCATTTTTTATCTCACTCACTTTCGAACTTTCGTGTAGTAAACATTTCAATATATCATGTTAATTGTTTTATACAAAAAAGTTGTTTTAATTAGTATTAACTACTTTAAAAAGTGATTCAAATTGTATTCACATAACGTTAAAAGTGAAAAATACATGCGTACATAGATGCCCCCGTATTACGATTAATCTGTTATCTTTTATTGCTGCATGTCTCGATAGGCGGTATCTCTCTATAAATACAAAACAAAGGGTTCCGAAAACAGTGCTTATACTATTCCTTATATTTACGATGCATTGGCATAGAGATTCAGCTAAAACGTAACAATTGCCGATGATTTATATAAATAAAAGAACTAAAATCTTTACAGAAAGTTTTTCTGCTCGCAAAAAATCCCTTCTATCCTATAGCCTACTATTAGGGTGCAGGAGGTAAAAATAGAATAATGGCAACAGGGCTACTACGAAAGATGCCACACAAAGAGAAGAAAATGCTGAGCATTAGCAAAAAACAAAATAACTAAGAATAAAATACTTCTCCATAGTATATGTGTGTCCATATGCACTTGCACCATTTTTATATTTTTTAATGGTAGACTCTGAGTCGTATGATGGCGCCAGAAGAGATATCTACATACATGAGTAATTTCAAATTACATGCAAATATGTGATGTATAACGGCAACAACATTATACAACGTCAGTAATAATATATTATTGAATTATAAATGTTTGAGATTAAACGTCGTTTATTGCTTAATTTGTTGATCTATACGTAGAACGAGCGCCAAACAACAATAATTTTCAAAGGGTTTTATTAAAACAGAACAATATGAAAATTCGAATTGATCGAACCTACATCAAGTTGAATCATTTGATTGGGTTTCCCTCAAATGATGAAGTCTGAATCATGACATAATTATACAATTATAAGTATCATTAAATAATTAAACATAGACTTTAATTTAAAAATTGAACATGCGCACTTCCAAAATACGGAAATAGGATGCGATAAAACTAATATAGGTATTAATAGTGTAAGGACAGAAGCTTGAATCTGAGAGAGAGAAAGCGGCTAAATATTTAAGGCATTAAAATTAAAAAAAAAATGGAATTACAAAATATTCGGGGCTATAAGAAACATGATTTTATTTTAAGGATATTAAGGATATGTAGTGTGTGTCAAAAAAACGTCATATATATTAAAAAAAAAACATGTTTCTTGGAAAATATTCACATTAACCTCAAAACAAAAATACTGAAATAATAATACTTATATTCAATTTCAATTATTGAAAATACTGAAAACTCTAATTTGAAACGTAACAAACACTGAAAACTTGTTTATACCATTACGTATGATATACCACCTATTTTTGAATTGAAAATGGCTTTAAATTTAACAATAAAAAAATCCGAGCCGTATTTAAAAAACAGAGTTGATGATGGTTTCTCAAAAACGAAACGTCGTAGTGACAATTTGTAAACGCTATCTTTCTCTCCTCAAAAAGTAATAATGAGGAAGTGTTTTTAATTTTTTTATATCTGTAAAAATAAGGTCAGAAATAAATAAAAACTAAAATCGCAAAAAAACCGTTTTTTCAAAAATTCTCGAAAACGGCTAAAGTTACTATACTTTTGTAAACACCATTTAAAAGGTAAATTGTACATGCATTGACAATACCAAAACAGTTTACTGCTAAATCAAACACCCTTTCCAAGGATTAAAAATAAATAAATAATTTCTATAACACATTGAATGAAAAACTTAAAAATACTACATTCTAAGCAAAGATCTTTTGTAAGACATGTGAAAGCAAAATACTCATTTCTTTTTGGTTAATACCTAAGTTGTAAATAGCTTCCACGACATATCCGACCTCAACGTTTACACAACGTTTTTATACGCCCCCGAACTCATATGCCAAAATTTAGCCCTATCGGTGGAAGACCCGAAGGGTGGGGTAAGTAAAAATGTCCAAATCGATTCAGCAGTTTGCGAGAATAATCTTTGCAATTGTGCCAAATTTTACTGGTACGTTAATTTTGATCCGAAGTGTATTTATGGAATTTATAGCATAGCAATTAATTATAATCCCATATCATTGATGTTTAAAGCAATGTACATAAAAATTTCTTGAAGAAAAACATTTCCCTATATATTTCATTCTCTCTTTATTATTGCTCTCTCGGTTTGTTCCCATTGATGTTTTAATTATAATAATGTTCAATGGGTATTTGTGCATTCATTCATGTCGATTCGAAAGCAAAATTTTTCAGTTCAAGGCGAGATAGACACAGGGTCAAAATGCTGCTATAGTACATGTCGCAACTGTTTTTTGCACATATTACCATACAATCCATACATACATGAGGATGCATGAATCTCGCATCCAAGACAGCTGTGAGTAGTGTTTTTTTTTTTGAGACATCATTCATTGTCATGGATATGGGACATTCATGTTGTCTGGGAGCAATCCTACAGTGTGTCCGATATGTATTGATGGATTGGTTCAATGATGTTATATTCAATATAAATTGGAAAATATAGGGTATAACTTTTTTATAAATTGACACATTCTTGCCTGGTTTGAAAGATAAATGATTAAGCTGTCGAAAGACATTTATTTTTTTGACATTTCCAAAAATTCGAGATGGCGGAGATACAATGAAACATTGGTAGTGTTCAACAGCTGCTGGAGCTTGTTTGGGCCACTCTGTCTAACTGTAGTCAAATTTCCCTAAAAGATCTCTATTTTATTATAAAAAATCAGATTTGTCGAGAATTTCCTAATTTAAGTTTATCAAAAATTCATCGATTTAAAGAAATTATACTGCAAACCTGACCTATTGTTTTTCTCTGTATTTTTTCATACATTAAAATTCTTTTATTGTGTGGATATAAAGTTTCTCAGATATTACAACAATTTCTAGATAAATAAAAAAAAATGTACAGTGTATGATGTAGCAAAATAAGACCAACTCTAAAGTTGCGACAAATTGCCGCAGCCACCATGACGTATTGGCTGAATTTTTCGCATTCCCTTAACAAACGATCCAGAGCAATATCACCTTTCGTTAGTTGCTATCTACTGCGAATTTGTTGGAGGGTGTTAAATTTATTTAATTCCTAAATGACGACTTCTTGTAAGCCGCTTCTGTTTTCACAGCTTCTGTTACTTTAAATTAATCTTCTCTGTTGTTATATTTTAGGACCTATTAATTTTTAAAAATATTTGTCACTGACCATCTGAAGCTTGTAAATTACATTTAACCCAAAAAGTTACAAATACAGTCGCCACTGTTTATAGTGAAACTCATTACAGTGCAATTTTTTAAAGACCTAGAATATTTTAATGAAACTTAATGTAAAAAGCCCTGCATATAGTGAATCTTTAAAATAAAATTTTTGCCGGCAAAAATACATAAAAATGTATACATTTTTATCCATTTATTGAGATCTTGGCCTTTTCGGGTTTCCCATTTACATTTTTATATCGCATTCTTTTGAAAATGTTCTTAATGCGTTCGTAACGCCTAATGGTAGGCAATAAAGCAGGTAGATTTCTTTGAGACACCTGGGGAATTCCCTACCCATTTTATAGTCGAGGCCTATATAGTAGATCGCAAATTTAGGTTCAGTTGGTTTTTGTTTAAGAATCAAATAAGATGTCCAAGCGTGTATGTTTAAGTTTAGCTGAGAAAATTAAAGTTTTATGGAGGATTAACGTCCTGGCTGCAAAAAAATTTATATTGCTGCAAATTTCGGTGTTTCCCCTAGTTGTGTATCTCTGATAGTAAAAACTCGCGAAACTATCATCAAGAAAATTAATGTTCCAAACAGTCGAAAACGAGTACGGGTGTGTTCTTACGAGGATATAAATGAATCAGGTTTACGATGGTTTCAAGGTCCAAGTACCAATATTGGAAAATTTAATAAAGCCAAAGGCTCTACAAATTGCTAAAGAATTTAACTGCGTTAATTTTCAAGCTAGTGAAGGGTGGTTGAATGTCTGGAAGACTCGCAATGCGATTGATTTCAAAACGGTGTCTGGCGAGAGTGCAAGCGTTAATCAGGGGAATTGTGAAATTTGGACTGAAACTGTTTAAAAAAATGTATTGAAAAAGTAAGAGCAAAAAAACGTTTTCAATTGTGATTGATTTTTAAAGGTTTACCAAATAAAACTTTCGTTTTTAAAAGTGATAAATGTTTTTGTGTTAAAATACGTGGAGCAAACATGGATCGCTCAGAAAAACTGGAATTACTACTCATAGGTAAAAGCGAAAATCCCCATTGTTTAAAAGGAGTTAAATCTCTTGGAGTTAAACTACGCCAATAATAAAAAGGCATGGATGACTTCGGAGACTTTCGAACGATGAATTAAAGAACTGGACATGAAAATGAAAAGCCAAAAGCGAAAGATTGGGGTGTTTATAAACAATTGTTCTACACATCCAGTTAGTGTAAGTAAAAAATTAACGAATATTGAATTAACCTTTTTTTCCACCAAACATAACCTACAAATTGCAACCTATGGACCAGGGTATTATAAAAAACATAAAACATCATTACCGAAACAGAATACGTTTCAACACCGTAAATTTGACATTTTTTCGATTAAGTTTTGGTCATGTAAAGTTAAGATATCAATGGCATACTCTCGTAAATTCAACCATTTTCACAGTTAAAACCCAAAACTTTCTCGCAAAACACATCAAGTTGCGATGTTGACTAAAATTAAATTGTCAACATCGACTTAACATACTTGTATCGAGGCACAAAAAATGTTTCTTATCTCTTTCACCTCCATTACAATGTTTACTAAAGTATTTCCTGATAACAAGTAAATGTAAACTAAAATTTAAAGCAAACAATTGGTCTTTACTTTATGCAAAAGTTGGTGACCACAATGGCCCTCATAACCTCCTTAATTAAGTTTGGCACAACCTTTTTAGAACACCCTGTATATAAAAATAATGTAAAAATGTGTAAAACTATATCTTAATTATTGTGATAAAAATGTTAACATAGTAAATATAATAGAAAGCTGAGCACACAGACGTACTGAAATTAAATAACAAGATGATAAGCAACACCTATCAGAAAATAAACAAAATAAATGGGAAAAAGATAGTGGTTATATAAATATGTTTATTTTTATTAAGTGTAAATAATTCAGGGGAAATAAGTGATAATCAAATATTTTACAAAAAAAAAATACCAAAATAATATTTTCACTAGTTATACACACTTTCATGAAGATGCTATCATTGGTATTGGCGAAAGGTTTATCACAAATTCTACACAAGACGATCGACAGCTTGACAACCTGATAAACTACATAATATTCAGTAGACGGCCTCGGAAATTTACGTTTTACAAAAGTTAAATATAGGAATTTTCTTTTTTCGTTATAACTTTTACTTACATTTTACCAATTTTTGCAATTTTGATCTTGTTTAAAAAGGGCAATGACTATGCTGTCGAAAGAAATTTTATTTTTTGACATTCCAACAAAATTCAAAATGGCGGACGTAATCAAACATTTCCTAGCCCCATCCCCTAGCTTTATTACTGTAATGTATTTTCAATCAAGTTTAAATAACTTTCTTTCCTGATTTTTTGAAAAGTTCACTGTATCAATGAAAAAAGTTGCATGTAGAGACAAATTTGGTATTTTTCATTATCTTTGTATGACTTTTCTAGTATCCGAAACGTAGCATCTAGAACAAGAAGAGTTGATCCAATGGTTGCAATGTTGTATATGTTTATGACATTTATTTTTCCACAATAAAGTATTTCGTTTTATATTTTAAAATATATTTATATGGCTTAATATGGAAAATGTAATATTAATTTGTTTTTTTACAATAAATTTCCTCAAAAACAAATAGAGTATGAAAATGTTGAGTTTAATTACAAATTTCTATAAAATTCCATCAATTAGAGAAAAATATAATGAAGCGTAGGTGACAATATCATATACTAATGGTGACAAATCAGTATGGTAAGTACAAGTATGATATTGTTATGATAACAAGACAATGTAGTCAGGTAATGTAGCCCCAGTGACCAGGCAATATTAGATTGTAGACATAATCTATCTGATTAGGGTAACAATATTATATTGTAGAGATAAAGTAACTATCTGGTTAGGATAACAATATTATAATGTCATGTAAACTAAGACAATCTGGTTAGGGTGACAATACAATAATGTGGTCATTGTAACAATACAGAAATAACTATCAACACAATTTGCATAACTATATACAAATAGGTCATAATGACAAAACATCTGGTTGTGCCTATACTAACTTGAATTCTGGTTAAGATTCTTGTTACCAGAACAATAATTTCTTTCCGTGTACAATGTGAAACAAATTGCACGTAGAAGCTTACGATGCAATGTTGACATAGATTTATCAAGTAGGTACTTAAAATTCTAAATATGAATTTCGTCATTTATTTATAATATTTGGCAGCTCTGAAACTCTCATGCAGCCGCCCCTGTATATGGGTATTTTATAATGAAAGAAGGAGAAAAACCAGCACGAGCTCTCGATGTCTAAAAACACGAAATATTCTTATTTTTCATCATGTCAATTTTGTTTAGACTGATTAAATGCCAGAGAGTACCAGTAGCAAATAGTTTAACCAGTTCATGGATGCATGCTACCTATAAATCAAAATCAACTAAAACGAACATGTTTTTCAAGCTATGCGTTAAAGAGGCTGCATTTTCCATGCTTCGTTAGAGCTGTATATGAGCGCGTGGAATAAATTTTATTAATAATCCCTAGACATACATGAAACTCTACATTATGTTCTTATATATTGTGTAATAACTAGGTAGTTAACGACTATAGTCAAGACAAAAAAAAAACGGAAGATTTTTTAAAATCGTCATATTATCCCAACATAAAGTAGATATACCAGCAGCTTAGCAGTATTAATGAAGTTATGATAGTTAAGTTATGGTAATTGAAGTCAACAGGCCGTGGAAAATTTAACGTGTATATGTATATACAAGGTGATACAAACCATAGCTCGCTGGGTTGAGCAAGATTTCACTCTGTGGCTCCTCTTAAGCAAATCTAGCTCGTTTTTATGTTTATGGGCCTAACTCTATACTTGCCGGATTTTTTAGAGTTTCCATAAGTCAATCAACAATTGGTTGATCTATGTTGTTTCTTACTTAAAATTGGGCTATTACGGTATAGATGGCGCAGACACTTTTCGTAGGATCTTACGTTAATACGGTTGCCTAGTTGGTCAGTCAATGACAGTACCTACATTTGCCATTGAAAATTTGACGAAATAATCTACTGTCTACTACTAGACGGTAGTCGAGTCAGCTGTTTTATCTTGTTTATAATTCAGATTTCTAATGTCACAAGAAAGCAGTTGTTACAATAAATCCATAACAGTCAGAAACAGTCAGGATTCTAACGTTGTTGATAAGCGGTGTAATTGATTTGCGCACAGTCCGGACTGTTATGGACTCTTGTGGAAACAAACCTCAAATAGGTATCAAATTGGCCATCCTAGTTTAGATCGCACCCCTTGTTGCGTTGGAATGATCGCGACTCAAACTAATGGGAGACGACTCTGTACAGATTTAGTATGCTGTACCTCGTCCGGGGCAGCGCTGTGTTGATTTGGTAGAATGTGCCTCGCTCGACGTACAGATATGGAGTAAACGTACGAGCGCCAGAATGTTGTGGAACAAACGACTATTTTCGAGACAAATGATTTTTTTTTTAGTTATTTTTAGCCTTTTCCATAAATCTTTTTAATTTTAGCCATTGGCAACAATGTTGTGTGTAAAGTGGTGTAATTTGATGCTCATTCAGGGATAGTTTCGGTCTCAAGTGTTGAGAACACTGACTAGTAATGAAGTGAATAGTGTATAGTTAAGAACAGTGTTGTGAAATATAAATAGTAGAAGTAAATATAGTGAAAATGAATATAGTTCTTTTAAGTTATTAGTTTATTTAAGTGTTTAGTTTTTAAGTGTAAATAAATTAATTTAAATTAAAACTCGTTATTATTTCACACATCGAACTCAGAAAAACGTTAGATTATTGTTCGCTACAATTCTACATGTGGGACACCCTACGTCACAAATTATTCGCTACAAATCAACTGAAATAGTCGATTCGAAGCGTTACCTCTGTATACTTATGAAATACTACAATATCGTCCAGTATAACCTAACTTTTCATAGTTTTCTTATAGAGAGAGGTGTTGGGTGTGCGGTTTGTTTTTTTAATTAAGTTAAATATCTCCTTACCGATTTCTATTAAATTTGGCAGCGTTGTTGCTAAAAATAGGGAGCTTATATGGCCCTAACTAGATCCAAATTATTAAGTCCAGTGGTCTTATGAGGGCAACTCAAAAATTATCGAGAAAAAAAAGTATGCCACTGACTGTAATTTATTTTTAATACTTTCTTGATATTTGATTTAAAACCCTTATTTAGAAAAAAATACTTATCTTGGAAACACTGTTTTTCCGGACGTACCTATATTTATGGTAACTGAGAAATGACCCCCTTAAATATTGCCGCGTCTTTTTGGAACACTCTGTATAAAGATGTTTAATTGAGTCAATAATAGCAAGTATTATGGGTGTTTTATATTAAATATTATTAAAATTCTTTTCGTACTTAGTCTTATTGCAATAATCTCTCTGGGAACTAATTTAAGTAACACATAAATATGGCTTGAATCATTTGCAAATATTTCCGTAAGATGAAATTCTTAGAACTGCCAATTAACTCTTTATATCTATGGCTGGATAATAAGTAATTTGGTTTGGTATTTCAGTTTTAAATTACAAAAACCAAACATGAACTTACCGCTTGAATACTCTAATGAGACCATCAATTATATTAATAATTATGAGTTAACACATTATACCGGATCGTCCAATTAAAAGTGTCCACCTTGAATATTTTTTAAGGGAATTTGTTAAAAATTATTAATGTACAGGTTGTCGCTCGCTGCCAAATAAGAGATATCTCGTAGTAATTACCAGTGCTTATACATTCAACAAACTTTTCTCAAAATCTAGCTTATACAGGGTGTTTCTATATTCCACTGACAACGCTCTACCAAAGAAATCTCTCGCTAATTCATGCATTTTGATATAGGGGCATTTAATTGGCCGTAATTCAAAAACTCCTTTAAATATATTGGCAAATGAAAAGGCTGTCGCATTCACTAAATTGCTTTTAATCAATAAAACAGGTTTCGACCCTAGCTAGGGTCATCATCAGTTAGGTAGAACAAGGAGGAGAGCAACATTACTTAATTATTGTATACCAGAAATTAACATTATTAACTTACCTATGTGGAGAGGTTACAAGATTTTTTGTAACATAATATATCGAAGAATTTAAATATCTTATAAATTAACACAAAATAAATCAAACTCATGAGGTTCCTTGTTCTTTTTACGAATCATAAGGTTAAATTTTAGAAATCTTAAAAAGATATTTCTTAATTAATCAAGAACTGCAATTTAACAAATGTGCGATATGAAATTGAAAAACAAAATGGGAAGGAAAGGTCAAGCACTGTCATGATTAACTGTGAAGTTAATCTTATATTAGGTTTCGTACAGAGTCTAACAAGTTACTAATTGCTGGTTGAAGGCCTAAGTTGGAAGTGGAAGTACATTCATAGGTCACGGTAGAAGCTAAACTGATATTGGCTAAAAGCAAAGAAGTGGAATGTCATTGGTCCAAGTTGGTAAAATGTCAAAATTTATACTAGTGTTTTACATAATAAATAAGTATAGCAATGTCCATTATATTATAGGTTATCTTATTACAATATAAATTTCAAACAAACTTTAAGGAGCTATAAAAGGGAAAGCTATCAAAATCAGTCTGTTCGTTGAGACAGTCCCCTTTATGACATCCTTTAAATATTTTTTTCACATTTAGTGACCGATATGGTCTTTAAAAAATGCATATTTTGACATAAACAATATTTTAAAAAATGAACCAGTGCCATGCTATAGGGGTTAGTAATACTTTTTATCCCCCTATTTTTTACGCCACTATACATATATCTTTTTAATTTTCTTTAATTCCCTGTTCAATTTTGCTTAAAAAAGTAATGAATTTTTATGGATCTAAAGTGAACGGTTTTGCAGGAATTTGCCTCTAAACTAAAGTCTGCAAGTGCCTGAGATACTGTGTAACATTACATCAATTTCGAAAATTTGCTATAATTCAAAAACGCCTATGAATATTTTTTTGAAATATCGTGACCGATATGTTATTTAAAAAAATCATATTTCAACATGAACAATCTTTTTAAAAAATATCCAGTAGCATGCTATAGGGGTTAGTGACACTTTTTATCCCCCTATTTTTCACGCCACTGGAATAAATATATTTTTTTAAATTCCCTGTTCATTTTTGCTTAAAAAAGTAATAACTTTTTATGGGTCTAATTGTAGCGGTCTCTAAATTTGAAAAACATATTTAAAGGAGTTTTTGAATTCTGGCAAGCTTTCGATTTTAAATTTGAACCTTTGACACCCTGTATCTGTATCCTTTATGGGTAATTGCCCCTATATCAAAATGCGTGTCGAATATAGAAACTGTAGAACAGATTTCCTACTCTGTGTGCGAACTACAAGAAAATTCGACTGACTTTTTTTTTCTAAACAAGGTATAGTCTTTCTAATCTTAATTTAAATTCTATAAATTTAATGATTCTACCAGGGCTATCCGTTCTCATACCTCTTTACATTAGAAATGGGCATCGATTGCAGCGTTTTTTTGATACATTTCTCCCTCGTATATAAGACCTATAATAAATCAGGTCTACCAAAGGATACCGACAGTAATAAAAATAACTACAGTGACTGGAAAAAGTTGGTTTAATGATTAGAGTTTGCAAATAAATATAATATGAATGAAACAAATAATTTTTGGCAACGTGTTATTTTCTCAGATTAATCTAAATATAATCGGATGAACATCATATGGTATGGCGAAGACTTAATGTGGAATTTAAACAAGAAAATTTGTACGAATTCGTTTGGCTCTTATTATGAGCTCGTCAGAGTACCAAAGTCGTTGCCCATCTGCAATATCGGCCTGAATTTAAGCAAAGCGTGAAGATATCAATATCAGTTTAACATCTGTTTCCACCATTGAGTTTTTCATGAAATTTAAGCCTGGACAACGCATGTCCCTTTTTATGATAGAAATGCATGAGTTCCCATAAGAAATCGTCCAGTTTGGGCCACCCTGTACATTGTACTATTATGATATTCTCCCAATTTATAATTATCTTAAAAGAACACAATATAAAACAATATGGTTACAGAGAATTATTACTTAACGTATATACAGACTAATAAAAACCGTGCATTCCATGTCCAGCTACAATATCAATTTATCTACCTATACCTACAACTTTTGCTATTAGACAAGTAAATAATACTTATAACGTTTTATAAGAGCAAGTTTACTGTTATTTTTAGTTCCATTCGGTTGATTCTGTCGCATAGAGGTATTGTTTAATAAAACAGTTACTTATAGCCGTTTGCATCAACAGTTTTAGGCAGCTACTAAGATTATATAAGGAAAAATACACGTTGTATTTTAATATCCCGATCCAGGGAAAAGGTTTTATCTTTGGCAGAGAGAAGTGAAACTCGTTGTGCTCGTAGCACCCTGTTAAAAACTCAAACCAGCACCAGTATGTAAATTTGTGGTGGTTCACCCTGTATCCGTCGTACTTAGAGTAGTGTAGTGGTGTCGTTTAGGTTCATTGAGCCACTGTTCACTTCGGCGAAGTCTTTTGTGAATGACTCTAATCTCGAGGTCACCCAGTTGTCCCAAACTTTTGATGAAGTTGATGATCTCTCTGAGGCCCAATTCCCTTGCTTCTGCGTATAATAAAGTCACCCATACAATGTATATATTATATCTTTTGCAGAACAGTGCCATCACAGAACACGTGTTTAATGGTCTCTGTTGCTTCTTCCCATTATTTATCGTCCTTAAGATTTAAGATTAAAATTAGGAGTGCGACATGATGATCTATGGTGTTCCTATGTCTTGAGTTACTTGAACTGTGTGTCTATCAAGTTGTAGAGCTCTTATACACGCCAGCAATAGCTTGGCTGGCTTCAGGGACAACACGTCTCCATCTTGCATGAAGCATGTGTTCTTTGCATTGGCTTCTGATAGCGGCGCATTCTGTTGCTAGATGATCTGTATTCGTGGCTCTCTTCTAGGCCTAATCGCTGATGATACCGTAATTTTAACGGAAAACCTGGAAGATCTACAAAGAATCATGGACAAACTTGTTCGATATAGCGAAGAATACGGCCTTACACTCAACGTAAACAAAACAAAGTTCATGAAAATAACAAAGAAGGTCCAGACTAACAACGAACAGATAATCGTCAAAGGTGAACCCATCGAACAGGTAGAGAAGTATACTTATCTTAGAACAACAGTTACTTGTAATAACGACTACACGAAAGAAATAAAAGCACGCATAGAAATAGCAAGGTCCAATTTCAATAGCATGAAAATAGTTTTGTGCAATAGAGGTCAAAGCCTAAAACTGAGACTGAGACTAGTTAGATGTTATGTTTTTGCCACTCTGCTTTATGGCGTCGAGGCATGGACTCTGAACGCAGAAATAACCAAAAGACTAGAAGCTTTTGAAATGTGGGTGTACAGAAGACTACTGAAGGTGTCATGCGTCGATCGGATAACTAACTTAGAAATACTTGAGCGACTAAACATAGAAAGAGAGTTGTTAATAACAATTAAAAGCAGAAAACTGCAGTATCTCGGCCATGTGACTCGTGGACCAAGATACGCCTTACTTCAATTGATAATGCAGGGAAGGATCCAAGGTACAAGAAGCGTGGGTAGAAGAAGGATATCCTGGTTGAGAAACTTGAGAGAGTGGTTTGGATGTTCCTCGATAGAGCTTTTTAGAGCAGCTGCATCCAAAATAAGAATTGCCATGATGATCGCCAATCTTCGTCGCGGAGATGGCACCTAGAGAGAGAGAGAGAGGCCTAATCTTGCCATATGTTTCCTAAGACGACAATGTCGTGTAAGAATACGTAGCCCATTGTTAATAAGATCCAAACAGATTTTTGATTTCATCAGTCCAGGAATATTTTGCCATAGTATTGCTCTGTTTTCTTTGTTGCCCCTGATGCCAAACTACGACCCCATATAGCTTATGATAGGTATGATAATCATGGTGTACATCCATCACAGTATTTTGGGCTTACAGCCCCAAGTCTTACCTGCCAGATCTCTGCACAGCATCAGAGCTTTTGTTGCATTACTAACCGTTATTTCAACATGCTTATTCCAAAGAAGTTTACGTTCTAGGGCGATTCCTAGATATTTTACTTGAGACTTCTGTTCAATGACCTCAAAATTCAGGGTAATTGGTCTCATATTTAGAAGTTTTTTCGTTCGAGCGAATGGAATCGTTGCGGGTTTTGCAGCCCCACAGATGTACCCCATTGCTCAGTTATCTGTTTTATGTCACCACAAAGTGCTTTCAAATTTGTCCCTGGTTACATGACAAATCGTCAGCATATCCTAGACATTATGTGCGTTGATCTGTCAGTTTATATAGTTACTCCTCCTTGAGGCGTGCCACGAGTTGTTCTGATATGGTAGTGGTTTGGTCTACCATTTTGTAGCACATCCATCTAGTGATGGTTTTGTTCACCGGTCTTCTCTCCAAAGCACCCTCGAGGGAGACGCATGTGTTGTGTTCTCGAATGTGCCAGAGATGTTCAAGAAGGCGCAGGTTGCTGTTTCTTTGTTATCCAAATATCCTCGGATGATGTATGTGAGCTGATACAGAGCAGTCTCTATATATCTGCCTGCTCTATACGCATGATGGCTTCCAGAGTATCTGGAAGGGATTTTTCCGGAATCTAACGGTGATTTCAGGATTTTCATATGACCATCTTCTTCGTTGTACTTATATTTCTTTAATCCAACGACAATTTCGTCTTTTTTTGATCAGTCTCTGTATATAGAAACATAACACTCTTACCAGTTTTTACGAAAGTTCCCTTGATATTTTTTGTTAAGATTTCTTTAGCAGTTTTAAAGAACTCTTCCAAGTATTATCATTGTTCGTAATGTTCCTAACACATATTCAAACAGTGGGTACTATAGTACATCCTTTACAAAGAACAGGTAATTCGTTGAAATTTAACACATAGTAAATAGACGCAGGTAGTACTGTTCCGTTTTTGTATACGAATCGCTAATTGAACGAATACACCTATTATTGTATACAGGGTGACATAGAAAAAAGTACACAGTGCATAGTGCCACACAATAGAGGACACTAAAATAAGAAAAAAAGTTCCCATGAACACGGGTCCGCAAGGCCTTCGGTTAAAAGTGTGTGTGTTCAATTTTAATTTTTTTTAGGGTTTTTTTGAATATCTTTAGCCAGAGACGCAAGAAATGCATAAACTGTGGTATCTTAGTTTTGTGATTACTGATAGAGGGCGCTACATACAGGGTTCCATCCCTATTGAATCGGTCGTAACTTTTGTTTTTGCTTGAACAAAATAAGCCATTAAGTACATCTAAATTCTGCTAAATTCAAGTTGCAGATATTTTAATGATATTTTTAAATCAGCAGGAATTTCTCTTACACTGTTCTGCCTCCAAGTAAAACGTTGTGTTTACCCAACAACGAAACTCGCCAGTATCTTTCAAGAGATTACACGAGATTGAATACCAAACCCTAAAGTAAATTTTATAGGTATTTACAAGTATATAGACAGCATTTTATAGGTATATACAGGCTGTTAATAAATCAGTGGTGTCAAAAAGCAGACAAACAAAAGAATGCCGGAACGTAGGTAGCATTCGACTAGATGGGCGGGATGGAGAGTTGAAGAAAATATGAAAAAGCATAACGAGTACCCAACCTAACAGGTGCGTCAGACACGGCCGATTTAAGAGGTTTTAAGAAATCATTCGAACATACATAATTCTACAATGTGGTTTACAAAAAGGTCATTATTTAATACTATAGAATAATACTTTAAAAATAGGTAACCCAGTTTCCATCAAATTAAAACATTATCAATTATTATTTTGACAGTTAATGGTAGGTAAGTATCACCTTGAGGTGAGCTAGCCATCATCCCACAGAAGCAGGATAACTATATACGAGCAAGACTTGCTCTTGATATAGCGTGCTTAATGACTAGACCACTCCCACGGGCATATTAATTTCTTAACTACTACTATACATGATGTCCCGAAATTAGCCTGTCAAACATTAACCACGAATTCTACGCTCCAAAAGAATGAGAAAATTTCATATTAACATAGGTCAAAAAATTGTTGGTTTTCAAGATACAGGCTGATGGTGGTTTTTTGATAATATTGACGAAACCTTTGAAGATAATCTAATGAAATTTTATCCGTCTTCCAAACGTTTTATGCCTTAAACGCTGCAGGTATTTTTAGTTTTATAAACTGCTAATAAGCGGGTAAAACATGACGGGGCTTGGGGAAATATTGCCCCAACTTTAGCAATTTTAAAGTCGATCTTTTCGAGCGTAGAATTCGTGGTTAACGTTTGGCAGGCTAATTTCGGGACACTCTGTATAGGTTCCTATACAATATTATACAAATTGAAAACACCAACTGTGATACACGTTTGGATTGTCCACAAAGAGGCCCTATGTGGAATATCCTTCCGTCAATGATATAAAAGCTAGAATGATAAAAAAATTAAGACTTATTTGACAGAACTCTGCAAAAAAGTCAAAATGAGAGAAATGGCCGTGTTTTTTCACAGAATTCTGTAAAAAATTCAGAATGATGAAGAAATTACGAGTTTCTTACAAAATTCTGCAAAAAAAAGTCAGAATGATAAAAATATTGCGTAATTCTGTAAAAAACGTCAGAAAGATAAAGAAATTACGAGTTTTCTTACAGAATTCTGTAAAAAAGTCAGAATGATAAGAAATTACGAGTTTTTTTACCGAATTCTGCAGAAAATTCCTTATGATATAAAACTCCGTGTTTTTTTACAGTTCTCTAAGTCAGAATAATAAACAAATTAAAAGTTATTTTACCGAATTCTGTATAAAAAAAGTCAGAATGATAAAAATATTAAGTTATCTCACAGAATTCTGCAAAAAAGTCTGAATGATAAAAAAATTGCGTAATTCTGTAAAAAACGTCAGAAAGATAAAGAAATTACGAGCTTTTTTACGGAATTCTGTAAAAAAGTCAAAATGATAAATAAATTACGAGTTTTTTTACAGAATATTAAAATATTACGAGTTATTTTACCGAATTCTGCAAACAAATTCTTAATGATATAAAATTCCGTGTTTTTTACAGTTCTCTAAGTCAGAATAATAAACAAATTAAAAATTATTTTACCGAATTCTGTATGAAAAGTCAGAATGATAAAAATATTAAGTGTTATTTTACAGAATTCTGTAAAAAAATTCCGTGTTTTTTTACAGAATTCGGTAAAAAAGTCAAAATGATAAAGAAATTACGAGTTTTTTTACAGAAAAAATTAGAATTCTGTAAAAAAAAACCTCGTAATTTCTTTATCATTTTGACTTTTTTACAGAATTCTGTAAAAAAACACGGAATTTTTTTATTATTCTAATTTTTTTACAGAATTCTGTAAAATAACACTTAATATTTTTATCATTCTGACTTTTCATACAGAATTCGGTAAAATAACTTTTAATTTGTTTATTATTCTGACTTAGAGAACTGTAAAAAACACGGAATTTTATATCATTAGGAATTTTTTGCAGAAATCGGCAAAAATAGTCAAAATGATACAAAAATTACGAATTTTTTTTACAGAATTCTGTAAAAAAAAGTCAGAATGATAAAAATGTTAAGAGTTATAATACAGAATTCTGCAAAAAAGTCAGAATGCTAAAAAAACTCCGTGTTTTTTTTTCAGAATTCTGCAAATAAAAGTCAGAATGATAAAGAAATTACGAGTTTTTTTACAGAATTCTGTAAAAAAAAGTCAGAATGATAAAAATAATATGAGTTTTTTCACAAAATTCTGTAAACAGTTAGAATGATAAAAAAATTAAGAGTTATTATACAGAATACTGCAAAAAAAAGTCAGAATGATAAAGAAATTACGAGTTCTGTAAAAACAGTTAGAATGTTAAAAAAATAAGAGTTATTATACACAATTCTGCAAAAGAAGTCAGAACGATAAAGAAATAACGAGTTCTATAAAAACAATTAGAATGTTAAAAAAATAAGAATTATTATACAGAATTCTGCAAAAAAGTAAGAATGCTAAAAAAAACTCCGTGGTTTTTTTCAGAATTCTGTAAAAAAAAGTCAGAATAATAAAAATATTTAAAGTTATTTCACAGAATTCTGCAAAAAGTCTAAATGATAAAAATAATAAGAGTTTTTTCACAGAATTCTGTAAAAACAGTTAGAATGATAAAAAAATTAAGAGTTATTATACAGAATTCTGCAAAGAAAAAGTCAGAACGATAAAGAAATTACGAGTTCTGTAAAAACAGTTAGAATGATTAAAAAATTACGAGTTTTTTTACCGAATTCTGTAAAAAATTCAGAATGATAAAGAAATTACGAGTTTTTTTACAGAATTCTGTAGAATATCTCAGAATGATAAAAATATTATTTCACAGAATTCTGTAAAAACAGAAGGATAAAAAATTAAGAGTTACTATACAGAATTCTGCAAAAAAGTCAGAATTCTATAAAAAAAACTCCGTGTTTTTTCAGAATTCTGTAAAAAAAGTCAGAATTTTTAAGAAATTACGAGTTTTTTTACAGAATTCTGTAAAAAAAGTCAAAATGATAAAAATATAAAGAGTTACTTCACAGAATGATACAAAATTCCGTGTTTTTTACACAATTCTGTATAAAAAATCAGAATGATAAAGAAATTACGAGAATTCTGAAAAAAATTTTTAATGAGAAAAAAATTCCGTGTTTTTTACAGAATTCTCTAAATCAAAATGATAAACAAATTAAAAGTTATTTTACAAAATTCAGCAAAAAAAAAGACAGAAAGATAAAAAAATTACGAGTTTTTTTACAGAATATTATAAAAAAGTCAGAATAATAAAAATATTAAGAGTTAATTCACAGAATGATAACAAATTTCATGTTTTTTTACAGAATTCTGTATAAAAAGTCAGAATGATAAAGAAATTAGGAGGATTCTGAAAAAAATTTCTAATGATAAAAAATTCCGTGTTTTTTACAGAATTCTCTAAGTCAAAATGATAAACAAATTAAAAGTTATTTTACAGAATTCTGTAAAAAAGTCAGAATGATAAAGAAATTACGAGTTTTTTTACAGAATTCTCTAAAAAAAGTCAGAATGATAAAAATATTAAGAGTTATTTTGCAGAATTCTGTAAAAAAAGTCAGAATGATAAAAAATTCCGTGTTTTTTTACAGAATTCTGAGTTTTTTTACAGAATTCTGTAGAAAAACTCAGAATGATAAAAATATTATTTCACAGAATTCTGTAAAAAAGTCAGAATGATAAAGAAATTACGAGTTTTTTTACAGCATTCTGTAAAAAAAAAGTCAGAAAAATAAAAATATTAAGTTATTTCACAGAATTCTGCAAACAAGTCAGAATGATAAAAAATTCCGTGTGTTTTACAGAATTCTGTAAATATTATTATTAATTCTATAAAAAATTTCTAATGATACACAAAATTCTGTGTTTTTTTACAGAATTATGTAAAAAAAAGTCAGAATGCTAAAGAAATTACGAGTTCTGTAAAAACAGTTGGAAAAAATAAGAGTTATTATACAGAATTCTGCAAAAAAAGTAAGAATGCTAAAAAACTCTGTTTTTTTTTGAGAATTCTGTAAATATTATGATTAATTCTATAAAAAATTTCTAATGATACAAAATTCTGTGTTTTTTTTTACAGAATTCTGTAAATAAAAGTCAGAATGGTAAAAAATTCCGAGTTTTTTATTTTGCATGTCCCTTCTAGGCTATCGTCCACTTATTTGATAAATAAATGAGATAAGGACATCATCAGACCCTAATAGGTTTTGGCCATATGTAAACTTAAAAAAACAGCACTAGTATCCCTGGTCAGATGATCTATAAAGACCGTGACTTTTTTCAATCGGCGTTTTCCGTTTCATCATCGCTTGATGCAGACAATGAGGACATATTTTCGAATTTACAGCCATTGGGTGTTTTTAACGTGACAGAGCTCGACGTTATCAGCGCACTTAGGAGAATGAAACCTAAAAGTAGTTGTGGCCTCGATAGCATTCCAGCATTATTCATCAAAGATTGTGCTTTTATCGTGCCGAAGGTAAATTTAATCTAAGTCTCAAATCTTCAACTTTTCCATAAATATGGAAAACTTCGAGACTCGGTCCGGTATTTGAAAAAGGAGATAGAGCAAACATAGAGGACTATCGTCCTATTGCTCTAACATCAAACTTTGGAAAGTGCTTTGAGATACTTCACGAAAAAATCCTGCTGCATGTGACAAAAAATCACTGATAAACACCATGGCAAATCCATTCTTCAAGACATTCTGGCTTTGTGCGATCAAAATAATAACATCACTGGAGTTATGAACAAAGTATAAAGGAAATCGCTGAGTCCACACGCATATATTTGAGTTAATTATTAACTAAAATACAAATTACTGTGGATTTTGAATACCCAAAACCCGTCACTGTTACATTCCTGTCTACACCTCATTTAAAAAATTGTAATTAAAACCACTAAAGGCAATTTAGAGTCAAAATAATAAACAATTTTAACATTAATTGGGTTCAATATACTTTGTTGATACATTCATAGTTAAGTATACGTAGATTCTCAATTGCAATAGCGTGTGCTGAATCAGCGTCTTGCAATAATTTTATAGTTTATTTCAAAAGAGTATGTGAAACTGCTAAAAATATCCCGCAGTTTATATTAAAACGTTATTTTGGAACAGCTATTAGTTTTGTATATAAATAAGATATGCCAAAATATCTCAAATATATTCAGAACTTGGGTTTGATCATGTATTGAGGTAAACATTCTAAAAATTACATTGTACAAAATATCTTTTCTTTTCACATAAAAATACATATATTCGCAGGACATCACGACCTGACTTGTCATTTCATCAAAACCCTCTAACAAAAATATATGCCTACTGGATGAAAGATAATTTAAAAATAAATCAAAATAACCTCAAATATACTGGGTATCTCATTTAAAAATAATAAATTTATTTATTTATTTAGATTACATCTACCCAGACAGAAACACATCCAATTACAAAACGATAAAATTAACATAAATACACGTTTCAAAATTATAAATAATACAAATATTACAATCGCAAAAAATAGTCAAAATTAGAATGGTTTAACAACAAATATTTATCTAAAAAACACTTTTTTAATATAAGATATGGTATTAAAAAACACATTAATATCGTTACTCACCGAGTCACAAACAGAACACATCTCAAACAATGGCAAAAAGAGCAACAAGTTGGTACGTGTGGTAGGCAAGTAAAAGCTAGAACCATAATTACGCCTTCTCGTATGTGGAGCATGAAAAGGTATCATTGAAAGTAGGTCCGGAGGGTCAATGATGCCATTCACGATCCTGAATAGGAACAGGAGAGAGGCATATTCTCTACGCTTATCAAGAGGTACAAAATTAAAACGACCCAGAAGTTCATCATGGGGAAATCCCATGGTTGGATACACTCCGTCACACTTAAACCACAAGTATTTCACAAATCTTCGCTGAATCCTCTCTAAGCTATTCGAGTGCAACGCATAACCAGGACTCCACACAACAGACGCATATTCCAATTTCGATCTAACGAAGGAATTATACAGTAAAATAAGAGTTTTAGGTGACACAAAATGCTTGTATTTCTCATAACAAAACCCAGACTCTTATAAGAAGACGAAACCACATCAATCACATGCCCCACACAACTAAGTTTAGCGTCAAAGAGCACCCCCAGATCCCTAACCTCATCGCATTTTTTAAGCGGAACAGAGTCAATGTTATACACAAATTTTATTGGATTTACCTTACGAGTAAAAGTTACAGAACAACACTTATCCAAATTAAGGGCAAGCCTGTTTTGAATGCACCAGTCAAGCAGGACATTCAGATCATTCTGCAGTTGAAGACAGTCAGAAGTTGAGGTAATCAATGAATAAACCTTAAAATCATCAGCAAAGAGTAGGGAGCGACATTTCACGCCATTAACAATGTCATTAATAAAACACGCAAATAAGAGGGGACCCAACACAGAACCCTGCGGCACTGATATTGCACGGATAATACCGGACTTGAAACCACGGTGTATTCCTATATGGCGTATCATTTAACATTTTTTGGTATTAAATAGTTAAAATAAGGAAGTTATTTAATACAGTAAATTTCGACCGTTTTACAAAATCGCCATGCATCCGGAAAATTAAACAACTAATAAAAAAACTTTTCGATCAACGTTATAGTGTTATCCAAAAATAGGCCATGACTACTTTGGGGGTCTTCCCACATTTATACCCCCCGTTTTCATAATATCTTAATTATATATTAAATTATAATTAGCTAGGCATGTTATCCCATATCTATATACAATCTGTGGACATTTATATTACCATAGATAAAACAACATATCTATATGGTATTACGTTCCATAACATTTAACATTAGAAGAAACCTTATACTTACGTATTAGGTATAAAAGGCATTGACCATAATTCAATTATCCCTTTTTGTGTACCGACAACTCATGTGTAAAATTATTAGAGCCAACGCCGTGAGCTCTTGAAATATCATTAATCACTGGTGTCAAGAAATAATCACACAAGTAATTTTAGAACTTCATAATTAATAAGTAGATAGTAAATAATAAATCATGGCAGTGCTATCATTGATCAGCAGTACGGGTTTTTGCCACGAAAGTCAGCTGAGCTAAATCTGTTAAAATACACCAACTTTATTATTGATTCTCTAGAGAGTGGATCGGAGGTACATTCAGTGTATACCGATTTCTCCAAAGCCTTCGATCGTGTAAATCATAAAATCTTATTGATAAAGTTGGCTGAGGTTGGCATCGGCGGACGCATGCTCGAATGGATGAGTAGCTACCTTGATAACAGAATTCAATACGTTAAGGTCAAGGGCTTTGTTTCTACTGAGATAAAAGTATCATCTGGCGTCCCCCAGGGATCACACTTGGGACCACTGTTTTTTAATATTTTCGTTAATGACATCGCCAGATGTTTTACTTCGAGCGATTTTCTCTTGTTCGCTGGTGACCTCAAACTATTTACGATAGTCAACAAAACTGAAGATTGCAGTCTGACCTCGGGGCTCTTCACGAGTGGTGTGTTGGGAATGATATGCGTCTGAATGCTGATAAGTGTTGTTTACATACAAATATTTATAACTTGATCGACAATGGTATAAGAACACCTGAAGCTATATGCTTATAAGCCAAATTCTTTCAATAACATTTTATGCCCGATTTGTTTCAAAATATGATATCAGAAGTTTTTCTTAATGGAAACACCCTGTATAATTTTACCTTTTATAAAAGTACAAGCGACCAATAGCCTCAGTTGCAATCCTCGAGACAATAGTTCAACCTCAAAAAGAAATTGAGATCGAATGGAATATATCAATACATTTCTTGCATCTCTATGACCTAGTTCATTGAACTTTTTTTTATTATTATTGAAATTTTAGCCCGTCTGCATATATTGTTACTCACGGGGTCATTGAACTTTTTTTTATTATTATTGAAATCGTAACCCGTCTGGTGAGGACGGTAAAAAATCAATATTCGAATGCCAAATGTGTCAACTTGTGTCATTTAAAAACAATTCTGCCAGATTTAGTTCATGTGAATAGTAGTTTTTTATATAAAATAATAATCTGTTGTGTAATGTGTGGATTTATTGACGAAAATGTAATGGAATATCTTTACGGTGAAAATCTTCAAATAATGTGTGGCATCCGCGACTTTTGCAATTTTCCTTGGTTGTTGTCAGATTTTGAATGACATAAAATAATATGGAACTTTTTGAAGAACCAAATTATTTTAGCAAAAATAAAATACAATAAGCTTGGGGAAACAAAGTATATGTTTAATGAAGCATCTGCGAGTGTGTCGGGTGTAAATAGATTTCGGATTAATTAAGGTATTGCGTGAATAATAAGCGTAGATTCCATAAGAATAACACCCAAATCAGTTTTCTTTTCTGACATTACTTTAATGAAAAACGTGACGATTTGGGAACTATTTCAAAATGTTTCCCTTCAAAGAAGCCTCAACAAAAGTACCTAAACGTTGCATTGCGCTGACTATTTAAACGTATGTTAAAACACATGGCATAGTTTACACTTATTTGAATTGTCAGAAATTGTATTATTTTCATTATTTCCAATAAACTAACGTATCAACCAAACTACTTTATTCAAAAATTAGAAAAAAAATATTGCCAGAGCTGAGAAGCGAACCCAGAATCTTCCGCTACGAAGCTCACGCTCTATCAATGACTGAATCGCTGCAAAGCAGATAAAAAATGCTTTAAAATGTTGTATCATCGACCCTTACCTATAGATCTTAAGGGGGGCCACTTTTCAATTAAAAAAATTTCTGATAACTCTTTCTATTTTTGGAAATCAAAATATGTCTACTCAGTAGGTATATAATAAAAATATTTAATCCAGCAAATTCATTGATCAAAGATTACTAATTGGCTGACGTAATAATTTTCACAGGGAAAAGTTACTCATCTCTCTGTAAAACGGTAAGTTCTCATTATTACTTACACGGAGACGGACTTTGAGCTAATTTACATGAATCACACTAAAATAAAAATAAAAGAAATATGTTTGCTTAAATATTTTTATCAAACTATATGACTGCGAATAACAAACTAAGTAGTAGGTTATTATCAGTACTAATAACTTCATCATGTTTCAAATGACATGTAAATAAGTAGGTAATAATATTCACATTAAAGTACCTAATAGATATTCGAAACGCATAGATAGCAGTTTTAAGGTCAAATTGTTACATGATATTGCATCCTTTCGCATAAGCAAATATAGTCACTGCATTTAGTGCACTATAAATATATTAATTTATTAGTAAAAGTAAGTAGTTCGTTAAAATTAATTTTTGAATATCCATAGGATTCTAACAATATTTGATAAGTTATAAAATTCACCTAAAGTCAACGGTTATCGAGATATTTACGGTTGAAAAGCAGAAAACGCAATTCATAAAACATCGTTAATAATTATTGTCCAAGTTTCCTTAGTTTTTACTTTCTTGGCAATTGTTGCAAAGAGACAGTGTCACGTCATTTTTAAAAGTGAAAATAAAAGTTAAAAAAAATATATTAAATCTCAAAAACAACACACCTGTATATCAAAATTTTAAATATTTCTTTTGAGATTTTGAAAAAGTCAAATTGCATGTTTCATTTCACTACAAAATTGTAAATTTCACAGGCCTCTCGGGACGCCACTGGACTTGCATGAGCCCCTAACACTACAAATAAGACCGCCAGGTTACAATAAAATTGGATAAAGTATATTTAAGGTGCTTGCAAACCAGTTGTGACTGATCCCTACTGCTATTTAAAAATTTTTGAATTATTATTACCAAGTTAATCTATGCCTAGATTAACCATGGTAACAAAGTTCATCCGTCGTTCTCTTTAAAATTCCAAGTTAAAACATCAAAAACTAATGTTCAAATCCTATCTAAAAATAATTCGAAGATATCAAAAATCCGGTCAACGTCTTCTTTACAATTAACATGTTGATCAACCTGATACAGATTTATCCAAAAAATTCCTGATCCAATTAATATTTTCAAATTCCAGGAATTTTTTATCGCAAAAAAAGTCAGAACAGTAATAATTCTGACTTGTTTTACAGAGTTCTGTAAAAGAAGTCAGAATTGAAAGAATCCGAGTTTTTTTAAAGAATTGTGTAAAAAAAAGTAAGAATGACCCAAAGCCCTCGGTGCGCCACTGTTACAAACCCATGTTTATATAATATGAACTTTCTGTCTTACAATCACTCAAAGAATGGTCTGTTAAATTTAATGTACATACTTAATTAACACCATGTATAATATAATATTATTCTCTCGCATTATCATAAAAGTTTTCATTTAGAAATAGGGATGAACTATATTTTTTCTACGACTGTCTTTAAATGCCTTTATTATACGTTCAATCATGATTTGAAAATGTAATACATTGTAATGCTGTTTTTCATTTACCCGTTGCTAGGCGACTAGTGGGAAATATTATTACGCACGGATAAAATTTCCTGGTAATGACAAAAGTAGCGGCGGGCATGAAAAATCACCATAGCAACGCCGAAAATACAAACACCAAATTGACAGTTTTGGTATTTATAATTAATAATAATTATAATTAAGTATTTCGCTAATTTCAAAACACATAAACCGTGATAGTGAATATAGTTTAACACCACCTAGTCAATTTAATACTTCTAATTTATCGTATTTAGGCTTATACGTTAACAGGGGTAAGTTTCGAAAAACAAATATTTTCCTAAAAATTATGTTAAATTTATTCAAAAGCATTAAAACAGTCGTAGAAAAAGTATAGTGTGAAACTCACATGAAATGACAATTTCCTACTCGTATGATTTGCAGCACTCGCCTGCGGCTCATGCTGCAAACGCAAAATGCAAATATGTAATAATATACAGGGTGGTTACGAAAGCGGAAACTTTAGAGGCCGACAGAAAATCACAAAATAATATCAGTCTCTATAATAAACTATATTTGAAAAAAGTTTTGTTACAAAGATACGGGGTGTCAAAATATGTATAAAAAATTCCAAATTTATTAATATTTTCAAGACTACTTTATATATTTAAATAAAATTAATTTGGCACATTTGGATAGATAATTCAGATACATCATTTTACGCAAAAATTATTATTTTACCTCCACCAGTGGCGTGCGTACGGACACATCCTCCAATAATTGTAATGAAAAATATGGTACGCCACCGATTTTTTAAGAAACAAAAATTATTTCTAGAATACCTGTTCAATTTCCAACAAAAAAGGACCCTTTACTTTTTTTTGTTTGACACACCGTTTGCAAGAAAAAAATTAAAATACCTACTCTATTTAAAAAAAAATTAAACAAAAACGAAAATAACAAATTTAGGTAGTGGCTTTCAACAACAATAACAAAATGAATGAAAATTAAATGTAAAATCACAACAATTGGTCGAAATGTAGTCCACCCACCTCAATACATTTTACATCGTCTCAACAAACTCCAAAAACAGTTCCAACTTTAACCTGGGAAGGCAATTTTTATTTCCGAAATCAGTAAGTATTTTAATTTTTTACTAGCAAACGATATGTCGAACAAAAAAAAGTGAAAAGTCTTTTTTTGTTGTAAATTAAAGAAGGATTGCAGAAATATTTTTTTTACTTACAAAAATAGTGGCGTACCTTTTTTTTCATTAAAATAGCCCGAAGATGTTCCGTACGCACTTCACTGGTGGAAGTAAAATAATATTTTTTACGTAAAAAAGATGTATCTAAAATATCTATCTAAACGAATCAACAACTATATAATCCCAAATTTTCGATATTTTTTAAAGATTTTTTTCCAAGATATCGATCCTAAAATTCTTCGTGGTACACCCTGTATAACGAACAATATAAAGTTATGGTTTTTACAATATTTATTTGTATTCGATAGGTACAAAAAATTCCTATTTTTATATATCAATAATAATATACCATTCAATAAATTAATGAACTTGATGAAATGGAAAGGCCTTGAAGATGTCCGCAACATGAAATCATTATATTTTTGTATTAAAAATTCTTGGTAAACCGCTATATAAGAATTTTTATTATTGTAAACCTTAATCATTATTATTATTTGTCTTCTTGTGGTGGTTATGACACGACCTCAATTCAAAGAACTATAGGTACAGAGCGAGGTACGTAATTTTAAAATTATTATTTAACAAAAATATATTTTTTTACTGTTGTATTAGTGACCTCTAAGTGTTTTCAAATTGAAGTTGGTTGGTTTTAGGTCAATTATAGAAACAAAGTAATTCCTCTGTCGACGTTTCGACTTTTATTAATCTTCACTGTTGGGTAGGACATGGTAAACCGTATTTTTCAGATAACCCCAAAGCCAAAAGTCTATTGGGTTGAGATCCGGGGACCTAGGAGGCCAAAAATAGGTCCTCCACGATCCATCCATTGGGTGAGAAAACGTCGATTTAATATCTCTCAAACATTTCGAGAATAACGGGCAGGTGCACCATCATGTTGAAATACAATATTTGGCCTCTGTACTACATACAGTACTTGTTTAAAAATGTCTTCATTTGCGTGGAGGCAATTTAAAAAAAATCTACAAAATCATAAGCGCAACTCAGTATCCCCACGATGCAATTGTTGAATCGGCTTTATATGATAAGAATGCAGATTTTCTCTTTCTATTTTTATCAAGGATGACCAGATTTAAGTTATTAATTCCAAGTGAAAGATTTGTCTAATTTTAATATTCAAAGTGGTCATAATTTCATAAGGAGACATTTTTCGAAATTTTGACATAAGTGATTTTCGTCTTATTTTGGGTCGTAGATTTTACCCCCAAAGGGTGGGGAATGTTTTTTGGGTACCCTGTATTTCCAATATATGTATGTAGTTTCCGAGATACGAGAGGGATCCGAAAAGTGATTTTTTTGAAATTGGCCCTGTATATCAAAAACTACATGTGTTACCCAAAATATGATTACTTAGAGCATCGTGAGTTTCACAAAAAAGTAGCAACGTGTCGTGAAAACCGCATCTCGCTACTTTCACAATAACGGAGCTATACCCTGCAATTTCAACGAAATCGTACAGGGTACGTGGTAGTATAGATGAAAAAAGTTTCGTTAAAAAATCCGTGGCTTTCGTGATGCCTCACTAAATCGAAATGGTCTTTTATACTGTCCAATTTACAGAATAAATATTGATATCTGTGAATAAATAATATTACTATGATCGCAGGATGTGGTTTTTGGTGGTTAGGAAAGAGGATAACCATTCCACGAGCCCAGTAATTACGCACGTCAAAATTATTTTTAACTAACAATTAGTAAAGATATAATTTGGTTCGAATAATTTAAGAATAAATTCTTCGATAAATCTAAAAAATGCGTTGCTTCTTAGCACTGACTATCGTGTCAAATCGTTAAGCAATTTAATGAAATGCTGCATCCAAAAGATAGTAAACTGACTACCTGCCGGCTATAATTGAAATAACTAAAACCTCTTTAGTACTTACCTTTTGTTAAAGAAAAGAAAAATATACGAGTATATAATATATGGTTCGTACTTAGGTAAATAGAACTGTACAAGGTGTGTCTAAAAAAGCTAGTCAAAATTTGTGAGCGAATTGGGGACGTCTAATCATGAAAAAAACCTAAATTGTAATTTTTCGAAAAGTCCTTATTTACAAAGATACAGGGTGTTAAAGATGACTGCTTGAGGACGATTTTTTTGAAATATTTTCGAAAGATGAATTACTCAAATGTAGCATATTTATTCACCTAGTTAAATGTCGTAAACTGACATAAATTGAATAAAAAAGGTTGATCATAGGCGGGTAAACGGGGGGATCCTTGTCTTTATTATATCCTAACTTTTTTTTTGTGACTTTTATTCATTTTGTGTCAAAAATGTGATAAAATAAAGTTTTCTACATAAAAAAGGCATACTTCTTTTTTTTTTTTCGAAAAACTTAAAGGTTTTCGAGGTTTTTTTCATGATTAGACGTCCCTAATTCGCGCACAAATTTTGTCCAATTTTTTTAGAATCAGATCAGATTTAATAGTTAGTGTTAGTTGTTGTTACCAAAGGTTAAGTAGAGATTTTGAAAATGTTTCGACCTTGCTGTGTGAGGTTCATAAAAATTAAAGTAATAAAACAAATACAAGAATTCCTTTTTCTATGCTAAAAACACTGAAAACTTGTTTAACCCATTACATGTGATATAACCCCTATTTTTGATTTGAAAACTTTAAGCTTTAAATTTAACAATAAAATATTCAGGGCCTTATTGAAAAAAACCAAGTTGATGGTTTTTCAAAAACGAAACGTCGCGTCGTAGTGAAAATGTGTAAACGCTGTCTTTTTCTCCTCAAAAAGTAACAATATAAGAAAGTGCTTTTAATTTTTTCATATCTGTAAAATTAATGTCAGAAATAAATACGAGTAAAAACTAAAATCGCAAAAAATCGTTTAATCAAAAATTCTCGTAAACGCCTAAAGTTAGTTTAATTTTGAAAACTCCGGTATAACCGGAAGTGTTATGCGGTGCCTACTATGTTATTTGTGTAGACCATATAGGACAATACAGATACCGAAATTATCGAAATTCAATTCAAGGTAGTCTCTGAAATATTCTAGTGGGTAGTCACCATAGGACACCCTGTATACAATGTGTCCACGGATAGAGTTTGGAAGAGGAAAGCTTTTTTATTTGTAGATTTAGAACAAAAAGTCAATCTTTATAAAAACGTCTGCTTATGTCGAAACTACAATTTCGAATACCAAATTTACGATTAATATACAGGTTATATCAAAAATAACATTTCTAATGATATATCTTTACTGTTTTTATTTTTAGGGATGTAGGTTCGTATAATAATACAACTATCTTAGGAAATAAAAATATTTCATTTTTATTTCCATGTCCAACATTTACATAACGACGTTTCGTCGCATTATTTGCGACTTTTTCAGGTTTATTATTATTTTTTATAAATTATGCTGCAAATAATGTGACGAAACGTCGTTAAGTCCTTTGAAGAATGTACAAAAATTATACTAACTTGTGTTTGGAAAACTATATTGTTTGGTTTCAGCATAATTTATAAACTAATAATAATAAACCTGAAGAAGTCGCACATAATGCGACAAAACGTCGTTATTATATATTGTATAAAACCACCCACAGATAATAATTACCAGTGACAAAAAATATGTTTAAAAAAATAGGAATTAATACCACCTTACTTATTAGGCTAATCTATATAATTATGTTTATTAACAATAATTTATTTCATTTATAAATTATTAATAGTTACCTAGTAGCTCAGTATTTTCTATTTTTCGCAATTAAAAAAATATATTGAAGTTGGTTGGTTTTAGGTCAATTATAGAAACAAAGTAACTCCTCTGTCGACGTTTCAACTTTTATTAAGTCATCCCCAGGACACTAGAATACAACAAATAAGAAGAACATAAAGGGTGACTTGAAATTTACAATTAATTGTTAAATACACAAATAAAAAAAATATTAAAAAAATATATAAAAATGATACATGTCTTGATGTTTTTATATATATATATTTTTATATATTTTTTTAATATTTTTTTTTATTTGTGTATTTAACAATTAATTGTAAATTTCAAGTCACCCTTTATGTTTTTCTTATTTGTTTAAAAGAGGAAAATCTTTTTTATTTGTAGATTTAGAACAAAAAGTCATTCTTTATAAAAACGTCTGTTGTGTCAAAACTACAATTTCGAGTACGAAATTTACGATTACGATACAGGGTATATCAAAAATAACATTTTTAATGATTTTGATTTCCTTGTTTTTTTTTAATTTTATTATTTTAATAGTAGCTATGAAATTAACCACTTTGAGAAAAAAATTTATCAGTGTTTTTTGCACAATAGGTGTAATAAATCACGATTTTTAAATTATTTTCAGAAAATTAAAAAAAAAAACAAAAAATCAAAATCATTAAAAATGTTATTTTTGATATACCTTGTATAGTAATCGTAAATTTTGTATTTGAAATTGTAGTTTCGACACAAGCAGACGTTTTTATAAAGAATGACTTTTTCTTCTAAATCGACAAATAAAAAAGTTTTTCCTCTTCCAAACTCTATCCGTCGACACATTGTAGGTATATGAGAAATCATCCCCTTAAATATTGCCGCGTCTTTTTCGAACACCCTGTATATTTGTTTCCTAACCATTGACATTTATTCGACTAATTTAATTTACCTACTGACATTTAAACTTAAATGCTATTTCGTAACAATAATTTTGATTGATTTGAGTTTACGTAAGGAAAGAACTTCTCTTCTCATTTGTTTGGATAGCAAGTTGGCGAGGTAAGTTGTTAATTTCTGATTCCTTAAGTTCATCTTATTTCTGTTCTCAGAGAAATTTCCTCTTAATTCGTGCACCCCCAGAGTGTGAACCCACGCTGCTAAAAGTAGCCTTTATCTTTATATCACTATGAAAATTTTGCTGTACTATACGCCCACTCAGTTTGGCAGTTAATACTGTTACACCCTATATACTTTATTTACTTATTTATATTACCTGATCTAATATATAATATGATAAAATATATACCAACTCATATCAGGTAGGTATAAAACTAAGCACTCCACAAACAAAACCTTCCATGATAAATTGATGAAAAATATTCCAAATTATAACTTACCAGTTATCAGCAATTGAATTACTGTTCGCGTTAACGATATGTTGTGCCACACTAAATCCAAAATACGAATCCACTTGATCTGGAGGTTTTTTCACCATTGGATCCCTGTCTTCCAAGTTAAAACACACCACTAAAACCGTAGTTCTAACTAAAACTATACTGAATAACACGTACTTTAGAAACATTTTATAAAACATGGTTTTGTAACAATTAAAACTATTTTCGATACACACTAAATTCACTTTTCTTTTAGATTACAACAATCTAGTATTGTAGGTAAAATCAATTATTAATATTTATCGTACAGGGCTACGCGTAGTTCCGTGCGGTATTCCAAGCGGCAACACTCCTCACCATAACGCACAACACCAGACTGCGACCCGACCTGTGGCGATTTGATTTCACAACGTAAACATATGAATAAAAGATACAAAACGTGTATGGAGTACGAGCTGTACAAAAATAGCGCTGACTACATAACATGCGTTCTTATACATCGTTGCCGAACGAAATCTTTATCAGAATTTCCTTAAAATAAGCAAACTTAACCTATCTTACATGTATCTACATAGAGATAAGTTCCGATAATAATGTAATTATCTAGCAGCAAAGTAGAAAACTTATTTGCATAATAAATTTGATGATAACCCAAGCAAGAGACATCGAACAAATATTGCATTCTAGGAATTAGTTTTACTAATTGAAATTTTGCACGTGCACTGAACAAATACAGGGTGTCCTCTCTCAATTGGAAGAAACTTCTGAGGCATATTGAGGAACCATAGACAAGCAGTTTGAGATGAGATACTGATGTCCGGATGTGCATGGTTTTCAAAATACAGGGTGTCATTTTTTTTTTTCAAAAAACCTTTTTTTATCAATATCTCAAAGACACGTTAACCGATTTTCTTGAAATTCGCTGGTGATGTAAGCTTAATAAGACTCTCAGTTAGCACTAATTAAATGTTAATTATGACTTCCAATGGCGCCCCGGGGGACCGGTCACGCATAAAAATGACAAAAACATGTACGCTACTGACTTTTTTGAAAATTTTATATATTTTTTAGAAAGCTCAGTTAAAAATACAACTTTTTTGTCACTTGATATTTTTAGCTCTCCATATCATATATGTAATATGTATATATGGAGACTATTAGTTTCATGAAAAAAAAAAAATTTTAATTTCACTGGAAATACTTGTTTTTGGTCATTTTATACATAAATAAGTAGTTTTAAAAAAATGTCTGTCTGTCTGTATCCACGAAAACGCAAAAACCGCTTAACAGATTTTAACCAAATTTGGTACAAAAATACTATTGGACATGGCAAGGAGCTGATTAGATTTTGGGAAACATTGAGCGTAGGCAAAGGGTTTAAAAGAGGGTTCAAAAATTAAAAAAATTCATAGTTCTTAAACTCATCCGAAATACTGCATAATTTAGACCACATTGGCGTTCGAAAATAGTGTAAAATGGGGTAAAAAAGATTAAAAAAAAACGTATTTCTTAAAAATAGCAGAAATATTAACTAGTTATTTATAGTTTTGATAGAATATAACCTATAAAATGTGTCATGAATAACTTACTTTCATAGGCGTTCGTAAATAGTGGAAAAGGGGTCAAAATATAAAAAATATATATTTCCTAAACTTATTCGAAATATGGAATCATTTTTCATAGTTGTGATACAATATAAGCTAAAAAAATTTCCATAAAAGAATTGGTTCACACAGGCGTTCGAAAATATTTTAAAAAAAGGGTCAAAAACGAAAAAAAAATGTTTTTCAAATATACCAGAAAAATTGGCTAATTATATATAGCTTTGATATAAGATAACCTAAAAAATGCAGCATAAAATTTTTATTTACATAGGCGTTCGTAAATAGTAGAAAAAGGGGTAAAATAAAAAAAAATTAAAATGTAAAAATTTTTATATTTAACTAGATGAATTGGTGTTAAAAATACACGACAAACATTAATGTACCATAGGCGGCCGTGCAAATTCTATAAAAGGGTCAGAAAAAATTTGTATCCGTGATAACTCAAAAACCACTTAACGGATTTTAACCACAATACTACAGGGTTCAAAAATTTAAAAAATCATAGTTCTTAAACTTATCCGAAATATTGAATAATTTTTTATAGTTGTGATAGAATATAACCAAAAAAATGTTACATAAAAGAATTAGTTCACACAGGCGTTCGAAAATAGTCTTAAAAAAGGGTCAAAAACGAAAAAAAAAATGTTTCCCAAATATACCAGAAAAATTGGCTAATCATATATAGCTTTCATATAAGATAACCTAAAAAATGCAGCATAAAATTTTTATTTACATAGGCGTTCGTAAATAGTAAAAAAAGGGGTAAAATAAAAAAAAATTAAAATGTAAAAAATTTTATATTTAACTAGTTGAATTGGTGTTAAGAATACACGACAAAAATTAATGTTCCATAGGCGTCCGTGAAAATTCTATAAAAGGGCCAGAAAAAATTTGTATCCGTGATAACTCAAAAACCACTTAACGGATAACCTACAACATGCAGCATAACAATTTTGTTTACATAGACGTTCGTAAATAGTAGAAAAGGAGGCAAAATATATTTTATAATAAAACTAAAAAAAATCAATTAATTTGCGTTCAAGAACTTGGCCTAGATCTGAAATATAAAATATCTGCGTATAAATAGTGCCTCCAAAGAGAAGAAAAAGGCACAAAACCCGAGACTTAAAAAAAAATAGCTGATGTCAAAAACAAAAAAATTATTAAAATGACAAAAAATTGCAACTTTTATTTTTTTTTTGCTTCAATAATTTTTTATAAGAAACTGTTAGCCTGAAGCTCATGAAATTTGTTATCAATAAAAAGTATGGGAAAGGAACTTCTGGAATTTAAGCAGATATACAGAGTGTCCCCGTTTGTGAACTACCCTGTATAATTGAAAACATTTTAGGGTTGTACATCTCTTCAGTGCCTAAAAGTTTTGTAAAGGATTTTTTTGTCTATCGCTTATAGATCTTGAGATATCTTCCGCCCACACACTAATGAAGAGAAAATCGGACGGCTTTAAATCCAAAAAATCCAAGATTTTGACAAGCAAGAATATAAACGATTTTCTAGAAAACGCACCAGATGATAAATATTTGTTTATGAAGGTAATATATTGAGCTCAATATAATGTTACATGTGTAAATTTATTTCAAATCGTCTTTTAGGTTGCTCTTATAAAACCGTTAGATATTCAAGACACAGGAAGAATCAAATTATTAATATTCCCGATTCAAAAACTAAACGGCAACGTTTTTTTGTGGTGTCAGAATATTTTTACCCCAAGGTTAAAAAATAGATAAACTTTCGCTCTGCAGTAAATACAGCTCCAATTTTACCTTTTTTTCTAAACTATATGAACGGAAAATGTACCAAACAGTCTGTTGGTATTAACAAGTTAGGAAAGATTCCAAAACAATTAGCCATATATCTGGGACTACCAGAAGCAGCGACTTATACAGGAGACGCTCGTCCGCGACTATTCTTGTTGACGCGGGTGTTGACTTATTAATTGAAAAAGACACGGCGGATGGCCATAGCTGAAGGGTGTGTGGATAATTCCCTAAATAATCAAACTAACAATTCGTCTAAAATATCATCTGCAATAGCAAGTACTAGTAATAGTACTAATAGTATTAATGAAACTTTCATTGTGGCAACTATAATAATGTAAATCTTACTTATGCTTCAACAAGCAAAACAAACGATATACCTTTTGTCTTCAATAATTGTTCTGTAACTATAAATAATTATTATCATAAGAATAAATAAATATTAAAAAATAACATTTGTAAATTTAAATAATCATACTGTAGAATTATTACAATAAATACCTTCTCGTTGATGTAATCACGTTCTTAAATTATTAAATTATTGATATTGTTACCAGTTCAGATGGAAAACTAGATCTAAATGATGTTGTGTGAATAAGTAGGTCGTAGGTAAAGTATAGTACGTAATACGTGTTGTAATGCAATTACGCACTCATAGAATTACACACTCGCCCCTACGCGGCGTCGTGCGTAACTTTTCCATTCGTGCGTAAAATGCTTTTTACAACACTTATTACGTAATATACTATGTTTTTCCCGTCACAGAACAAAATAGTGTATTATACACGGAAAAATGTTAGATTATAGCTCTCAGTTTTTTGTCACAACACAACCTCGAGCTAAAATCTAGTACTTTTTTCCCTTGTATAATAAATAACTATTATTTTTAGTTGTAAAATCGTTTTTTATTTATTATTTTTCTATACCTAGTCACAATAAAATTTCAACAATATATCAATACAACAAATAATAATACAATAAAATAACGTACGAATTAATACTAAACATATTTAACTTTTTTAATGTGGTGCTTGACAGCACGCCACAAAACCTAAATTAAAATACTTACATCAATGAATAAATATTTAAAAAATTGATAATAAAGAACTATAAGCAAAATTCACACCAAAACTAACCGTCCATACAATCACTATATCGTTTTCTTTTCAAAAATCTCTCGTTCAGGTACTTCAGTAGGTTCTTAATATTGCCGATAATTTCGACTTTCTTCGCCTTTGTTTCAGGCACATTTTCTTTAATACTGTACACTTTTTGCCAATTGTTATGCAAATCATCCTTGAACGTTGGGAAATATAAATCTATTTGAGAATCGGACATATCATGAATATGTGTTTCCATTTCTTTCAAGTGTCTCATTATGGCAATGAGTTGAGGTGGATATGGTGATGGTTCTGTAATAAAAAAAATCATTTAGTATTAAAGGTTCTGTTGTAATACAACCAAGGGGAGTGTTGTAGAACCTGAATTGGTTCATCCTATTAAGAAACATAATGATGACTGCTTATCAGGGAGGGACATATCACCGGGCAATTCGGAGCGTCGCTTTGGGGCCCCGTGCCCAAAAAGTCCCCACGATTCTGCGGATTTTTGAAGTAAAATAACATAATAATTAAATTACATTCAGTTCAGTCAATAAGTTTTCACTGTTCTCGGTCCTTATATCGACAATACCGTCCATGCCAAAATTCGTTGACAGCATTTAGCAACACTGAACCTGCTTGATGGCCTTGATGAATAACACCTTTACATAGGACAAAATTCTTAATTTGTGACGTCACGAAGAAGAGTCAAAATACACTAATATAACATAATAACCAAAGACCTTAATATAAGGCCTTTGATAATAACTAAATCTTACCGTTTCCGACTTATTTAAGGGTTTATGTCAAAAATGACGTTTGCGGGCTCTAAAATCATTATAAAATTTTCCTATTTTTTATTTTTTTTCATTTACTTTTTTTTGGCACTGGCTTATGCCAACTGGCCACCTTCATTAATTAATTTTGATACTAAAAGGTGATTCAATTTGGGTTTCCACATTACAACTGTATTTGTTAACGGCAATGTGAGATTTCTAACCTATAAACATGAACAAAATTAGTCATGGAGCAATACACCACGGAAGAACGCGTTAAAATTGTCAAAGCATATTATGAAACTGGGCGATCGAGGAAAAATACGTTTTGTGCCCTACGTGAATTTTATGGTGCACAAAATCGACCTTCTGAGAGGACAATTTGGAATGTGGTCCAAAAATTTCAGCAAACTGGATCCGTAAGTAACATTAAAACCCCTCAGCAAACACGTAGAGGTCGTTCGGAAGAAAATATTACCGTTGTTCGCGAAAGTGTGGCCAAAAATCCAAGCGCATCGATTCGTCATCGATCGCAGAAATAAGTAGGCCTTACATATTTCACTACACAGCGAAACAAAGATTTAAAGCTACACCCATACAAACTCCAAATAACGCAGGAATTGAAGCCTAGAGACCACATCAACAGCGCCGTGTGTTTGCCAAATGGATATGAGAACAAGGGGAAAATTTTTTCTATGGAAATAATCTTTGGCGACGAGCACGAGGCAGATTTTCACCTTGGTGGCTTTGTAAACAAGCAGAATTGCCGTATTTGGGGATTGGAAAATCCAAGAGAGATTGTTGAAAAAGAAATACATCCGCAAAAAGTGACTGTTTGGTATGCCTTTTAGTCTGGAGGCGTAATTGGTCCATTTTTTTTTCGAGGATCATTCGGAAAACGGTGTTAGCGTTCTCTATCGGAACATTATAACAGAGTTTTTGTGGGAGCAGCTGGAACGGTGCCACCTGCCACACAGCAAGAGAAACGATGATTTTTAATATTTTTATTTTGTCGAACTCATAATACAAAAATTCTTACCCAATACCCAAATCCTTTAGTCTAAAATTTGAATTATTGCTGAGGAAATGCTTCAAAGTGGCTTCCATTGTGTGCCACGCAACTTCGACACCTTTGAAGTACCCAACGCGTTGCCGTTGCTATCTGGCCAGGTGTTATTTGTTTACAGGAAACCTGGATTAAATCAATAAGCTTTTCTCTTGTTCTTATAAGATTTCTGTAAACCAGAGCCTTTAAATGTCCCCACAGACAAAAATCAAGCGGTGTAAGATCGGGGGATCCTGCAGGCCAAGCTACAGGTCCACCCCTTCCGATCAAAGCGCTCAGGATAATTAAACTTTAACCAGGTTCGAACAGGTCGACTGTAATTTGCAGGACAACCATTTAATCGAAACCAAAGTCGAACAGGAAGTTCTTCTTGCAAAAAGTGTAAAAAATATTCACCATTCAGACGGTTTGGAAGAAAAAATGGACCTATAAGTCGATTGTTAATAATTCCGATTCAAACATTAACGCTAAACTGATGTTGAAAGCAATCTTCTGGCATACGGATTTTCATGCAACCAAAGATGTTCGTTTCGCATATTCAATAGACCTCTTAAAATAATTTGCCAGTGTGGCCAGTTAAGGCGAGCGGCATTACTAAACCATTGACAAAATTGAATACGCCTTTCAAAATCTACAGCCAAAAGTTCTTGTACTCTGTCAATATGATAAGGATATCTGCCATCCCTTCTTAAAGTTCGCCTAATGGTCTTTCGAGGAATGGTACGAGGATCATTGTTAAAGTGGTGAAGAATAGCATTATCTCTTTGTGCTACAACAGGAACCTGATGATCTCTCATAACGTGAAACGATCCTATTTCTCTAAGAGCCCTGTGAACGCGTACAAAAACTTCACGATAGGGGCGGCGTCTTTCAAGAAATGTAGAGCCTACGAGCATATTCTTCGTTAGAGTACATAAAAGGCATTGCGTTTCCAAAATTTTTAAACTATTTCAAAAGCATTCACTACCACACGATATCAAATCGCAACTAAATAAATTATTTATTTTTAAACCACAGATAGATTTAGTCGGCAAAATAAGAAAAAAATTTAAACAAAAACTTATCAGCTTAGATTTTTTGGGCCATGTAGCATTTCAGTTGGTTAGGTATTATTATTTTTATAAAGTAATAGGTACGGGTGTTTTATCTCGGAATGTCATGTCCGGTTAAAAATCTTAAAAATAACGACCTAAAATAAGGAAAAATTCACTTTTTAACCTTATAAGAAAAACGCAGCGTGAAAAAACAATGTTTTTTTAACTGCAATTAAAACTTCTTAGGACAAGCATGTTTTTCAAATATTGAAAAGATGACAAGTTTTTCTAGTGCTTTTCTAAAAAAATTTTGAAGTGAGAGAGAAACATTGAAAAATTTACAGTTTTCAAATTTGAGACATTTAAAAATGGACTTAGGATTGTCTTTAGCATGATTTGAAAGAGAATTTCATTGCTTCAGTTAATATAAGATGATTTTTTCTAGTAAGTGTAGTTCTAGCGCAATTTTAGGTTATATACACATCGAAATATTTAAAACTTAAAAAAACAATAAATGCCAATATCTCGATATCGGTGAAGAATTGAAAAAACGTTTATAGAACAAAATTGTTAATTTTGACCAGTAGAATTTAAATTTTAAATATTTCTGGATAAAACTGGGTCACCCTGTACAACCTCATACAAATTTACCCTTATTTTTATTGCTCAATAAGATAAAACTATAAAATATTGGGGTTTCTATTTAAAAATATCGACTTTTGACAGTTTTCTCCTCATTCTCATGTTGGATGTGATATTTTGCACACCCTGTATTAATATTTACCAGAACAGTTCAAAGTTCTCAAAAAATGACTATTTTTGAGATAGAAATAGTATCTAAATCAGTTAAAGAAGGTTTCCTTTTATAAACAAACTTCATTTTTGACATAAATCTTTAAATAAGTCAGAAACGGTAAGACTTAGGTATAGGACATGATTCACAAAGTCTAATTGAAATTTTACGTAGAATCCAAAACTGTAATAATATATACCCTCTTCCATTTGAAATAAGCAAGTTGACACCTACTTCCGGCAAAACCGGAAGTGTCAATAACTTAAAACTATTTTACCTCATCTTCCCCCATCGACATAGTTAAACTATATACACATCGATTTGGTTCCCGGTGGGAAGCTTTTGTGACAGGTTCCACATTTAGAAGTTATTAGATAATCTGCGCCTTAAATACACCAAAATTTAAAATTCTAAAACAGTCTCACCTATTTCAGTGTGCGCCTTTGCATTGTCTGGTATTTCTATCTCTCTTTCCTTGGATTCAACTTTAAAATCGGAAGTATCACTGAACTCAAAATCCACAACTTCCGTAAACTCCTGTTTTAACGATTGCACTGAATGTAGCCTCTTGTGCGACGACTGTTTACTACCCATAATCCTGTACAATACTAGCGTCGTAATAATTATTATTATCGGTCAAATTGATACAATAATATTTTGTTAAATATATCCTAAAATAAATAAATATTATCACAAGTCAAACAAGTTCCTATATAATAATTAAATAAAATTGCTAAGCAAAAATCACATGAAATTGAAAAAATAATCGAAAGTGACTTACCCAGCGATTAACAATAAAAAAAAATCACCTAGGTACGTACGTCCTACATCCCCAAAAATGTTATCGAGATAGAAAATGGGGTCTAATAAACACACACTAAAGTGATAAACTGATAAGGAATTGTCGCATGTAGTTTTTGATGTAGGTATATGGAAAGATAAAGTATGTAATGTATTTATCGCTGATTGCTGTATACATTAATATGTTAAATACACGTACATACATAAACAAATCCAAATCTATATTTCATGCTATTAACGTGGGTAATTAATAGTAACACACTTTCAATATGTACCTATACCGTTTAGAATAACAAATTAATAGAATTAAATAATTGAGTACTGTTGGATATTTTATATCGAACGTATAAAGATTTTGCTCTTTTTTGTTGCAAATTCAATTTACCATTTAAGTTTTTAAAGAAAAAGCAAAAAAACCTTAGGCGTTGCAAATATCGCCATCTAGCGGAGCCCCAAAAACCAATTATGATTTGAAATATTTTTTTTCTTCATCAGCAAGGCTTCAATTCTTATACAAAAATTAGATTGATAAATTTGGTTAAGCCAAACCAAAGTTATAGACATTATCATAGGTAAAATTTCGTCCTTGCCTGCTGTCTTTATTTCAAGCCACACAATAAAAAGTGATACACCAAAAAGATGCCGAATCTCAGTAGCATTACTGTGCTGGTATTGTTTTTTAAACGTATATTGCGAAATTTTCAATAAAAATGCATTTTTCGCATTACTGTATCTATTACGCCCCCTAGCGGTCTAGTTAGGAACTAAAAAACTATTTCCAGAGCTTTCCCATGATCGATTTTCATAAAAGAATTTTTTTCCCATTTTCCTATGACTATTATTTCCTGAGATATGATACCTGTCCACCCTTAATGGAATACCCGGTACTTATATAAGAATTTTACTTGTTTAATACTCGTAACTTACAATAATTATGCAGTTATATATATTTTTCAATGTAACAACGATGTTTGAAGAGTACCTGGGGAAGACAACTTAAGTGGAGTTGTCGAAACGTTGTGTTTGCACGTGTATATGACATAAAATAAAACCAAAATTTTGCTCGAGTAATTTTGTGAACCTAAATTATTTCATGTAATGGTTTAAACAAGTTTTCAGTTTTTTAGCTGTTATTTAAAATTATTCAAGAAACTGACTGAATGCAGAGTAGTAGGTTTTGTAAAAAGACTCTTTCATCGTTTCTCACAATTATTTATTAATTCTACAATTTATTCCTGTCTCATTACAACATTTTATTCTGTACGTATTATTAAAAAAACGCTTTTCTCAGATGAATGTTTTACGCAAAATAAGTGCCAAATTATGGCGATTTTTCTTGAATAATTTTAAATAACATCTAAAAACACTGAAAACTTGTTTAAATCATTTCCTGTGAAGTAGGTACCAACCAAAATCAAAAGATGACGGCAATCCGCGACTTTCTGAAACACCCTGTATATAATTCGCAATAATAATAAAACGTAAAACGTCTTCATTTTTACATGTATATTTTATTTACATACTATAGTCACAGCATTAATAAGTACAGCATTCCCACTCCACGTTGGCACTTTGAAATAAACTGTGACGTATAACGCCGCCATTTTGGGTTACAAGTCAAGTCCTGACTAAGATTAATTATATTTTTCGGTTTCTAACTTGTTCTAAATTTTGATTTTTGTAAAAATACTTAAGTACATAATAATATCGCTGTCAATTTCAGAAATATTTGTGGTGTGTCATAGTGATTGAAAACAGCCTTGAGTGGTGGTATCAGTTAAATGATGACATGATTGGGTGATTTTTAAAAATAATAATAAACACAACAATAATAGACTTTATTAGTAAAAAAGACATTTTTATAAAACTTGAAGCAGTGCTTCCTAACTTAACCTAAACGTAACTTATATTTTAGCTTAAACCTATCTGAAAATAGTTTTACATCGCTGGCCAAATTAAGTAGGTAGCTTATGTTTACAAATTAATTTGTTCTATTACGTGTCAGACAGCGCTCTTAAACGAAAACCCCTGTAAACTTTTTATATTCTCCGGTAGAGCGTTGTAATATTTTGAATTGAAACCGTATAGGAAAATGACCGCTCAAAGATTGATGTTTAGTCTAGCGGTGGCGTAATGACAGTTTTATGAGGAATATTCACATGATACACCGATCCCCGGAACTTCAATCTTTCATATAAGTATTCCGCCTATTTCCATCTGATGATCTTTATTAATCAAAATTAGTGAATGAAAATCCGACGTTGTTTCATTCTTAATCAGCCGATTTCCTCAATCTTATTGCTAGCCTCTTTCACCCCTACGAATTCCACATACAAGCCGTGTGCCTGCATTCTGCATCAACTAAGTCCTGTTCTCAGCAATTTTAGTCAAACAAGGGTCATATATATATTGTCAATAATATAACCCCTAGCTGATTGCGTTATCATGCTATCTCGCCACGAGACAACTTGTGTTTATGTTTTACTTTCATTTAGTTTAAAAACATATTAGATACTGCCATTTCGTAATATAAATTTTACGGTTATACAAATAGTTGTTTATAAACGGTAAAATATCTAGTATTCATCTTTATTTTTACTTATTACTCACTAACAGGATCTTTGGGGAAGCAAAAAAATGTTTAGAGCAAGTGTACCGCTTATTGGGACAACATTTTGCAGCACACACATGTCCTCCCTGATTGTTTGTATTAATCATAAGATACGTTAATAAAAATAAAATTATTTTAATTCTCACGAACACTGTACCCAAAACACAGAATTAGATTACAAACACAATATTTATTTATCTCGTACACGCCGACAATGAACTATATATTGAACACAGGAGTGAACGGTATCTATCTACGTCAATGCGATTATTGTGACGTTTTAACCCATAATGGCGGCATGCGCGACGATATGCGCAGGACGGCTCGCAAGCGGAAAGTCAGAATACTGTATTATTTATTATACTGTGGTTGAAATATATAGATTATAGATTTAACCTGTAATACATAAATGGTGCGATTTGGTGCGAATATATTTTTATTATTAAAGTAATCAGTGTGTTTTATTCAAAAATCCTGACAAAAACTAATATATTTATAGTTAAAGCATATAAATACAACAATAAGAACCTTTCCCTCCTTTTTAGATATTTCTCCACTGGTTATTTGATATAGTAGATTTTTGAGAAAGGGTATATAAACGGTGTACATAATAAAAAGTTATTTGTAGTTATATATTACTATATTTATTAGTTTAAATAAAATATATTAAACATTATTTTTAATTTGTACCTAAGTAGGTATATAAATTTTTATAATAAACTTAATATTATTTAACAATTGATTACTATTAATAGTAGATAAAATACAATTATTTAAATTTAAAGCCATGTTATACATTTTTACTTGTGCTCGTAAGACCTGTACCGAGTTTTCTTTATTTTGTCTTCCTATAAGTACCTAACTACTATAATAATCAATAAAGCAATAGTTTTTAACTTTAATATTGTATATTGTTTGATTTCTAAAATAAATTAGTATAATATTTGTAAGTTATAGCATATTTTGTGACTTGGTTGCAACTATTTCAACAGCTTGCAGTGATTATTGTCATAAAATACTATCTTAGCATAAAAGTTTGCATCAAGTTGGAAATTTCTTATTATTAAATGACTTAATCTATTATACTAATACTTATTTTCATATATAAGTATTTATATTTTGAACAGAACAATTTAATTTGTTTCAAATCCCACTATTTGATGCAAAATTTATATTTTTGTTTTATATAAAACAAATTGTAATAAAAAAAATCTGGTTTGATGCAGACTTTTTATAAACTCTTCTAAGACCAATAACTTTTACCCCAACCTCGTAATATATAGGCAAGTATCATGGTGAGTAGCGATTAAAAAAGCGGTGTACCTACCATACAGGGTGTAACAGAAAATTGTAAGAATTTTAAGTATAATAGGTATATAGTTTTCAAGAAAATAACATTTTTTTAATACCACTTATTTTTATGCAACTGTCATTTAGTACATTAACTATTCAGTGAATAAATTAAATAACAATAGAATACCACAATATTTTAGCTGTACGTCTCTGTATGTTATAATTATTGAGTTGTGGGCGTCACATAAGAGGTCAGAACACAAAATTCCATTCTCTGGTACCTGCCATGTAAGTAGAAATCTTCTCAAAATGATAAACTAGGTTCACATTTAACAAATTGCACTACAATGCTATGAAACATTGCAACGGTCTCTACTGTTCCTATCAGAAGGCGCTGTCGTTTGTGCTTCAGATGCTTGAAGCTGTCTTGCCAACGCCAAATCTAATTCTTCCTGTTCCTTTGGGTCCACATAACTTTGCATTGACATTGCCAAAGCTCTAGCTAGAGCTTCATCTTCGGATATATTTCCCTGTAGACGTACATTACTACTGCTACTTTGCGCTTCAAAAATCCATCTTGTATTATGAACACTTTTTCCCGCACAGTTATGATCAGTTGTATGTCTGTGTTTTAAGCAAAAATTACGTGAACATTCTTTACAAATCACAGGCACAACTTCCTTTGTTTTGCACCGTTTATATGAACATTGATTAGTGAATATTTTACGTCGAGATTTAGCTGGATCACTTTGACAATCACTATCAATATGTAAACCAACTACTGCATCTGGGTGCTGCCCCTTTTGCACTGGTATTGGAATATTGCATAAAGGACACACTGGCACTTGGTTATCCCTTTTATATGCGCTTATACAATTGTGAGCTGTGTATGAATAATGTGCTTCACAAAACATACCCCGACAGGCATCACATTTAATTGGTAGGAAATCCAATTTGTTACACTCCGACTTTGAACAGTGTTTACCCAGATGTGGAAGTTCCATTTCACAAGTTGTAGAATAGTGATGCAAGGGAAAAACAAACTTTAATAGAACAATCACAAGTTTAAAGCGATGTTTTCACCACGAATACTTTTGAAGTGAAATGAAATGAACCAAAAACAAGTATTTATAATAAATCATCGAATTATCCAGAAACGATAAAAGATGATTCAACTATTATGAATTTTTCATAATGAAATGAATGAAATGCAAATGTAAGAATTTCTACAACAATGATTTGGATTTTTGATTGAATCTAAAAAATTTATATTGACAATTGACATTAGGCCTATCCTTCACGTGGAATATCAGCAATTTTCACTCACTTAAGTCGAATTCACGCTATGACCGATTATAACCGGTTATAAACGGTTTAGCTTTTTGCAATCACGCTACCGCGATTATTGCCGGTTTCACTATGATGGCGTCACGTTTCGTTGCTGTTTCTGTGTAACCAAAATTAACCCCGCCGATTAGCTACGTCAGTACCGGTCTATTCGAATATCTACAAATAATGTGACCATTATAAATGTTTCCTCATTCATTTTCAACTTTTCTGTATGTAATAAAGCTACATAAAAAAATTATGTGACGGCATTACCATTGTCTTTAAAGACAACGGCATTAATAACGACATAACCTCACAAAATACAAATGTAAAATAAATAGTATAAAAATAAAACTACGTCTACTCCACCAAATTTGGCGATATGAATCGGTTGACATGAAGCGCCAAAACCAAGGATAACTGTCAACGTAACCGCGGTTCGGATAATCGGTGAATGGCGTGAACTCGACTTTAGCAAGCGAATGTGTGACAGGTCATCAGCTGGGTGATGTGACATTATCACTTTCCACTCACCTCACTTCGGTTTTGTAAATGATCGTAAATCTTCTTTCTTTCACAGCGTCTAAAGAAGGCTGAGTGAGTGAAAATTGCTCATATTTCGCGTAGAAGGATAATGCATAATATATTTTAGTGATATCGGTGCATTAAACGTTAATCTGACGGTACTATTATTTTGCAGTATTTTTTATAGTTAGAAAATCTGTTAATTTGTTTATTTAAATGTTAATTTATGTTATAGGTAAATTAGAAAAGGTATTTTTGTTTATGTAAATAGACGTTTTTAGAAATAAATTATTTCAATTTCCCGCGTCAGTACAATTGAACCTGAAATCAGTACCGTGAAGGCGCTGTTTTCAGTTCAAATAAATTTATCCCAGGAACCACACCGGCTTGAACCAGCAGTTAGCTAGTCTATAATAGGAGAAGAAGAAGAACAAAAATAATCTAACCTATAAAATAGAGTGATATTTTGTGTATTTCCATTTTTGATTACAAAATTAGTAGATTATATAAACAAATTTCTAATGTATAATTATGGAAATGAATGTAAGAGCAACTAATTTCTCTGCTTCAGGAAAATATTTTAATAAATTTAGTGATCTGGAATTTGTGCAGGGCAACTCAAATCTCGGCTTGAACGACCAAATTCGGGCCATCAAGTTCACCATCAAAAAGAACAATGTACAACATCTGAATCGAAGATGAAGGTGAACTTCGATCATTGTACAACCGGGCCCAATTGATTTTGCGTAATTTATACAGAAACTAAGATGTTATCAGTCATCAGGTACGTAGTTTATGACTGAATTAGGTTGCAATGAAACACATTGATTAACACAAAAGAAACTTATTTTTATATTCTTAATAATAAATTCAAAGGCATATTGTTTAATTCTTAAACTAAATAATTGGAGAATCCAAAACAAAAATTAAATAAAAACATATTCAGTATAACTGTTAAATTCAAAAGCTAAACTAATGCTTTTAATCTGTGGAGCTGAAGTAGGCTTTGCTACCTTGTGGGTCGGGTTTCATTGTTTTCTTGCCTGGAGTCCAACCTGCTGGACAAACTTCACCGTGTTCATCTGTGAATTGGAAAGCTTGAACTAATCTCAAGGTTTCGTCGACCGATCTTCCGACTGGCAAATCGTTGATGGTAATTTGTCTCAGAATACCTAAAAAATAATCACGTTGTTGAGTGAAATTGCGAAACACAATAATACTTAGATGTAACATGCGTTGAGATCTCTAAATCCCGGAAACACTTAAACGTTTCAATAAAGACTGTATAGGGACTATTTGATGCCACCCATTTTGAACATATAATCGATGAGTAGAACCTTTGGCGTAGAACACTAAACTGACACTCGTTTTACCACTTCACCAAAACACTTCTTTTAAATCTCGACGCGCGTTTCGCTAACAATGTTAGCATCCTCAGGAGAGAATTAAAACTTTAAAAACTTTAATTCTCTCCTGAGGATGCTAACATTGTTAGCGAAACGCGCGTCGAGATTTAAAAGAAGTGTTTTGGTGAAGTGGTAAAACGAGTGTCAGTTTAGCATTTTGAACATGTTTAAAAACAGGCCTGGGGTGGTTTTGGTATTCCGTAAGTGGCGGAAAACATGTCACTGTGGTGTGTGTATAATTGTCACAGTGTGGAACCAAAATGAACTAGTTGGCGTGTGTGGAGTCATTTCTGAAAGCCAGGAAGCAGTTTGTCTCTGTCTGTGAAGCTATCGTCGATGGAAATTAACTCAGCTGACGGATATTGAGGTTGGAGTCCCACAAGGCTCTGTTTTGGGACCTGTACCTTTTGTCTTATATATGAACGACATTAATTGGCTCAAGTGTCAAAGTATATATGCGCGATTATTTTCAAAATGGTACATTCAAATTGCAACCCCTATTTTTTGAGTTGCTGCTGTCGTCCTGAGTATAATGATGTCCACATGTGAGGGGTAACAAAAGAAAATTTTGGAGCAATGGCAGGTCTTTGCCTTCTCCACTTTTGGGTATGTGGCTTTGTGATAAACGAAATAACGAAAATACCTAATTAATTTTGTTTTTGGAAGGACTATCTACAGCAGATGTTCAAAATGGGGCACCGTTAACCGGTTCGCAATGGGCTAACCTTTCCATAAACGAGCGTTGCACGTTTTCTATGATATCGGGAGTGATCAATTGCATATCGTTTTGAATGCGGCGCCTTAATTCATCTAAATTACGTGGCTTATTTTAGGTAAACACGGTTTTTGAAATCGGGCGATCTCGCCCTAACTTGCTATTGGGAAAAACCGTATTCCTTAGTACTGGAGCAAAATGTGGTGGTGCCTCATCTTATTGGAACCAGATCTGAGGATCAATAGTACGTGGCTGAGGTTCTGGAAAGAGCAGGGATAATTTCATTTTGCAGTAGTTCTAAGTAACCTTGTGCGTTAAGATTACTATCAATGAAGAAAGGTCCTATCATTGCATTTTGGACAATGACCGCTCAAACATTAGCTTTCTGTGGATGTTGGGAATGCGCTTCTATGACCCAATGTGGATTTTGGTCAGACCAGTTGTGTCGATTAACAGTACAGGAAAATTCATCTGTGGATAATTCATTAGATTCATTCCGCCGATCGAAGTCGTCCATGCTCATGTACTAATTTGACCTTATAATGTTGAAAGTTGTTTTTACGAAGAACTTTATGTGGTGACGTCTCACAGTTGCCTGTATCCCTGCTCAGTTGAAAACATGACGAGTGACGACTTTCCTGAATAGCCAGCAAAATGTTAACTGCTCACACTCGGTTAAAGATGGTCGCCCTGATTTTGGTAAGTGTTTTACATGACCATAACTTGCAAATTTTTAAACCAATCTGCCAAGAGTAGACTTTGAAATATGTCGATCAGGATGCATTTCATTGAACAGAGCACAATCCTGGTCATAAGATCTTTTTTCATCGCCGTAACCGATCATCATTACGATTGTAATCCGAAGATGAAAGTTCCAAAAGCACAAAGACAATATGGTATCTTT